>ML685831.1:810877-848666 GCA_007922175.1 Pelusios castaneus
AGGGGGCTGGCTGTGGGCAGTGCATGGTGGGACAGGTGCCCACCATGCACTGCTCTTCTTTCGCAAAGGAGCATTCACATGGTGAATGCTCCTTTGCGAAAGAAAGAGCACGCGTGTACACGAGAAAGCGCTATATTTATAGCGCTTTACTTGTCCCGCAATAACTTATTGTGGGACAAGTATTCTCGTGTGTACATAGCCTGAGTGGAAAACTGATAATGCAAAATGCAAACAAATTTTAAAATCTCAAAGAGTTGAGAAATGGAACTGTTGTTCTCCAGTCAGCTTGACTCTTCAGTTAAGAATGGCTGTGTGCTTAAAAGCTGACAATAATTATGGGTTTTGGAGGCCTTTTTCTGTAGTAGTAGCAGCCGCCACAGTAGGACAGCAGTAGTCATGAGCTAAGAAACAGTCACATTGAACCGTTCCATCTATATTGCATAACCACCACGTAATATTGGACTGTGGAGGTGCTCCTGTCCTAATAGTACCCACCATCACCAGATAAAGAAAACAGATCTTAAGATGTTTAAAGAAAATTTTGTTTCATATCATCCAGTCTAGGAACAAATCACTTAATAGTTGTTACTGTGAAATCTATACTTGTTTATTGCTTTGTCTTTATGGTCCCTACTTCTCCACTGTTTATCTGTATTGGCTCTGTCTGATTCTTTGAGTGTTTCCATCAGTTGCATAACTAAATTTGCCAAGTTTAAATCAATTATGGTGGTGGAGTCTGATTGGTCAAAGAATTATTTCATGATGCTTTAGAGAAATGATTGATTAAGGTATAATTCAGAAAGACTTAAGTTTCACTACACATACTAGGGTCCAAGGAAACCAGCAGGGAAAAAAGAATAAGACGACTTAAAAGAAAAAAGAACTCACTTCTAAGACACAGCCCAAATATGAGCTGATAGAATCCTCTGCATGACAAATGATATGCAGCAACCAGAATCCTGATGAGCAGAGGCAGATCAGGGGACTCTGGCCCCTAGCCCTCCCCCACCAATGCGCCCCCCCCACCTGGGGACTCTCCCACCCTCACCTGGGGCCCTGCTCCTGTGGGTGGGCCAGTGCTGGTGGAGGACCCAGGGCCAGAGGCCGGTGAGGCCAACTGGCGCATGCAGTGCGGCTTCCAGTGCCGCCTGAAGGCCGCGCCAGAGGGGAGGCTGTCTTGCACAGCAGCCAGCCCCACTCCATCCCTGGGGGCAGAGCAGCCAGCCCAGGTGCAGGGCAGGACAGTGGAGCCTAGCCTCTGGGTCGGCCCTTCCCGCCCCTGGAGTGGCCAGCTCTGGGGAGAGGCGGGGCAGGAGAGCAGAGCCCAGTCTCTGGCCCAGGGTGGCCCCCCTCACCCAGTGCCATAGCAGGGCATGGTCCCCTAGACACAGGCCTGTGAATTAATCCGCCCATGCTGATGAGACCAACCTTATCTTGCCAACAGGGAAAGTCCACCTATGTGATCAGGAAGGGTGAGCATGGTACTGTATGCATAGTGTGTGTAGTCTAGGTGGTAATTGTTAATAAATAGAGTGCTGTGTAATGCTCTTTCACTAAGAAAAGGCCCTGCAAACCTTCCGAAGATTACTTCCGAGTCCTAGGAACTTGGTAAGGGCAGGTGCCTTTTGCCTGAGTCCTAGGAACTGGGAAAGGATGTGGGTGTCTAAGTTAATAGGGTTATACCTTAAGGCCACAGAAGAATAAAGAAGAGGTTCCTTAGAGTGTGTGGTTATCACTTGAATCAGTTTATCCAAAGAAGGCCATGTGTACATTAGTAATAAAATACTGGACAGATACAGAGGGAAATTTTGTGATTTGAAACTCTGCACTTGCCTGAAGAGTCAGATTATAGATTCACTCTAATTTCATAACAAATACACTCTTTTGTTGAAAGATAACACAGCAAGACAAGTTAAATATAGCAATAAAAATTAAATATATTGAAAAAAATGCCACTATAAACAAAAGGAAAGACAGGATCACCCAGAATTCTGTGTAGATACTCTTTTGCCTCCAGTAGCCAGACAGGTTATTATTAAATCCGAGTTTGTGTAATCATCTGTTACATTTAGTGCCAGTCTTTACAGGATACTTGAAATAACTCTGAGAAACCAAATGCTCTGCATTTTCTATAAGCAAATATTTCAATGTAGATCAGTAGGTTAGAAGAAACTGTCAGCACTAAGAGAATGTCTGGAAGACTAACTGTTTTAATACTGGTGATGGATGTGTGCAGACATCTCTAAGCCAAGTAGATGCCTATAGGTAATTCTGGAAATACAAAATGTACCACAAATATTTGTGAGATCCTATTTTTACAATAATCCTCAAGATGCAGCCTCACTGTGGCTTTCAGTAATGGTATGCAGAATGAGCCATGCAGCAAGACAAATACATGATTTAAATTGGAAATACTGCTTTTGGTATGTTTATAAATTAAAAAAAAAAATTAAAAAAAAAAGAAAGTTGAATGAATTTCATGCCCTCAGATTTAGTTTTCATGAAACATATTAGTCTGATGATCCTGGCATTCCTGCTCATCCATAGTCCATTCACACTACAGCCATTTGTAGTAAAAGTTTCTTCACATTGCTCTGCCAGTGGGCAGCCTTACTAATTTTTGTGCAGTATAGTTGTAGCTATGTCAATCTGATGAGGACATTAGAGAGACAAGTCGGGGACATAATATCTTTTATTGGACCAACTTCTGTTGGTGAAAGAGACAAGCTTTCAAACACTTCTTCTGAAGGTTTGTCTCTCTCACTCACAGAAGTCGGTCCAATAAAACGTATTACATCATCCACTTTGTATCCCTACTAATTTAGCAGAGAACTTGAGCATGTTCCACCTTAAGTAATTACATGCTGTAGTGAATTGGATATGGTTGGGAATGCTGAGGAAGAAACACCTGTAGAGGTGTATGGACAGCAGAGCCTCTATGTCCACTAAAATTTTTAGGCATAGTACTGCAAACATCTAATCAGATGCACAACCTTTCCTTACGTGAATGATCTATTTGGCTTCCAAAGGATTACTCATATAAGTAAAATTAAACACATTGTTAAGTGGCTGCAGGTTCAGGGCAGTAGCCTCTTTATTGAGCCTGCCAGGAAAATTAACACAGTTCATGCATCTCTGTAGCTAAGGACCCAATATTCTGAGAAGTATTTACAGGAATAAGTGCCATGTTTTTTCAATGATTGTTTCCAGCAGAAACAAGACACAAACTTTGTATAGCTTAAGCAAATACATTACCAAATAAAAAGACTGTAGCATATTAAGATATTCTAAATGAATTACAAGTTTTAGGAATTAATATGAAACATCTACAGAATCTGTGATAAGACAAAGGAAAAATGCAGTTATTTTAAAGTTAACCAGGAGCAAATTTTTCAAAGCTGAATGCCTAAAATTAAACCCTTACATTCATATTTAGCTTGGGCAACTCCATTGAGGTAAAACTCCACTGAGATGAAAGATCTTTTGGACAATTTAAGATACTTTAGAAAATTCTGTTTCTGAACAAAATTCTCAAAATTCCATCTCACCTTATGAGAATGGGAAACGAGAATTTGAGCTTGTTGAGCATGATTCATCTAAATTTTGTGGCTGGAAACTCTTGGATTTGAAATAGTATACTAGAAATGTTTTATCATTTTTGAAAATGGATTGAGTGAGATAGGAATATTTCTTTATTTGAAGCTTATTTCCTAAATCATGCAGATACAATACAAAGCCATTTTTTCACTAGACTAAGGGATTTTTTCCCCCCTAACAGTTGTGTGTATGAGATACTTTTAAGTCAAGTAGACTAGAACCAGAAAATCCATTATAACCCTTCATTAGCCTAGAAGGAATGACTTCCTGATACACAAGGTCAATTGTATATTTAAGTCCTTATGGAAACAATTTTTTACTCTGTATCAAAATGTTAATGTACTTATTACATAGAATACAAGTTACAACAATTGGCCAAGTTGCAAAGGTGTAGCCGTGTTAGTCTATTGTAGAAAAAACAACAGAGTCCTGTGGCACTTTTAAAGACTAACAGATCTATTTATCGCAAATGGCCAGTAAGCTAAGAAAAGTTTCTAAAATAAATGGTATTTATCTAAAACTAAACTAAAGAGCTATTCTTTTCTGCATATAATATTTCATACCTGTGTCAAAATAGTTTGCAAAGAAATGCCTTTTAAGGCTCTGAGTTTGTTTTCTTTTTCAAAAAAGAAGTACCAAGGTGACAGATGACAACACTGGAGAGGTGAGAATGTTATACAGTGTGTTTTGTGTTCTCAGGCCACCAGTAAGTCCTCAGAAGGTCAGGTATTGAGCATGCCTACGATAATTCTAAACCAGCCTTGTGAGCCATCAAATCACATCAAACTCAACCATATGAGAACAAGCCTTAAGGTACAAGTGTGACATTTTCATTCTCCACAGTCTAAATCCCCACACATATCAAGCTGTCAAAGAAGAGAACAATTGAGGATTATCTTCTAATAGCTACACCTGCACCCACAGAACTGAGAACAGAGAATCATTTAATCCTCCTCCTTATTTCAGTTTATTGATTGATTTTTCCTTTTGTTTTCTTTCCTTCTTTCATCAAACATGGTTCTTTTGTTTTTTTCCACTGATACTTTACCTCTCGCTGTGAGGTCAAACAATACAGAACAGTCAGAAATGGTAGCAAGGATTGACTAACAGATCTATAATCTGCACCTATTCTTTGGATAAGAGGATGAGTTTATCCTTTTTGGGACACAATCATCATGTCTTTGCCTGAGGCCTGGAGGAATGGGAACAGATGCTACTAGAATGGCTTAGTGACCTTACTAGAAAGGTATGCCTGTTTCTAACAAAGTCAAGAGATTTTTGTGTTGATGTCAATGTAGCAGTATTGGGCCCTATGAGCAGACTACTTTAAATGTCAAACCTACTCTTCACATCATGGGTTTGAGAGTTCAATTCAGACATTTTTTGATTTGCAATCTATTTATGAAAGGTTATGTAAAAAGAAGCAAACGGGTCCAGAGAAAGTGGGATTAAAAATAAAATGAAATGAAAGCAGATAGCGAAGCAATTGAAAAACAAATACAGCAAAAATGTCAAAAAAGGAGCAGAGAGGAGAGAGAAATCATTTGACGTGCGCATTGTAGTAGCTTGATTTGGTTTTCCTTTCTCTCCTCTGATTCCTGAACTGGCCCCCTTGCATAGACATCTTACTTCTTGTGTCCCTCTGGAGTATTTGACTGAGAGCTTGTCTCCATTGAGGGTGGCAAAATCGCTACTATCAGATTGACCTTCCAGATCAACTGAAGCCCTGCTTAGTCGATCAGGAAGCTGGTCTATTAAGACCCGCTCCCAGCAAATGGAGTAGTCCTGAGTTGAAGGAGGTCCCTCCCTTTGGCTCAATGCAGTGGATGTGCCAGGCATAGTGCAGTCACACTGAGATATGCAATTTAATTTAAGTTACTTGTGTATCTCGCTTTGACCGCCACCGAAAATGGTGGCCAGTGTAGACCTGCCTTGAGGCTACCAAAAATACCCCCAGTTGCCATTATGGGTTTGATTTGTCAATGGATTCTAGCAGTTGCTCTTGGAATCCATCAGCATGTCAAAACATCAGATGTTGAAGCTGATATGTGTGGCAGAGTTGATCACTACAGAGAGAAACATTTTCTAACCCATGGATTTTCCAAGCAGTATAACTTTGCAAGTTATTTCATAATACAGACATATGTTGTATTTCATTGAGTCAAGTTGAATTGGAATACTATTAATGTGTGTTGCATTTTACAAGTGCAATAGAAAAATAGCTAAACACATTATACACAGCATGAATTGTAGATGTGCCAAAGTGTGTAATTGGGAGGGAAAAGTCAAGTACTACCAATTTCAATTATTGTTACTTCTAATCTGCTTCCATGATGAAGACAGAAAGACATATCTGAGCAGATTTCTAACTTGCACAAATATTATGGGATCAAGATGTGTGACTGTCTGACCCCTCTAAAAGGTCCCCTTCTTCTTCTTCTTTTATGAACTCTAGAAGCTGTTAGTTTTCCAAGGAAGTGAGGCATATGCATTCCATGAATAAACAAATCAATAACTGGAATGAGTTTGATCCCAGGGAATCAATCCTAAACTAGTAAATCAACATAACTCCATTGCCTTCAATGAAGCTACATCAGATTTACAACAGGATATTAAAGCAACATCACTGTTGCAGGGAAACATGGATCTATTACTTGTAACCGGCTATTTCACTGCCACCACCCTCCTCTGGTCTGCCTACTCACTATTCTATTCCTCGCTTCAAGACTGCCTAAACGCTAACATATTACCTACAATAGAGTTATTCATAATCTCTCTGCCTTATTCAATTACTTTAATAAAAAATGTTTAACAGAGCCACCAAGAAATTCACATGCCCAAGATGAGTAACTATGTTACCATGTTGCTATCACTTTTGCCTTCTCTCTAAACCCTTCCTTTTGTTTATCATTCTCACTTGTTGAGTGAAATCCTGGGCCCCTTTAAATTAAAGTGAAAATCTCACATTGACTTCAAAGACTCATTATTTCACCCATACTGAATTTAACATTTAGGATCTGTATCGGTACACACTTACAGACATGAGTTACTCTACTCACTGGAGTAATCCCATTAAATTCAATCAGATTATTCATGCAGCTAAAATTCTCACGTGGACACATTGACAAACTGGTCATTTCTTTTATTTCTGTGAAGCACCTACCACATAGTTAGAGTCTATAAACAATTACAATAATAATGATATTTATTATTTTGTTTGTTTTCTATGTTTAGCTTTTGTGAATATGCAGTAGATGAAATTAAATGGTTATCAATTATTAGATTTCCCATTTTATATGAATGTAGCTCACATACAGGGTATGCAATGCTAGATAGTGTGTCTTTGTTTATTAAACTATTTACTCAAAAAATTTCAAAGACTGTACAAAGCTCATGCAATTCACTGATCTTTCTCCTCCACATTTCTACATCAGCCAGCCTTAAACACCTGAGCCACATAGTAATGCCTACTGAAGCTAAATAAAATAAATATTGGAACCTCATGCTCCAGAAGGTAAAATCTATGTACCGAACTAATTGCTAAATTCGGAAAAAAGAGATGCATGAGGAAGGTTGCCAGAGGGTAGTTTTAAGTATTTACTGCCCATTTTGTGGATGTTGGGAAATATTTCCACTGTTACTTCATACAAATAGGTACAAAACTACAGCAAAACACCTTGGGGGATAAGAATTATTATGCCTTTGGAACAGTGGAATACAATATAGCACTCATATCATACTTTTTAATCAATTACACTGTTTTAAGCAAACCAGAAAGAGAATTTTAGAATACTAACCATTCATTACAATAAAGATTCAGGTCCTCATCTTGCGTACAACTTCAATAGATCACTGCCTATTTATGTTTGCCAAAATTTTGGCACTTTCACTCTCAGATTAGGATGGATCTTCAATTAGTGTAAATCAGCATTAATCCATTGACTTCAGTGGAACCATTTTTCACCAGCTGAGGATCTGGTCCCATAAATCAAATCACAGAGGGTGTGTCTACACTGGCAAGTTAGGTCGACTTAAGGATGCTTAAATTGACCTAAATAAAGCTGCATCCACACTGGGATTTTCTTAAATCGACTTAAGCATTTCCTTAGGTCAATTTAAGGAAAGCTTAAGTTAACTTAACACCTGGTTTTAGGTTGACTTAAGCCTTAAATCAACTCCTTAAGTCAATTTAATGCCAGTATAGACAGGGTTTAATGCTAAATTGACTTTATTAAGTTGACTTAAAACCAATATAATGGCTCTCTCTGCTGTTAAGTTGACTTAAAGTATAATTAAATTTGTGAAGTCAATTTAACAAGGTCAACTTAAAGTTGACTTAACTTTGTAACTATAGACATAGCCAAAGAGCCCAACTAGTTTCAAATGTGTGTAACTTGATTGATTTCAATGAACTCAGTAAAAAGTTGCAGTAACAGTTTGAATCAGACACAAAACATCTCAATTAGAAAACCTGCCTTAATTTGACTGAGAAATATTAAAATCTTAACAGTATTTTTCAGAAAAGATAGAAGTATTGGCTTTTCCTCTGGTAAGGCACTAGGGGCACTATCACTGGCACATTCTGTCCACGTTAATATCTTAGTTAGCCAGAGAAACATTTCTCCAGGTAACATAGAGTCACAGTTTACAACCAGAAAGGAGAACCAGATTAGCTAGTCTGAAATCCTGTATATCACAGGCCACCAGTACTAGTCAGCATAGTATACCCACCTACCAAAGTCAGACCGAGGTATCAGAGACACTGGAATAATTTATATAGTGGAGATGCTGAGAGTCACTAAACCAAACCACAAACCCTGTCTATGATGGAAACCACTCTAAAATGTGGGGTGCTACCACAGCCCCAACATCCCTAGTTCCAGCACACATGCAAGTTATTACAGCCCACAGGAGGTTAGATTATTATATGCCACAGACAGAGAACAGGAGGGACTGAAGTGCACTAATATCTGATGCTGATTGCAAGGGCCTGACCAAGTGATATATAGCCAGTTAATCCTGGCAAGTGACCTGCATCTACATGTGGAAGGGGAAGATAATCCTCCTCCTACCCTCTAAGTTAACTGACAATCTGACCTGGGTAGAAATCCTTCCTGATCCACCTAAATCCATCAGTTAGACCCTAATCAGGTGAACAAGAACCAGCTGGCTAAACCCCTGAGAGAGAGAAAATACTCAGTGCCACTTTAGAGCCCTGGCTCCTCCCTTGTTCCATTTCTAGTCATATCCATGCATGATGCTTTTAGGAAGGAGATTAAAAGACAAACACCCCCACCAAACTGGTCTTTTCCCCAGCTCACAAAGGATACATTGACCTATCTCTATTCAGATAGTTGTATTTTTTCCCCAGACATAAGCAAAACAAAAACATTTTCTCAGCCCACCCCAAGGCATAACTTCTTGGTTTTTTTCTTCCCTCACCCACCTTTTGCCTCTCAGTTCATCCTGTTTTCAGGCTTCCTCAGGAACCTTCCATACTCACTTTATTGAGCACTGCTACTCAAGGTTTTCTCCCTGGAGAGTCCCTTTCCACCAGCAGGTTCTCATTGTTTCTCCTCTCAGGGGACTCTGGAAGTCACTCCCAAGGAAATTTTCAGTCTGTCACCCTATTCCCAGGGAATCAGCAGTGAAAGCCCCATGTCTGCACTCTCTACCCCTTTCCTGACTGACTTTCCAACCCGATTCACCTAGCACCCCACCCTTCCTTCTAGGGCCAACATGTCTTCTCTTACAGCCCAATTAGGATCAACTGACCTGGCACTAATGCTTCTGCTCCCTCTTAAAGGGGCATTGTCACTCTATTTCTTCCTATACTGTAACATTCCTCCATATAGGTAGCTCTTCCTTTAGGGTAGAGCTTACTTGCCCCCTGCTGTGTTGCTTCTGCCTCCTGTGCCCAGGTGCTGTCATAAGAAGAATAGCTATGAGAAGGGGATATGTACAAGGCTTCCCTATGTACTGATGAGCCATAGCTCCTATTTCTACCCCTAAGGCCACTGACAGGCAATCATCAGAGTAGTCTCTAAACTGCTGAATTTATGCCTGGAGACTAACTTACTATAGTCCAGATTTAAAACTGAGGGAGCATTAAGGTGAGCTGTATGCCACTCTTGTAAGCCACTTCTGAATACAGCCCCTGTGATGAGTCACATGCAGTTAGCCAAACACTAGGAATTGGCTTAGAGTGTTTTGGATCACAAATTTAGCCATTGCTTATTCACAGATGTTAGGTTTTTCAGTTGATTTTTTTTTTAGATACTTTTAGTGCTTTTGAAAGATGCCAGATGGAAAGCAGAAATGTTTAATATCACTTATCTTATGGATCCTCCTATAGCTTTTTTCCCCCTTTGATCTTTTACAATTTGCCCTTCCTATTGATTAAGGCATGATCTGTCCATCAGTCAGCACTCAAAATACCACTGGTTTCAATGGAGTTTCTACACACAGAACAATTGCAGAATCAGGCCCTAATAAACCATCTTCAATGGCTGGTGAACAAATTATTGCACCAGACCTACCAAAACCAATAAAAAATGACAGAAGAAAAAAAGATGAAAGTCATGTAATTTTCAGTACAATTTATATGATTCCTTAGGTATTGACTTGATTAAATTGATGGTGAATTGAAGCTGTGATTAAATTAGATGCAAGCTCTGTAATGATTTCTAGCTGTGACCCTATGACTGAATCAAAAAGTTCTCCACCTCAATATTCAGTTTTTATACATCCCATTGTACAGTCACCTAAACTTTACTCTTATTATTTTTAATAGTGGCCTCATGCTGAATTCCTCATCTAAACTAATACTGATATCACTTGGCGTTTTGGCTATGCAAGGAATATTAGAATCAGTTCCTAACTGAGCATTTGCTTTAGTCTTCAATTTCTCTTCCTACATTTGTTGTAAAACAGCTATCGAACCTGGAGTTTAAACTATAGGACATTTTATTATTGCTGCAATATATTGCTTTTATTGTTTCATAAATCAGGCTGAAGAGTACAAATGTTACATAATAAGTCTTTGTTTAATAATCCCCTCAAATGTATTAACAAAAATGCTAGCTCAGGAGAATAATTGATGTCCACAGTTTGAACCTATATCTGTGCAATGGAATTACATTTTACCAGTGCAGAATCTTTTACATCATAAATCTAATATTTTTGGCCAGAATAATAATCTTGGCCTAAATATATTTTAATACGGCGAGTTCATCTCATGCTTTGGCATTATTGTGCTAAAGGATGAGGAGGTGTCTTATAAAGAAATGCATCTGGGATTGATCTGTATTAAATTGTGTTTTAGCCAATGGTAATACAGTGACGAGCCTTTCAGAGAGATGATGAATGTAACGTAATGTCTTTGAACATGATTTTTTTTGTGGAACCTAATTAACAAACCTAAACTACTTCTATTCAAACAGTCTGGAAAGATAACTCCAGCCACAAATGTTAAATATCTGTTTTGCTTTTCTTTGCTTACTCATGCATTTATTCAACACTTGTTATTGCAGTTTATCTAAAATTAGGGCCAAAGTAATTTAGGCAGTCATACCCTATGTGGGAGATTCTGCAGAAGGCTTTAAATCATAGTGACAGCCATTAGAACTTGCTTAAAGGAAAGGCATTTCTGAACAGCTCTCAGGTTAACAATAGAAAACTTAAAAGGTTTGAAAAAAAAAATCCTATAAGCATATTTGAATGGTCTCAATTTATGGGAACTTACAAAGCATATGAAGTCTGGTCACCTTTTCTAATACCCAAGTTATATACCATGAGTCAGCATTCTGCTCAGTGAAATGACTGCATACTAGGCAACAGCTGGTTTAATTCATCTGATGTTTCCTTAGCTTTGTCCTCTTCACTTTCCCTTAGCTTGTTACTATTTGGAAAATATTTGCTGGAATGAAGGCCAAGATTTTTCAAAAACTTAAAGTTAGGCTCTTACGGTCACATTTCAGTAAGTGGCCTAATTTCCAAACCTGCTGAACACCAGTCATTCCCAATGAAGTTAATGAGACTTTACACATCAGAGCCTGTTGCAGCTTTACTCCTCATCTGATTGGTTGCCTCACTTTCCTATTCACTATCTGCTGCTTCAGATTCATGTCTCCCCTTTCCTGATTTATGTGCTAGAGCAGGGGTTGGCAACCTTTGCTGGCCCCTGTGCCGGCCCTGCCCCCCGCACCCTCAGAAGGTGTCAGGGGTGGGGCCAAAAAGGGAGGAGCCAGGGTCTCTGGGTGTCGGTGGCATGGCAGGGTCCCCAGGCTGGGCTGGGCCGGCCCCTGGGCCCCAAGCCAGACTGGCTAGGCCCCTGCGCCGGCCCCTGAGCATGCCCCCGAGCCAGGCCACACTGGCCCCCCCTAGTCCTGAGCCAGGACGCACCAGCCCCCCAAGCCTCAAGATGGACCATGACGCTCCCCTGAACCCCGTGCCAGCCCCCCCCAAGTCACGCGCCGGCCCCCACGCTGGGCTGGCCAGGCCCCCGAGCCGGCCCCAGAGCCGGGCCGTGCCGGCTCCCCGAGCACCATGCTGGGCCCCCCCGAACCTCGCGCCGGGCCGCACTGGCCCCTGAGCCCACACCTGCCCCCAAGCCAGCCCCCAGACCACGCTGAGCCAAGCTCCCGACTGGAGGCTCCACCCCCACCCTACAGCACTTACGTTGCTGTGGAGTCAGGGTCCCGGCGACTGGAGCCTCCGCCCCCGACAGGGCGGTGTGGGGAAATGCGGCCAGGGAACCTGGAGCGGCAGCATGTGGCTCTTGTGGCCCCAGGCCATGCGGGGGGTGGGGCCAGCAGGGGGAGCCTGAGTGGGGCCGCGTGCCACTCAGGATTGGCCCGCGTGCCAAATTTGGCACACGTGCCAGGGGTTGCCAACCCCTGTGCTAGAGCAAGTGATTTTCAACCAAATGGATGATAAATACTTGAGTTTTCCATCAAAGATGGCAAGTAACATGGCTCACCTACTCACTTGCCATTTTGAATGATGTGGAATGCAAACTTAAAATGAATAGTAGTGCAAGGTGAATGCCTATAAATAATGGGAGGATTCAGTACTCCTGATATACACCTAGTCTCGCTGGTAAGACCAGGATTTACAACTCTGCTCTACATAAATAATTACTGCCTCACTCCTTTTACTTCTGATACAATGAAAAGTCCATATAGCTGATCTTTGAAATGGTGGATTTTTTTAATATTTGCCTTTATATGATCTCTGATTAGCATAGTTTCAAAAATTCCTTCTCTTTCCTCTAAACAATATTATTTGTTATGATATTTAAAGATCACAAAAATTATTCTCCATATAAATAATTTACTAAGAGCTAAGAATTTATGATTGAAATTAGAAACAATCATGCTGTCTACTGAGAAGTATTGACCCCCCTTGATCTTTCTGATTCTGTTCTGGTGAAGAGATGACTTTCTCTAACTCAAATAATTTGAGGAAAAAGATGTATGCATTGAAACAGCTTTAGGGTGTCAGGGTGGTGTTTTGTTATTTTTATTTCTTGAACTGGAATGTTCACAGAATTAAAATTATGAATCATATTGTAATACTCATACTTTTTATTCATTATTGATGGGCTTGAGTCAAATCCATTGAGCTCATATACTCTCAAACTTGGGGGATATTTGCATCTTGCCAACCCAAGAACTTTATTTTACCCATTGTTGAGGACAATCTTTCCTCTCTAGAACCAGATGTTTGGCTGGTGTACACTAGCATAGCTCTATTTAAGTTAATGAAGCTACACTGATGCTTTGGTTCACAGATCTAAGCTCTTGATCCTCAAAGGTATTTAGGCACCTAAGTCTCTAATTAGGTTACTTAATATATTTGAGGATCTGGGCCTAGTTCTTATATGGTTAATATCAAGAATGGCTGGTAACTGAGGCTATGTACACACTACAAACTTGTCCCGCAATAAAAGCTATTGCGGGACAAGAAAAGCGCTATATTTATAGCGCTTTGGTGTGTACACACCTGCTACTTAAATCGCAAAGGAGCGTTCACCATGTGAACGCTCCTTTGCGATACAAGAGCAGTGCATAGTGGGCACCTGTCCCACCATGCACTGCCCACAGCCAGCCCCCTAGCTCAGCCCCGGGGCTGAGCTAGGGGGGTGGCCCGAGTTGGCTGCCCTCGCTGGTCCAGCTGGCCAATCCCCCAGCCGCCGAACCTGGCCATTTTAATATGTCAATTTCACTGCTCAGCTAGAGAGTGAAATTGACATATTTGACAGCTCCAATGTCCCAGAGTGGCCCGGTTTGGCACTCTGGGACATTTCCGGAGGCTGTCAATGGCGCAACAAGCATCCACACAGGCTGTACCAGGGCACAACTGTTCCATGGTAAGCCTTACCACTCTCGTTTGGGGTGGTTTACCTGTTGCGTGGCAGGAGGCTGTTGCCGCGCAACAAGAAGCTTTCATGTATGGACACTTTGATTGTTATCGCGCGGTAAGGAGCCTTACCACGCGATAACTCTGTAGTGTGTACAAGGCCAGAGTGTATGTTCAATATACATGGTAAAACTTAGAGACAAAGATGAAAACCTTTTCATTACTGAACAATCTATAAACAAGAATGGAACAGATTTCCTTAAACTAAGTAGGTCACGCTCACATTGTCTAATCCTATTGACTTCAATTGGGTGCTAAGTAAAACTCATCATGAATAAGGCCTAAATTATTACTTTTATCTTCTTGCAATTGTTTTTGAAGTAGGAGTTTAGAAACATTTACTTTTTTCAAGTACTTTCTAATAAAATATTAACTCCATTCTGACATTCTAGAGTTGGAAATTAACAGCAGGTTTAATATAAGTGAAGAATAGCATGAGTTGAACAATTGTCATCTTTTGTAATTCAACGTTTCTAAAGAAAAATAACTCATAAAGACAGATTCATGGTGCTGCAAATATCAAAAAGATTCTTCCATACATCACTTTCATCAGAAACATGATAATAATTATGCATAATTCCTAGTTAATGAAACATTTATGTACATGTAATTATATTGTAATTTTAGCCACGGATGTTTACACAGAATATGGATTAGTGCAATTAGTTACCTCACATATTTATATAGTTAGCACAATGCCTGTGTAGATATTACCATATAAATACATATATTTGCAAAAAAATATAATGTAGAAAATTATGCAGCAGATACAAAGAATTGGAACCAGGACAGTACTTCGGTGTCTAAGTCCCTGTTTTAGGCTCATGAACCCATGAAATCATAGACTTTAAGATCAGAAGGGACCATCATGAATATCTGGTTGCATAATGCAAGCCACAGAATCTCACCCCACACTAATGTAATAGACCCCTAATGCTTTGGCTGAGTTACTGAAGTCCACAAATCATGATTTAAAGGCTTCTTGTTACAGATAATCTGTCATTTACACAAGTTTAAATGTGCAATGACAGGGGGAAGAACTGATTGAATTTTTTCTATCTCCAAATTAAATAGGACAAGTCCATCCCCGGTATAACTCCACACCAGAAATGACATTAGCAGCATGATTTTATGAAATCCATTCGTGAAGTTCTAACAATTGCTTATGCTGGATCAAATGGTACTTGGGGGGTTGCGGGGGGGGAACCACACAAATGCCTCAGGAGAGAAAAATTCCATGACCTTCTCCCTGGAGTTACCTCCAAATTCTTCATTCGGAGGTGGGAATGGCCTCCATGCAAAGAGATTCCACAGGTTGGGATGAAATTCATGCAAAAGATAATGCCAGAGTCTGTATTATCTTTTCACAGATTCCTGGAAGGCTGGTTTGGAAAACTAAAGCACATCTTCCCCAGCCCTTTGCAACCCCCTCTCTCTCATTTTCAGCACCCTCCTCATCTCTTTTCATGGAGAACTCCTCATGGAGCTGTAATCTAGTTGGAAGACACTGTTATGGAGGCAGATGATCCCCTCCTTTCTATGCAGGAATGTGAGGATACATGAACAAAGAGTCCTCTTGCACAAGGATCTGGGGAGGAGGGATGAGTTCTTACCCTTCCTGCCAATTTGAATGTACATCTCACGATGCGAGCAGAGAGTTCAAGTGTTATTTTCATTCACTGATGATTGAAAAGAACAGCACCATTTAAAATACCAAAACGCATCTTGCTTTTCTTTTCAAATGTACTTTTGACAGAAAGTGGGTTTGATTTTGGAAAGGATTTGATTTTATTTGGTTTTCCTTTTAACTTATTACATTACATACAGCAGCAGTCAGTTAACTTTGTACTGGACAGAATGCCATGGAAGGTTTTCTTTCAGCTTTCTAAATTCAATCTGAATGTTAAACACTGCAGGAGACTTAATGATGGCTTGGAAAATGTCTAATATGAAGTGGTTTAGAGAGAAGTACAAAAACTCTAGTGATAAACTAGATTTGTTTCTATCTTTGGCAGCCAGAAAACAAATAGAGGGAAATCTGCAATGTTGTTTCTTAAAGGAAATGACACCAGAAACCTGAGCTGGCTAAAACTAATCAATTTCAACTTTTTCTATATTTTTTCTGTGTTTTCCAAGTTCATTCTGATTTGTGGGAAGTTTCCATCTGTGTTATGTGTAATGGCTTAAATGGTGAGGAGGATTGTCACTTCAAAAATGATGGATTAAGGGACAAAGATGGAGAGCTAGAAATTATTAAATGAATCAGTAGAATGATTCTTTACTCTTTAATCAGCAGTATTCATGTAGAAAACAAAAAGAGCTTTGCTGACAGTGGGACTAAGATCCAGATGTTCAAACTATTTCTACAGGTGGGAAATGTATCCCTCTGGAGTCTTTTGGTTGCTTTAGAGGGGAATGGAGAGCTTTCTTCTACTGTTTTCTATCATCAGAGAAGAACGTGAAACATCAGTCATTGATTTGAATACATGCAGGCAACCTGCTAAAAGGCTAAGTTATGGAGGGTAATACAGTAGTAACAATCAAAGCAGAAGGGCCCCCCTCGGGATAAAGGACAAGCAAGAAGGAACAGGTGACTTGAGGTACAGCAAGGAGCTACTTGGTTATTATTCCCCTGAAATTGTCTTATTCATAGGTCATTATTGCTATTATAGAGAAAAAATATGCTAAGTGTATCCATTTTTTATGATTGGCTCTCTTTCAATTTCAGTATCATGTGTAGTTCATTTTTGGAGAATTAATATCCTGTTGATATTAGATTGTTCCATTTTTTTCATAATGGCAAGGATCTGGTGGCATTTTGGGTTGGAGGAAAGACATAAGTAAAAAGTAGCCATCTTCAGAGCTAGATAGGCTTAATAGGGTAAAATAATTTTGTCCTCTTCTCTTCTCATTTTTCTGTTTCATTTATAGAATAATAGAAAGGTAGGGCTCAAAGGTACTTTGAGACATCATCTGAGCCAATCCTCTGTACTGAGGTAGGACCAAGTCTACTTAAACCATCACTAACAGCTGTTTGTTTAACCTGTGCCTGTGCAGTAGGAGGGTGGGGGTGGCACCAGTGCCCTGAAACTGGGCAGCCTGGGCCAGGACCTCTCCAGCCCAGCACCTCCCTGCAGGCCAGTGCTTGTGACCTGATCTGCCCCCGCCCTCTGGGTCTGTACCCCACTGCAGTTGGTCAGCTGGTGTGTTGTTAATTAGTTGCTGCATGCGTGAGCTCCCTGTATGTAAGCTGCTGTACTGTGCTTAGTTAACCGAGACACCTCTTCAGGATCGAATGAGTTAACATGACCACAAATTCTTTAAGAATGAAGGCACACTAGCCAGGTATATAGCAGTGAAGCACAAGAAGCAACATACATTCTATAAGTATAATTTAAATACATGTGCTCTGATGCAATGGAACGGCTCACTTGACAGCAGGGTTGTCTGTCATCCCTTAGGTTGGACAAAGCTATTCCCTCTGACCTCCATTTTTATACATTCTCGTGGACAGGTTTAATTCTGCCTCCTATTACATAGGTAGTTGCCACCCTCTGACAGCATCTAGTCCTACCCATCTCCATGTATGGGAGAATGGACCAAAATATTGTTATTACACTGATAAGGTCAAATGATCCCTGTTACCTCTTCAGTGATGTCATGCCCTAACGCTTCTGCCTGGATGTCTTGGTACTTTTTATTTATAATTTCTTGACATAGCAAAATACCAGGTGCATCTCACTTTTAGCCAGCTACTGTTAATTTCCATGGCTTCTTACAGACTACTGTGATTTTTCACATACTTGACCATAGTTTGGCTTAGGTTTTGTTTCCTGGCCTAGTTTTCCAGGCCTCATTTTTGGACTATTATATTAGCCTTGTGTCTTAGGCTCTCATTTTCTTCTACACCAATTACTTCTTATTCTACATTCAGTGGACATGAAAAACAACTGACCACCGATTTCCTTTTAATAGCCTTATAGGCTATGTCTACACTGGCAAGTTAGTTCGAATTAAGGAAGCTTAATTCAAACGAACTAAAGCCATGGCTATAGTAGGCTTTAATTAGTTCGAATTAAGGCTTCCTTAATTCGAACTAATAAATTTGAATATGCTATTCGAATTAAGGGTTAATTCGAACTAGTTATTTTGAATTAACCAATGTGGCCATGTTAGTTCAAACTAATTGCTTAGTTCAAATTAATCGGCCCATTGAACTCAATGCAATTCACTGATTTGAATTAAATTTTTCTAGTTTGAATTAAGTTAATTCAAACTAACTAAAATTAGTTAGAATTTGTTCGTTCGAATTAACTAATTCGAACTAACTTTAGTAAGTGTAGACATAGCCATAGAGATTTGAAACTGTTATCAGGACTCTATTCTGTCTTCTTTCCTCAAGATTAAACATGCCCACTTTTGTTAATCTTTCCTCAGAGGTCAGGTTTTCTAAACCTTTTATCATTTTTGTTGCTGTCTCCTGAATTCCCTGCATGTATTACAAACATGCTCTCCACTTCACTATCAAAGTAATCAATTGATAGTCCTGACTCTAATATTGAGCCTTGAAGAACCCCACTGCATAAATCCTCCTAGTTTGACAGCAAACTCTTGGTAACTGCTCTTTGAATATAGTTTTTCAACCAGTTGTGCACCCATGTTATAGTAATGTAATCTAGACCTCATTTCCCTTGCTTCCTTATGAGAGACTGTCAACAGCCGTACCAAAATCAAGATATCTCACAACCACAGTTTCCTGCCACCAACTAGAACAGTTACCTTGTCAAAGGTCAGTCTTGGTTTCATACATACTTAGTTTAAGACAGAGATAGATTCCTACTCTAGCCTCTGCTGCTGCCTCCCTTTGCCAAGCTGCATTTGGTTGGCTGTCCCAGGATGCTTCCTATGCCATAGAAGATCAGTTCCCAGCCTTTTCCTTTATGCAGACCAGTACACTATCATCAACATCTTTTGTGGACCATCATGTAAGCAAGCTGTTTTAAACTTTTTTAACATAGCTAATGGCTGACGAGAGTCAAACTTACATATCAAGGAGTATTAAAAATGCAGTGGTCCATGGACCACAGGTTGGGAACCACTGCCAAAGAACTTCTCATCCCTGTGCAGTTATGCTGCTTCTAGATCTAAATGAGCATGGCACAGCAGCATTGTAGGCTAATGAGTCCAGTCACAGAACACAAACACAACACTAGAACAAAACAAAGATCAACTTTTCACAGCCACATCTCAGTAAAAAGAGGTTGGACTTTTGGGTCCAGAAGCAAATTCCTTTTCATGCACCACCCATAGGACAAACACCTTTGTTGTGAGTCCTTGGAGACTAAATCCTGGGTCTCCAGCAGTTTCTTCTTAGGAATTGGGTTAATTTTTTTTGTGGCACTAGAGAAAGGCAAATTGAGGTAAACTCTAGCCCTCCTGAAGGTTACAGATACTGCTGTGGGAGAGAAGATCCCAGTTATTAGGAAGAGGCAAGTAATAGTTATTGGGGATTCAGTTATTAGAAATGTAGATAGTTGGGTTTGTGATGACTAAGAGAACCACATAGTGAATTGCCTGCCAGGTGTGAAGGTTGAAGGTCTCTTGAGACATGTAGGTAGACTGGAGCAATGCTGAAGAGGATCCAATAGTTCTGGTACATGTAGGTATCTGTGACATATGAAAACTGATCCCTTTAAATAAGTTGGAACCAAATTCTTCATACATCTTTGCAACCCCCATTGAATTCACTTCTGCCAAGTGATAACAGAATTTGGTCCATTGTCATTTAATGGAAGGCTGGGACTACTGGCAATCATTCCTCCCAGTAGTTATGTCTATAAGATGTTCTCCTTGAAGATTGAAGCACAGCTCAGAATCCATTGCTTAAGTTCATATTGCTGTCCTTAAGTCTGCTAGTTTTTCAGCCCTGGAGTCTAAATCTTCCCAGGATGAGCTATTTTTATTTCATCACAGACCTCTTTTCTTCAATGCCAAATACTTCAGGTTGCATTTTTATTTGTTTTTCATATAATTTATCTTTCATCATGTAAATAATTTCACAGCTCTGTCAATCTTTCCTCAACTATATACTGACCCTTCCCCTTCACTGGGCATTCCCCTCTCAGTTTGTCACTTTCTTCTCCCCAGATCCAGTTTATGGAGAATGGTTTATGGTTACAAACACAATGTAAATGTATGGTATCTATCTAGATCCCAAAATTAATGTGTTTGTATCAGTAACACTGTTCCACTAATAATCTCTGCATATAGAATACTAAACTTCAGGAAACAAGTTTAACAGCAATTATTTGAATCAAATAAAAATATTTGTGAAAAGTCTGAAAATATAGAGGTATAAAGTATCTTAAAATGCAAACAAACAATTCCACAACAAATGCTAACCTAGTGATAACTCCTTTAAAATGGGCATAAGAATGAAAAGCTCTGCTACAATGATGTGTCAGAATGTGAGCACAGTTGATTCAAACAATACTGGGAGGAACAGCATTAACCTGAATGATGGAAACGTAACAGTATTTCTCCTCAGAGACAAAAGAAACAGTAGGTCTCTTTTCTTGGACATTGTGATTTACAAGACACAATTCCATCATCCCGGCACCAAATTCAGAAATGTATTGCAAGTATCTTCTGTGGGTCTCAAAAGTGTTATATATTGTAATGGGCATCCCCTTCCCTGCCAGCTGAGACTCAAGCAGGCCTGGTTTGAAAGAGGCTTGGAGAAATGGAAAGTAAAACCAAATATCCTTTTTTAGGAATGATGATGCTATTATCAGTTTGACTGGAGATAGGCTCTGCCGTGTAAGAGTCTAGCTGTATTAAAGCACTGCTAGATAATAAGACTATGTCCCTTCACCTCATTCATTCAGTTGGATATCTTTGATGTGCTACACAGCCAGTGAATTAAAAAAAGGAAAATCTTTGCAGTATGTACGCCACATAAATGGCTTTAAAGTATGAAATGCTTAAAGCAAACAGTACCAACCATTACAAATGTGTGAGTGCAGGGAATGTATTGTATGGCTAAAAATGTAAACAGTATTGGTAGAAAGGATTGCTAGCATTATTTATATCTTAATGGCCCCAGCTCCTACAAAAAATAATTTAAAAGGCCTTTTCATTTTCTTTCTGAAACAAGGCTCTGATAATCTCCTGCTTCCTCTCATCCAGGTTCATACCACTTATAAATATACTACAAGTTTTTTTCCATTTCCAGTATCAGCAGCCAAAGTACAGCTAAATCAACAAACTGATTTTCACAATTATTGTTCTTTCTTATTTGATATACTTGGTGGTTTTCACGCCTGTAATTTCAAGAACTACAAGACCAAAAAATAATAATAATAATAATACACCCATACAAAGAATGTTTGAGTTGGACATTAGTAAACGGCAGTATTATGTATGTTCATACATCTTTGACATCTCTCAGTGCTACTCTTATCATGCAGACAAATGCTGGCTTTTTCTGCAGTAATGAGCCAATCATGGCTCTTAGACTTAATAAAGAAAACACCATGCTATAGGAAAATTACTAACGGTTTCCATAAAAATGAATATAAATGAGAAAATCTGATGCCATCTATCACTGGCTTTTTAGAATAAATTGCTTTATTCAATATATATTTTAATATGGGTCTACTAAACTTAAAATGGTGCTTTATTATTTTTCTCTTTATATTTTCAACATGTATTAGAGATAAAGTGTGTGTTTTTCTGGAATGTCAGATTAGGAGGAACAAGCCTCTCCAGAGTTCACAAGCACATTGTAGTGGTGTTGATTCACTGCATTTCTACCAGCAGGGCTAGTTCCAAAGGTGTAGCTGTGTTAATCTAGTTTGGCAAAACAAACAAGAATCTAGTGGCACTTTTAAAGACTGACAAATTTATTTATTTACCAGTAGGGCTATATCCTTCATAGAAAGCCTTTAAAAAAGCCTGCATTATACTCTTAAGTGGAAAATCATGCCTCCCATCCACTGTGGAATTCACAAGTCACTGAACTTGGAAACCAAATAGCTGCTGATACCACCTGGCAATGTTTAGAACTAGATCAAGCTTTAATTATTGCATTCAGAATGAAGTTGCTCTTCGTGGTGTGTCTGAGCCTAGGGCTTACGCACTGGTGAGTGAACATTGAGCACCCACAGAATGCACTCAAGCGATATTTTCCCCCTTTTCAGATCCTCCAGAGAGGAGCTGAATGAGTTTTCAAAATAGCATTTTTGTTCTGATTCAAATGTCAAGAACCTGAGAGAGGAGGATTAAAACATGGGGCACTCTACGACTCACAGCCAGGCTAACTCAAGGGGCTAGATGCCGACATCAGTGTAAATCCTGAGGAATTCTACTAAGATCAGTAAGAGTTATTCAGGGTTCACAGCAGAGTTAAGAATCTGGACTGAGAGCTCTTTTTAACTTAAAAAGCTTCTGTACATTCCCTTGGATACTTTGGTCTGACTGCCCTTTCGGTGGTCTCAAACTGCTCTTAATCCTATTAACTTCAGTGGAAATAGTTTTACCTTTATGTTGGCGTAAGAAAGTTTGAAATCAGGCCCCCTGTGTGTGTGGGTTTCTTTTATACATCTGATTAGATAGCAGAAATAGATAATGACATGAAAAAATGTGTCCAAGAATAACTCTTCTGGCAAGTAGGAGCATGTGGAGGCAGCACACAGTACTATGTATATGCTGGCCAGAACTAGGCTATTTTCTCCTTAGAAGGAAAGGAGAGACAAAGAAGGGTGAAATAACTGACAAGTTCTTGAGAACACACAATGAAGTGCTGAAAAAAAGAAGTGCCTCCTTACCCCCATTTCTTCATGGGTTCCCCTCTTCCTGATTCCCTCATAGCTTCCCACTTTCTCTCCCCTTATACAACAGTTCCGCCTTCTTTCTGCCACCCACGTAGTTTTCTCATCTGCCTTCCCTTCTTCCTGTTCCATGCTTTTGATCTTCCTGCCCAAAAAGAAATATAAGATCAGAGCACCTAGTTTACCAGACACTGCACCTCAGCTTCCAGCTAGAGTTCAAGATGAAACAGACAGAGGAGCAAAGCCTGAGTGCTATCCTCACTACAACTGAGGGGAATAGCTGGCCTGCACCAGAGAAAAGGTCACTAAACAGTCAGGAGAGATGCCATAACAGCTGTCTCCTGCTGCAGTATCAGGATGTTTCCTGGGATTGTAGTAACTAATTTTTCAAAACCTAGGGCTCCCTGGCTCAAACTAGGACTGATCACTCCCGTTCAGTGAGTGCAAGATACAAATAGTAATTCATATAACAATTAACATAGTTTTTATTAAAGGAACTATAGGCAGAGTGATAAACTTATTTTGTGTCTACAAGAAGTCTGAGTCTGACTTCATTGGGACAGATGTAAATCAAAAGTAACTAATAAAATTAATGGAGCTGTATGGTGTAAAGGCAATGTAAGCAAGAGGGGACTCAGGCATGAGGGAGATACCACCAGTGTAAAATCAACTTCAGTGAGTAGGGAATCAGACCACTAGTATCAGTAATCCACTCTGGGGATGGATTGGTACAGATTTCCTCATATTCACAGCTAGTTACTGTAGCTGGTATTAAAGCAACATATACATGTATGAAGAACATACAACATGTGATCTCTTTTGGGAGGGTCCCATGATATAATCTAATAGACTGATAGGTAGCTTTTTAATTTTAACATCTATCTGGTCAGAAGGACAGTGCATGGAGTGATGAGGAGGAGGGAAAGATTTATAGCCTCAATTGAGAGTTTCTGTGTTGGGACTGAGAAAGGAAATAAATGGGATTGATTTTAGTGATCCAACCATAGAAATCATTATATTGGGGACTTGAAATTTTGGTGACAGATAAAAGCTGCTAAAAAGAAAAGATAACTTTTGGGGCAAGGTCTTTGGACTACTCTGTGTTTATTATGGTAATGTCTAAGGGCCAACTATTGTGGTAGGCACTATACAAACAAAGCTTTGGAGAGGAATTAGCTGAGATAACAGGATGATATTTATAGCTACCTTAAATAAATCTTAACTAAATAGACTGATTGGATGTACGATAAAAGTTGTGGATGTGGAAAAAATTCATTTAATAAAAAATTGTCTGTAGTTGCTTGTTGCCCTGAGTTTCAGTTTCCATTCTGTATAAATCTGAAGAGGAGAGAAGCATTTATAAATTAGTGTTTATCTCCAAATGATTAATGCAGCCCTCATGTTCTTTCTCATCTATGGAAATTGGGCATGAGGTGTGCTGAAGCATATTTAAATCACTGCTTCTTCTACTTTTGTATTGAATAATCACCCTTGCTCTTACTTTTGTACCACTTAAATGGAAAGAAGGCAATTTAGCCGCTATCATATATAGCCTGAGGCAAACGTGTCATATAAGCTTCACTCAAAGAGATATTTTAAGACTTATTTATTTATCGCTTCATACAGCCAAAGCCAAGCTTTCTAAGAAAATACATTGTTTTCTACTTTTTCTTTTGCCTGACTAGCTTTCAGGCCTGTATAGTATCTACGACAGAGTCAAAGTATCATAGAAAAAAAATTCACAGAGATTGAAAGGACCTATTAGTCCAGAAAGCTCCTCTCCCTGTATAAGCAGGAGTGGTCACTACAGTGAATTTTATAGTGTGGCTTTAGATGTTGTAGAATAGCAGGATCAATTCTCTTGCCTCTTTCAACCTGTAAAAATGTTCTCCATAGTTTTCCAATTTCCACCCCGTTTGGCCAAACCGCTCTGAAGTGTCCCCATTCCTCTGCAAGGTGTATGAGAATTTTCAATGGTCTGAAGATGAACTTTGTATAAACGCAAAAGCGTGTCTCTTTCACCAACAGAAGTTGGCCCAGTAACATATATTACCTCACCCACCTTATTTCCCAGTGAATTTCTAGCAGCTCAAGCCCCTGCTCAATTATTTTTTATTTCCTATGGCATTTAGGCAAGAATTTTCAACAGAGCTCAGCATCCATGCATTGACAAAAGGGTTACTCTTCCATTGAGTCATCAAAACAAAATGGCCAGGCATTCAAAAGGAATCAGCACACTGGGTTTTGGTCTCTTTTAAAATCTAGCCAACAGTGTCACAATGTGAGCAGCTGGGTGCTGAGCAGTTTTCAAAATCAGGCCCACTAAATCCGTTTTGAACAGAACTTCTTCTTTACATTTCAGATCCCTCTGACCTTCAGAAAACAGTCTGCCAGAGAACTGCCTCTGTCTCTTCTCCCACATCATAGAGTCTCTCCTTCCCAAAATTACAACCCCAAGTCAGATAACATATACTGCTGGACTAGTTATGGTTTAATGATCTAATATCTCATGGCCCACCAGATCTAGAAATAAATGCTTTATGGGCTTAATTCGATTCCTACTAAAGCCAATGAGAATCTTTCCACTGATTTTGTAAGAACTGAATCAGACCTTATGCATTAGAAATCCTACAAAGTTTCCTGAGTTTTATTTTGAACTGTGATAGGTTTAAAAACATTAGACCTTAAAATCATTCTATTCTGTTAGTGAAACCTAGATTAGGTAATTTCTAGAGGTTTCTGAGATGTAGAAGTTGTAATTTTTCTCTCTCCAAGCCCTGAACAGCTGGAAACACAGTACTGACTTAGTTTTGGTTTACAGATTGAAGATAATAGAAAATGGTCTCAATAATATTTTTTAAAGCCTTGAAATCATTTTTCAAAAGGAGCTTCAGTAAAACGTGTGATGTCCAGACTACAGGATAAATCCAGAATACAGGATTTATAGAGGTCTATAAAGATTTTATTGGCATTCATTTGGGTTGACTTGAATAATTTAGCTATGACTTTGCTACTCAAGTGTGAAAGACT
Source organism: Pelusios castaneus (assembly GCA_007922175.1). Lineage (NCBI taxonomy): Eukaryota > Metazoa > Chordata > Testudines > Pelomedusidae > Pelusios > Pelusios castaneus. The sequence continues at coordinate 836,758 of ML685831.1, forward strand.
CTTCCTAGACAAGAAAATATTTATACAACCTATGTAGAGATCTTGGTCCTAGTCCTGTTTCAAATGGGAGCATTGCTGTGATAATGGTAGCAAGATTGGACCCATAAAATAGACCAGTGCTGAGGCTCAAAATGGAAAACTGTAAAAAACAGAACAAAACAAAAAGGAAATGAAAAAAACAAACAAAAGCAAAAAAAATTCTGGGCTGGTTGTACAACTGACCAAAGGAATTAATGTCCTACAGTGGTTTCTTTAGCAATATTTTCTCCTAACTACAAAAACTAAGTGGGCACACTTAAAAAAATTATTCCACTTTAGAGGTATTACTGGCTCCAGCTATATTCCCCATTTTAAATATAGGAAATGTCATTGGAACCTGTAGTACCTCTGAAACCAGAATGAATTTTCAAGCACACGACTGTATATAAATTCGATGCACTATTTTTAAACAGGCACAAAACCAATAAGACGTTTTCAAATATTAACACTAATTGATATTTGTAGCTTTCACACTTTGGACATCTATTATATTTAATCAAAAAATATTTTTTCTGCACTATTGCTTAGATACTAAAACAAAAGGGCCATTGAAATATATAAAATGTTTCCAAAAAAATAGGCTGTCGTGATACATTCTAGATTCCTTTTCTCTTAAAACAGAAGTGTAGAACATTACTGAACTTACCAATAGGTAATCCCAGCATTAAGCCATGATAGTGCCATATTTACATTCACTTGCACTTTACCATCAGATTGATCAGTCACATCTATAAAAAGTTCGGATAATTTACATATATTTTGGGGTCAATAACCCAGGCCAAAACAATAGAGAATTTAGGCCCCACACGGTTGGATGCTTATACAAACTGAAACTAACCCTTTCTGAGGTCTGGCTATCAGCAGTTACAGTTCTGCTATTTATAGTAGCATCATGAAGATCAGGGTGTAGAACTGGGTCTTTGGCAGACTAAACAGGCAAATTAATAGGTGTAACAAAAGTGTTAGCAGCCAAGCAACACAATTTGCAATGTAATCTACCTAAGTTATCATTACTTTCATTTTATTCACTGGCTCGGAACAAGTCATCAATGTCTTGTGGACGCTATTACTTCGGTGTTTGAATGACAAAATTAAGGGGATGGGACAATTGGGATTTACTTTCTATCAATTGTCAGATTAACTAAAAATAAATTGAAAAGCATGTCAAAATTAAAGTCATATGTGAAGTTTAATAAAAAGAGTAGTTAAATAGTCAAGGAGGGAAATATGAATAATCCTGACTACTGCAGTGCTTGTGAACATTTCATTCTATTCAGCTACATTCATGCTCCACTATTATATGCTATTTGTGAACATTGTGAAAATATTAAATATTTTTTTATTTTTTTGAATATTTCTGGGATGTCTTTTTCTGCATAGGTATCCGTATTAGAATGCTAACATGGGCACCCATGCAGGGTCGGATTATAGCAGGGGATTTAGGGGCTGAAGCCTCAGGCCCTGTTCAAAAGGGGTGGCCCAGGCTCCTGCCCCTAAAAACCCTGTTGCCCCTCCCCTCACCCCAGCAGGAGTGAGCTCAGGCCCCCTGCTCTGCTGGCACTGGCACTCTGTGCTCCCACCCTTCCCCTGTGCCGACTGTTCCATCCCCGGGGGCAGAACAGGGTGGACCAGTGCTTGTTTGCTCCGCCAGGGGAGTGGGCTGGCTGGCTTGCAGTGCAGTGTTGGGCCAATGGCCCTGGGAGTTTGCATCAAGGACCACGCTGCGCACCAGCTGGCCCCACCCCTGCCTCTGAGGGAACACTGGCTGGAGTGGGGCCGGGATGGAGTGCCCTTTGGCACCAGGGTATACCCCCCGCGACAGGCCTCCATGCTGGGGGGCAGAGGCCCTGCAGGGGAGAGCAGCCTGAGGCACCCAGGCTGGTTAATCCAGCCCTGCATCCATACATGAAAGAGTTTTCTTTGCTTACCATCCATTATTCTCCTGTTTTAGAAGTATATCAGCCATTGTGACTGGGAACAAAAATTCGACCCTGTGAATTAGATGACCAATCAGACACTCTTTATATCAAGTAGTCAAAGAGAACAATGCACAAACTATCCACAGGCTGAACGTTTCTAGTCCAAACTGTCAGTGAATTTTTGTCTACTTATAGAACAGTTACAAACAATGAACCAGTATTGGATCACAAATGATGCACACAGAGAAGAAGGGATTCCTTTAAAAATGAATAATAATTGCAGGGATAATTTGATAAACTCTAGTTCTATGCATTGGAAATACATGCAAAATAGAACCCTACGAAAGTGTAGAGGCTCATATTCAATCTAGTTACAAGAGAAACACCTTATGTATAGGGAGCCTGAGAAACTGAAAGAGAGATGAATCAATTATTATTTTATTACTTGCAACCATGAATTGCTGTTAAATTACTGGATAGAGCAGTAGCATCTAGAAGAGTGAGATGATCACAGATCCTCATTGCTGCTATGATAACTATTGGAATGGTGAATAATTATGATGGTGACAATAGCATGTTGAGCTTCTCAGTTAAAGTAAATAATATGGTCAGGGCCTCATTTATTCTGTAAAGTACATTGGCTATGTCTACACTTACAAAAGCTAGTTCGAATTAATTAATTCGAACTAACTAATTCACACTAATTTTAGTTAGTTCGAATGAAGTTAATTCGACCTAGCATGGCCCCACTAGAATGCTAGTTCGAACTAGCCATGCAGGGCACTTGCTTAGTTCGAATTAGGCAGTTTCAGGAAGGTCAATCTGCCGATTAGTTCGAACTAAGCAGTTAGTTTGAACTAATATGGCCACATTTGACTTAGTCCAAATTAATGAATTAACGAAGCCCTTAATTCGAACTAATGAAAGAGTAGGGTGGCCAAGGCTTAAGTTAGTTCGAATTAAGCTTCCTTAATTCGAACTAACTTGCAAATGCAGGCATAGCCATTGAAACTTAAATCTGTAGAAAGGCCCCCAATTTCTATAAATTAGTGCTAAATTCTGAATTTCAGTGTTTATTGACTGCAAAATTGCTCTAGAACATAGAAAAATGAGAGCATTAAAAATATACACCAGAAATATTATACAAGCATAACACTTTCAAATGCTTGTTGCATGACAGTATCAGACACAATAACTGTAACCAGGGAGGCTTGCAGCACTCAAGTCATTTGGCTCTCCCTGTGCCCATATGTCTTAGGCCAATAGTCCATTGGTTTATGCTAATAGTCTTCCTTCCTAAGAGCACCATCTGGAGAGGAAAATCACATCCTCTCACCTGTGATAGAATATAAAAACCATTATTATATACATGCTGCTGCTTCTTTCCTGAATTTCAAAAGCTTGTTTCCTTTCCTTTGAGGTTTGTGGCAGGGATTGACCCCAATACATATAAAGCTCAGCCTTTGCAAAGAGTTATACCCACTTATGCCAGAACTAAATTTATTCCTAGTAAGTTACAAAACTGGAACCCCAGGTCTCTGGGACTTGGTCTCTCTTCTGGTTTTTAGGCTTTCCTACTAACACCCCCAGGTTACACAACTTTGGGGATTGAGTTATGGGAGCCATGTCTTTGATTGAGTACACAGGCTGAAACCTCTGACTCTGCCAACCAATCTAAATTTCAGTTTCCGTCTCTCAGGAATATCCCTAACAACAGCTACCAATCACAATTAGATTAACTAAAACAAGTTAGATATGGGCAATGGAAAATAGAGAGAAAATCAAAGTAACTAAATGTAAGCAGAATAAATCACAACCAACATCTAGGCAGTCTGGCTAGATAGTTTTATAATTATAGTTTATTGATTAAGTAGGATTAAAAATTTTACATCTCTTTGAGGCTTATGTGGCTACTATAAGTAGCCTATTGACTCATTCTCCTAACAGATTCAGAGTATTTTTCAGATTTTTTTTCTTTCCTTTTTTTCCCCCTCCAGCCCTATAATCCCTAGGTCAGTTTTCTCTAGTTTTCTGCACCTTAATGGTCATTTACAAGAATGCGAAGTAGGTGTTAAATGCTACTAAATTAGAAAAAAATCCTTTAAATCACTTTCTCTTTCGACTACACAAGGTACACAGCAACTGAGAATCAGAACCCTGGGTTTTTAGCTTTGTGGCCTTTGTCATGGAGTGTGAGCAATCCTTTATATCTCAGTTTGCACTGAGAAGACTTTATCCACATAATGGCACTTCTACCACCAGAGAACCTGCCCCCACAGCATATGTTCCTGTTCATCATATAGTTAATGGAGACCAATACAATTTAATATGCCCTCTCTTTGTTTTTTCCCCTCAGTATTTGTATGCTTGCCAACTTTGAAGAAATCTATGGGTCAGATTTTTAGATTCCAACCAGAGGACTGTTGCCTGCTGATAGGAGGGTGGGGGGGGGGGATGCAATTTAAAGGCTCACCCCCAGTCATACCCACCCCTTACCTTCAGTGACTCCTCCCTGCAGCTTCCTACTGTTGGCTGGTGCCTCCCTCTGTGGCTGCCGCTTGCAGGGAGGGGGCCTGGCTGCATCATATAACTGAAAGGAGCTAGCAAACCCTGGCAAAAACCATGTATCACCTCTGTTCTATGGCCAAAAGGAGATCTTTATGATCATCTGCCTAATCTTGATAACGCAGGCCAGAGAACTTTCCCAAAATAATACTCAGAGCAGATCTTTTAGAAAAACATCCAACCTTGATATAAAAATTTCAAGTGATAAATTGTTCTAATAGATCACTCATTGCTGCAATAGAATCCATTAGAGAGAATGAGAAGAAAGGTTTCTCTTGTGAAATTTTCTCCATGTTGTTTCATGGGGAAGTTAGAGATCTCTGCTTCCCCCAACCCATATAATCACCACCATTACCCCAGTGGAATGAACAGTAGGTTGGGAAACCCTCAACCAGAGGATCTTCAGAGGACTGGTGTAATTCTTGTGCCTCTGTATTGTTTGCTAAGGCCTTGTACACACTACAAAGTTATTGCACGATAACGCTCGTTATTGCACAATAACAGGCACAGCGTCCACAAACAAATCCATGTTGTTGCGTGGTAACAGCCGTCTTACCGTGCAACATGTAAACCACCAAAACGAGGGTGGTAGCGGCTACCGCGGAACAGCTATTCCGCGATAGTTCGTGTGTGTACAGTTGCCGTGCAATATGAAACCTCCGGAAATGTCCCAGAATTCCAATTCCATCCCTTCTGCACTTCCTTCTGTGCTGTGGGGCTGTGCCGTGACTTTTCCCGCCTTCCCATCATTCCCGGGAATTTTTTAATTCTTCACTCTTCCTGTTTGCTTGGCGTGGAGTGCAGCTGCAGCTGCAGCTGCAGCTGTGTACTCCAAGAGCAATGGCGGCTCAATGCAGCAAACGTGCTCCAGTCTGGACCACAGCTGAGGTGCTTGATCTCATAGGCATCTGGGGAGAGTCTGCTGTGCAGGCACAGTTACGTGGCAGCCAGCGGAATTTCGATATTTTTGGCCAGATTTCTCGGGCCATGGCAGAGAAGGGATACGAGAGAGACACTCTTCAGTGCAGGTGAAGGTGAAGGAGTTGCGGATTACGTACCACAGAGCCAGAGAGGCAAACCAGAGCTCCGGCTCAGCGCCAGCTACATGCCAATTTTACAAGGAGCTAGAAGCAATCCTGAGCGGGGATCCCACAACCACCCCAAAAGCTCCTGTGGACACGTCGGCACCCCTGCATGAAAAGGATACCGGAGCAGACGGTGACGAGCAATTCGTCGATGAGGACGTGGAGGTGGAGGATGACCTGGAGGGTGAAAGCGGTGCAGCCAACCTAGGGAGCCAGGAGCTGTTCTCCACGCCCCCTGACACGTGCTGCCCAGATTCCTTCTCCATATTGTCTTCGGATGCAGCAGAGGGGAGCTTTGGTAAGTTTCATCAGAAGTGGCTTCTATGCTAGCTGGATAAGCTTTGCGGGCAAATGAAGAGCGGGCGGGAAATAGGCGTTTTGAGTTTCATCCTTTCTTTTCTCTTTTGGATGGGGGGGTCTACCCCGCATTACATCAATGCATGCTGTAATTGTCAAGAAATCCTCTCCGTTGAGATCACTGAAGGTGTACTCGATGTACTTCCACAGCCTCCTAGTTAAATTCGATGGGAGAGCAACTGTTTCCTCTCCCCCATAGAGGGATACTCTCCCTCGCCAGTTGCAAAGCACAGCAGCGGGAACCATGGCTGTGCCCAAGCCTGCTGCGTACGGTCCTGGCTGAAAACCAGTGACATGCAGGATATGCATTCTGGCTTGCAGAGGCACTCTAAGCAGCGAGATATCAGCTTCCATGGCAGTGCCGTATGTGAACTAATCGCCCAAAGCACTGCAAATAGTTCACGGAGCTGTGTGTCTTGTCTCGGCAACCCGAACCTCCCTTTGGAAAAGCTCTTTCAGTCTCTGGCAATGCCCTGTCCTGTGGGCACAGCGGAATGTGGCGGGAGAGCATATTACCGGCTCCTTAACCAAAGTGAGAACAATAGCACTACTTATGATGTTTCATTTTTCCTTAGAAACGACCTTTGCCGGTCGGTGGTCTGCGCCAGCTGACCAGCTGAGACAGATAAGGAGGAGCAAGGAGGATATCTTCCAGGAGCTGATGCAGTCCAACGAGGCATCAGCAAGGGAGACTAGACAATGGAAGCAGGAGTGCCGGCAGGAGCGCAAAGAAAACAATGTGAAGAGGCAGAAGCAGAAGGATGCCCTCATAAGCATCCTACAGGAGCAGACCCAACTGCTGAAGACCATGGTTGGTCTGCAGACCCAGCTGCTCCAGGCTCGCCCCCCCTGCAGCCACAGCAACACTTTCTGTCCCCCATGCCCCATTCTCCCTCAAAGCAGTTCTTTGAAGCACAGGGACCCTCCTGGTACAATGTTACATCCACTCCTGCACCAAGCTATGGCATTGAGACACACACCTACACCCATCTATAGCCCCTTTTGCAGGCACTGCTTACTGTAAATATTTAATGTTTTATAATAATAAAAGTGAATCACTTGAACTTTGCACAGTGTCTTTATTGATACACAATAAGATTAGTTGTTGCATGTTTAGTATTCACTCATTCGAGCACAGTACAGTACACGCCCACCGGCACCGTCCCCCCACCCCCCAATCAGCACCCAATAGTGCTTGGGAACACTACTGCACAGTGATGCAATGCGTCCTATGAGTCCCCATCACTAAAATGCACCCTAAGTGCCTCCCTTATGCGGACGGCTCTCATCTGTGCCCCCCTGATACTCCTAGTGGCTGGCTGCTGGAAGGCAAACTCTAGCCGCTCAGCCTCCACATCCCATGAAGGGGGAAATTTCTCTCCCCTATTTTCACAGAGCTTATGCAGGACACAGCATGCCGCAATGACGGCTGGAATGTTGTCCTCATTTAAGTCTAGCCTCCTGTACAAACAGCGCCAGCGGCCTTTTAAGCGCCCAAAGGCGCACTCTACTGTCATTCGGCACCGGCTTAACCGATAATTGAAGCGCTCCTTGCTGGGATCCAAATTTCCAGTATAGGGCTTCACGAGCCAAGGCATCAGTGGGTAGGCTGGGTCTCCTATTATGACTATGGGCATCTCCACATCCCCAACAGTAATTTTATCATTGGGGAAGAAGGTCCCTGCCTGCAACTTCCGGTACAGGCCCGTGTTCCGGAAAATGCGAGCATCATGCACCTTACCCGACCACCCCGCATTTATGTCCGTGAAATGCCCCCTGTGATTCACGAGTGCCCGAAGCACCATGGAGAAGAAGCCCTTCCTATTAATATACTCAGTTGCAAGATGCTCCGGAGCTAGAATAGGGATGTGGGTGCCGTCTATTGCTCCTCCATAGTTCGGGAATCCCATGGCCGCGAATCTATCAACGATCTCCCGCACGTTGCCCAACATCGCTGTCCTCCGGAGCAGAACATGATTAATGGCTCTGCACACTTGTGAAAGTGCTAACCTGACAGTCGACCTGCCAACTCCAAACTGATTCACGACCGAGCAGTAACAGTCTGGACTCGCCATTTTCCACAGCGTGATTGCGACACGCTTCTCCACAGTGAGGGCGGCTCTCATTTTGGTGTCCTTGCGTCGCATGGCAGGGGCTAGCTCCTCACACAGTTCCATGAATGTGGCTTTCCGCATTCGAAAGTTCTGTAGCCACTGGTCATCATCCCGCACCTGCAAAACAATGCGGTCCCACCACTCGGTGCTTGTCTCTCATGACCAGAACCCGGCGGTTCACCGTGTGCAGATGCTCTGTGAAGGAGCTCAGCAATGCGGTGCTGTTGTTCTGCATGGCAGTCACCAGCCCAGGGTCATCCGAATCCTGCTCTGATTCAGAGCTGAACGCATACTGTGCCACCAGCTGAGATGTATTCATTATGCTGAAGGCGACAGTCGAGATCAGACCTGGATCCATGTTGCTGCAAAAGGACTTCCGGGAAGCAATGCGCTACTGTTGAAAATGGGCGCAAGTTGCTAGTAGCAACTCTCGTGACGCAAGGGGAACAGAATGCACCATGGGAAACCAAGACTTTACCCATGGTGCTCAGCGCTACTCTCCTTCTACCCAGGATTCTTAGCGCCAAATCAGGATGGATGGAACTGTGGGATAGGTTCCCACAATTCAATTGGGTTTCTTGTGAAATTGCGAATTGCAGGGGGGGGCTCTGTTCCGTCACGAGTGGCAGAGTGTGTACACGATCCTGCGCTACAAAAACCACGTGACTTTTAAAGTGCAACGGGCTTGTTGCGCGATTATTCCTGTAGTGTGTACATAGCCTTAGTCTCCTGCTTCTATTAACCTTCTGCTACAGCAGTGCAGCTGGCATTAATGCAGTGTTTTAAGTGTAGACCTGCCCTAAAGCTGAGAAAAGCCAAGGGAAATTGTTAAAAAAAAAACAAACCAAAACAAAAAAAAACAACAACAACAAAAAACCCAACCCCACACCACACCAGTACTAAAACCCTTATGTCCTCAGTCCCCACCCCCGCTCCCCCAATTAAGCATAACACATCCACAAGTGGAAGCTTGGACAGATGACAAGGGAGGCATATAAAGATATTGCTCGAGACTGCAGGGATAAAATCAGAAAGCCAAAGGACAATTGGAGTTGCAGCTAGCAAGAGATGTGAAGGATAACAGAAAGGGGTTCTATAAGTATATCAGCAACAAGAAATGGATCAGGGGTGGTGTAGGTCCCTTACTGAATGGGGCAGGCATCCTCGTGGTGGATGATGCGGAAAAGGCTGAAGTACTCAATGCTTTTTTTACTTCAGTCTTCACAGGGAGGGCCAGCTCCCAGGCTACTACACGGGGTAACGTGGAATGGAGAGGAGAGCGGCCCTTGGTGATGGAAAGTCAGATTAGGGAACATTTAAAGAAACTGGGTGTGCACAAGTCCATGGGGCCAGATGAACTGCATCCGAGGGTGCTGAGGGAGTTGGGGGAAGTGATTGCAGAGCCGCTGGCCATTATTTTTGAGAACTCGTGGCGAACGGGGGTGGCCCCTGAGGTTCAACAAAGACAAGTGCAAAGTCCTGTATTTAGGATAGAAAAATCCCATGCACTGCTACAGGCTAGGGACCGATCGGCTAAGTAGCAGCGCTGTAGAAAAGGACCTGGGGGTTATGGTGGACGGGAAAATGAATATGAGCCAACAGTGTGCCCTTGTTGCCAAAAAGGCCAATGGCATATTAGGCTGCATCAGTAGGAGTATTGCCAGCAGATCGAGGGAGGTGATAATTCCCCTCTATTCGACACTGGTCAGGCCGCATCTGGAATACTGTGTCCAGTTTTGGGCTCCCCACTACAGAAAGGATGTGGAGAAATTAGAAAGAGTCCAGCGGAGGGCAACAAAAATGATTAGGGTGCTGGGGAACATGACTTATGAGGAGAGACTGAAGGAACTAGGCTTATTTAGTCTACAGAAGAGAAGACTGAGGGGAGATTTGATAGCAACCTTCAACTACTTGAAGGGGTGCTCCAAAGAAGAGGGAGGTAGGCTGTTCTAGATGGTAACAGAGGACAGAACAAGGAGCAATGGTTTCAAATTACAGCTGGGGAGGTCAAGGTTGGATATTAGGAAAAACTTTCTCACTAGGAGGGTGGTGAAGCATTGGAATGGGCTGTCTAGGAAGGTGGTAGAATCTCCATCTTTGGAGATTTTTAAGGCCCGGTTAGACAAAACCCTGGCTGGGGTGATTTAGTGGGAGTGGTCCTGCTTTTTAGCAGGGAGTTGGACTAGATGACCTCGTGAAGTCCCTTCCAACCCTATGATTCTATGTTTCTATGGTGTGACAGCTGCTGGAATACTATGTCCAGATCTGGTGCCAGCAGAAGTATGTTGATATGGAGGGGTTGAGAGGAGAGCCATGAGAATGATTAAAGGATTAGAAACCACACTTTATAGTGACAGACCCAAAAAGCTCAATTGATTTAGTTTAACAACAAAATAGGAAGGAAAAATAACTTATCTACTTCTACTCAAGAGTTCCTTCTTTATGCACACCAGAATCTCATGAGCTTTTTGGTCACAGCATCAGATTGGGAGCTACATTCAGCTGATATCCATCATGACCTCCAAATCTTTTTCAAAGTCACTGCTTCCCAGGATGGAATCTGATTTCCCTCCTCTCTTCCCCTGCAAGAAAGAGAGGAGCTAAGTGCTGCAGCCGTGTGGGGCTGAGCAACAGTTCTCACTCTTTCAGTCTCAGCAAATCCAGGACGGGGCAAAGCTGAACTGAGAGCAGACTCGCTCTCTGGCCTCAGCTGAGCCTGCCTGTGCTGGCTGTGGGGCTGGAGATTCAGGGGTGGGTTCTCTGCCCTGCTGGGAAGCGGGGCCAGCTGGCAGGGCGGAACAAGCATTCCGCCCGATATTTTTAGATCTCTGGGCCCCGGAACACTGGCCCCTTCAATTTGCGGGCCCCAGAACGGTGTTCCAGGGCATTCCACCTTACTTTAGCCCCTGATTTTGAGACCTGTAAGTTAACAAGTTTTTAATCTAGTTAATGTATTCCCTGATGATTTGATATCATTCTAGTTTTTTAATCAAAATATCATGTGGTACCAAATCAAATACCTTACAGGATCCTATGTATATTATATCAACACTATTACTTTTATCTGACAAATCTGCAAACTTATTAAAATAGATTAAATTAGTTTCACGGGATCTATTTTCCATAAACCTATGTTGATTTGTATTTGTTACTGTGCCTTCCATTAATTCTTTATTAATTAACGCCCTGTATCAGTCACTATTATCCTGCTCAGGACTGAGTCAGGCTAACAGGCCCATAATTATTGAAGTCCTTTTTAAAAATTGTAGTCTACTGTAACTTCCCCAGTGCCACAAGAATTATTGAAAAATCAACATTAACAGCATAGAAAAATCCTCAGCCAGATCTTTTTAAACTCTTGGTTGTAAGTTATCTGGACCTATTGATTTAAAAATGTCTAAATTTCTTATCTTCTGTTTAACATCGACTAGAGATACCAGTAAAATAGAAGGAGTGTTATCATCAACATAAGAGAAGTGTATCATCCTTTTTTCCCTCAGATATAGAACTGAAATATTTATTGTACCATTCTGCCTTTTCTGCATTATTACTGATAATTCTACCATTTTCATCTAGTAATGGAGTGATAGCATTTTCAAGATTCTTTTTTTCCAGATATATTAAAAAATCTCCTTCTTATTGTCCTAAACTCTGCCAACCATAGATTTCTCCTTGTTTCCTTTATCAATTTTCTTCAATTCCTAACCTAAATTTTATATTTATTAACATCAACTTCTCCTTTTTACCATTTTCTCATTTCTCAAATATCTATCTATCTATCTATCTATCTATCTATCTATCTATCTATCTATCTATCTATCTATCTATCT
>ML685831.1:852620-882120 GCA_007922175.1 Pelusios castaneus
ACAAAATAGTTTCTATGATGTAAATAACTTGAAAGGATAACATACTTTATGTTGTATTGTTATTTTTCCAGTGTGCTAATGATCTGCTTGAGTTAGCACCTCCATATAGAACACATCAAGGTGTTGCCTTGAACCTTTAAATACCTGTTCTATTGAAGTCACCACCACTGATCTGTCTCTGGCCATCTTTTTGTACATAGCACTGCAATTGAAAGGAAAGCCTCTTGAAACTCTCTTTTAAATTCCTCTGTTCACTGCTCTCACATTTGCCTAGTAAATAATTTTTTATATCAGGTCTTCCCCGTTTAACTCAGCTCAGCTCCACCTTGCACCACCAGAGAGCAGTTAACCTTCAGACTTCAAACAGGTAGGCTGATCAACGTTCTAAGCAGTAGAATCTCATGGCCTTTACCGAGGCACCTTACTTACTCATGTCATGGATATTAATAGTTAAGATCATGGTTCCAGTGGGCTTTTGAAACCCTTACTAGGATTAGAGAGTGATTTCATAGGCACAAAGGGTATGTCTATAAGCATTGTAAACCCTTGCTTGAGCTCAGGTTCAAGTTTAACCCTCCTACTCCCTCCCTTCCCCCCATTTCATCCACATAGTAATTGTGTTAAGCTAGGGCTCAGACTTAGGACCCTGCATAGCAGAGGTTAAATTGGGACCCTGGGCACAAGCCCTATTGCTTTCCTGTATGCACACAGTTCCAGCTTGACTCAAGTCCCAGACATTCTCTGGATGTGCACCAGAGTTTTTTGGTGTTGATACTGGACACTTAATGATTAGTGTGGAAGCCAGTGAGACATGGTACACCTGATTTGCAGATCAATAAGGTTTAATGTGAAAAGTTTCTATAAATATACTAGTTACATAAAAAGCCTAAAATTAACTACAATATATCATACTCATTAAGCCTGGAGAGCTAAGCTGTCACTGGAAATGCTGTACGCAAGAATGGCTTTCTTCAGAGGTCCTGCCAGGAAGTCAGTGGATACTTTGGTGCGACCAGCAACACCTCACACAGAATCAGGCGTTGATGGAGCATGCTCTTTTATTTTTATACTTCTTCTATACACAGCTTTCAGCTAATTATCTCTCTATTAATTATCATGTTCTAATTTTCTACATTGGGTTCTCACCCTTAACTACATTCCATTCTCACCATGATAATTGGGGTAATCAAAACAACATTTGATGATAGGAGGGGCAGTGAGAACCTATGACCCTGGGCAGTGGAAAAGTGCACCCCCAAACATTAAAGGATAACTTGTTATTCCTATCACCATTATCTATGTGCAGCTACAAGCATACATCTTTTGTATTTTGCCCCGTTATATGTCACAGTATGCAGAAACTGAAACATCTGCAAGGTTACTTAGTGTTCCTATTTGTCTTTGCCAACTGAAAGATGTTGTGCTGCAAGGGGTCAGAATAGTCAAGTGATGAACTTAAACTATGCTAAGCATTTAGGACAGTTGTCAGGCAGGTCGAATGGCACTGGGTCTCCAACACGTGGGGCAACATCCTTAGTCCTCTCTCTGTTGACAATCTGTGGTGCAGTCTATTGGAAATGAAAGCCACACCTCCCTTTGCAAATGGCAGCAGCTCAGGTCAGGGATAACCCATTGTCCATTGACCACCAGTCTGTAAGAGAGCTTGGAAGCTGCTTTCTGATCAGAAGACCACAGTCAGATTTTAGTGACTCTCTGGTGTGAGGCTAGAACAACTTTGGGCTTCAGCAAAAGCAAATGGAATGTCCACACATACCTGCAGATAGCTAAAATGCTGACAGCTCTGCAGATTTTCCAGGCTGGTGATCTTTGCAGGGAATGAATTAGGGGCTGAAGAGTGAATAGAGAAAGATCCAGGATATGACTTACACCTCAGGCAACTTGCCAGGAAAATGCCCATTTTATGATGACTTTGGCTGGGTCCTGTGTACTGCACCCAGAACAAAGTTTACTTTGCTTCTTGAAGACATGGTGAGCCGTGATGGAACACTGTTGGCCTTGAACCCAGCCATGGGACTGACTGTGGTGAGCAGCAGACTCTCAGCCAGGACCATGAAGACACTCTTGAAATGACACCAGCCCCTGAGGCAGCTCAACAGGAAAATCTTGGTACCTTCTTGTAGCAGCTATTTCAGCCCTCCCTTACTGCTGAGCCCACTGAGAATACAGAGCAGAAAAAAGCCATCCCAGAGTCTGGCAGGTTTATGATTCAAATGAAAAGTTTAGTATTGCAGTAGTGGGAGGGATGTCTGTTTAACTGACAAGCCAAAATTGTTAAGCATTTGGTCAGCAATGGCAAATTGTTTTACAGTATTGAGGGGCTCTCCCCCCCCGCAACTATATGGATTTCAAAATGGTGAATTTGCATTTCACATTTCAGAACACAGCTGTAGAAGTTATTATAAATGCTAAGTCAAAGAGATTTGTTATGGGTGTTCTTGTTTTTCTTGGAGCATTTGGGAATTTGCCAGTCTGCAATCATTCCTCCTGTGCTTATGCAGCTGCCAGTGAACAGCAAATTGAGTATGTGAGTTTGAGAAACTGAATTCCGTTTCCAAACGTAGCCCATTTCAGTTAAAGATAATATCTGCAGGGGTGGATGAAAGCTTGATATTTCAGAGATTTTTGTGTTCAACAATAATAGGGTAAACCATGCATGCTCTAACACAGCATCATATTTATTCCATCATAGATTAGGACCCAATCCTGGCTGCTTATAACTGCAAACTTCTTCTAAAGCAGGAACTCCTGATACTTTGTGACATTTTGTGGGGAAGAGCATATTTTCCAGGCCTACCTGTTTAGTTGACTATTCCACTCCACTCATGAATGGAGTGGTTGGTTATCAGTTTAATTACTTCTGCTGCATGGACTTCAGGTTTTGCGCCAGCATTTTGGAATAACATCTCTCTCTGCCAATAGGGCAGCACAAGAACTGTTATGTCTTCCAATATATGAAAGGTTTGAAATGGAACATGGAAAAGCCTTTTGAGGTGAAGGTGCTATATGCTCCCCACACCAACACTGGAGCAATTCATTAGGAAATTTTATGAAGCAGAGTACAGGCTTTACATCTAAATATACCATTGCCCCTACACTTCTGTAACTACAAATAACAAGTCTGCATAAAAAGACAATGTAAGGCCTGAAGTATTCCCCTCACAATATGTGTAGTTCACTTTAAAACTGTTATATTTTATGGCCTTGACACTCCATAGTTATTAATTCTGTGCTCCTCCATGGAGCTGTTTTACACAGTAATCCTCTCTTTCTTGTCCTGTTTCAGGTCCAACAACCTACGTTGCCTGGTGTTCTTTAGGAATTCCCGCCCTGACTCAGTGTAACCTCACAGACCATTCCAATTGCTTCCATGAAGAACTCATGGTTGATGTTCTTGAGATGACAGACCAGCAGTTGCTGTACCAAAAGAAGAAAACCAAAAGACAGGATAAATGGTATGCTGACAGGCATGCAGAGAGGCAGAGGCTCACTATCTAGCTAGATGAGAGGGTTTCAGTGAGGGAGCAGGCACTGGGTGCAACGGTTCCTGGAACATGATGGCTAAGGGAGACAGACAAAGAAGAACAGAGAAAACTGTTCCAGCAATTCTGGTCAATAATGGCTGCAAGAGTACCAGCCCTTCCAGCCTCTCCCACATCATGATGTAATGTCTCCGCAACGTAGCCTCTATCACACTGTCTAAATTTAGGGGACTATTTATGATACTATTTCATATTAATATTTCATAACTGCAATAATCTATAGGAACTATGCCATGTTTGGGACCAATAGAAAGGTTGTAATTTGCTGGGAATGATTATATGGTTTATGTGCAGGAATTGCATCTGTATTAGAAGTTAGGAATATGTTTGTTATATCTATATTTCAACCTGTGTGATTCTGGGAAACTCCCTAGTCTGGATGTCTACAGCCATTGTCTCCTTAATGGCCCATTAAGGAAGCTCCCAGGCACAATGGGACCAGGGAGAAACCTGTTGAGCCACTAGGATTTGGCCATGTGACTCAACTCCATTTTGAATTGCAAAAGCTCTACACAGCATGGGAAAAACCAGCGGTGATAAAAGGCAGCTGCTCCAACTCCATCTTGTCTCAAGTCCCCAGTCTACAGCCAACACCCATCTCTGGAACTATTCATCTGTGAATGGACAAAGGACTGAGACTTACCCAGGTGCTGGGTGTCTTACTGCAGTGGTGCCTTCTCTGAGGACTGTGAACTTTTCCCCTGCAACCAGGAGAGTGTTGTCCAGGAGCTGAGAGATATAGGTTAAGTCTACACGCAGAAAGATAGGTCAACTTTCTTAAGTTGACCTTATTAAGTCGACTTAGAGAGTCTACACAAGACTCTTAAGTCGACTTAAAGGTGCTCCTATTAAGTCGACTTAGAAAGTCTATTCTAGACTCTCTAGTCGACTTGATAGGTGGAGGGAGAGCCAGCCTTACAGGGCTGGCTCTCCCCAGACCAGGAAGCCGCTGGGCTGCGGCTCCTTTCTGGCCGGGACCCCCAGGCTTCCTTCTCCTCAGGATCCCCGGGGTCCGGGCAAGAAGCGAGCGTGCTCCAGCTGACAGAAGAAACCTCGGAGTTTCCTCTGTCAGCTGGAGTGGGGGGCAGGCAATTGCTGGCCCTGTGCTCCAGCTGACTGGAAACCTCGGGGTTTCCTCTGTCAGTGGGGCTCCCTTCTCCCTGGGACCCCATTCTCCTGGGCAGAAGGGAGCCCACACTCCTTTCTCCCCAGGACCTGAGCGGTCCTGGGGAGAAGGGAGCCAGGAGAGCCGCCCGCGGCTTCTCAGTCCTGGCAGAGCCAGCCATGCGTCAACTTAGACACTAGTTCGAATTATAACGAGGTGTTATTAATTCAAACTAGTTTTTCGTTAGTTCGACTTAAGGAGCAGCTTAAGTCAAATTAAGGAAAGCCCAGTGTAGATGTAGAGTAAATTAAGTTGACGTAAGCCTGCTTAAGTTGACTTAATTTATAAGTGTAGATGCACCCACAGAGACATGGATATGGACCAGTTTATGACATGGTGGGCGGAGACCCAAGACAATTGCTACAGACACTAGGGTACAGCAGCAGGAGCTCGTCCATGAGCTGGGAGCACAACAGGTGGAACAGCAGCACCAGTACATGCAGCAGTTCACCTCCCTGCTGCCCACCATGGGGCACCCAAGTGACACCGTAACGCCACCCACTGGAGCGGCCTTTTCTCCGCTCCGTCTGACTAAACTTGGACCTGAGGATGACCCAGAGACCCTTCTCGCTACCTTTGAGTGCATAGCCTCTGTGGACGGTTGGCCCTGGGACCCATGGGCTATGCTTCTGGCCCCCTATCTCACAGGGGGTCCCCCATGCGGCGTATCAGGCCTCTCAGATGATGCGGCCCGAGACTACAACCAAGTGAAGGCCGCCATCCTAGATGCCCTGGATATCAGTCCGGAAACCTTTAGGCACTGTTTTTGGGGCACTGCCTTCTCCCCTGGGACTAGATCTTGGGCTTTGGCCCAGGAACTCAAGGACACTTGTACCCACTGATTACAGCCGGAAAAATGCTCAGGCCCAGAGTTGATTGAACAGATAGTCTTCAAACAATTTCTTCACGTCCTCCCACCACACGGGAGGAGCTGGGTGATGTGCCATCAGCCACCCACCCTGAACCGGGCCATTCAACTCATGGAGGAGTTCTTTAGCTGCAGATTCTCCTACCCTGCCTCTGACCCTGACCACTCAGACTCCGATAGGTGGACCAGCGGCACAGACTTCCCCATGGGCCTGGGACGGTGGCCATCTCCCTGCTCCACCAGTCCAACAACCCCGTCAGGAGGGCCTGCATATATCACTGGGATCCCTAAAGCTGGGTCCAAAACCCGCCCCCCCAGCCGCGCCAGCTGGGCCCAGACCCTGCTTTAGCTGAAGCCAGTACGGACATCTGCCCCGTGACAGATTGTACTCTGGATATTGTCTACATGGGGGAGGGGCAGGCATGGAGAAGATAGGCCCCAAAGGCCACTGTGCCAGTGGATCTCACTGGGAGGTCAGTGGAGGCCATAGTAGATTCAGAGTGTGGCCAGACCCTGATCTTGAAGGGACTGGTCCCCGAAACAGGGCATGCCATGGGGCAGGTAGGGCTGCGCTGCATTCAGAGGGACTTGCAAATGTACCCTACCCTGTACCCTGAACTCAAGGACACTTGTACCCACTGACTACAGCCGGAAAAATGCTCAGGCCCAGAGTTGATTGAACAGATAGTCTTTGAACAATTTCTTCACGTCCTCCCACCACACGGGAGGAGCTGGGTGATGTGCCATCAGCCACCCACCCTGAACCGGACCATTCAACTCATGGAGGACTGTCAGCCGGTCACCCTGACAATTGATGGGCAGACCCACTGTCTGACAGACTCCCATACCTGATAATCCTGTGGAGAGATTGGCCAGACTTCAGGCATGTGCTGCAAACCGTGGGCAGCCTCACTGGTCCCCGGGAGTCAACGGGAGAACCAGAGTCCCCAGTGAGGCGAGGTGGGATTCCCCAGCCCCGCCATTCTGGTGACCCCATCCATGAACCCCAGGGTGTCAGTACCCCAGAACCACGAGGAGCCAGATCCCCTTGACAGCCTGAGGGTGGACTTCTGCAGGAATCAGCGCAAAGACGCCACCCTCAGTTGGGCGTTTGAGCAGATTACCACAGTTGATGGGGTGCCGACAGACCCCCAGCGGGATCTACATTGGCCTCAGTTTGAACTACAGCAGGATTGCTTATATCGAATCGAGCATGACAGTAAGATGGGGGAAGCACGGGCTCAATTACTGGTATCCCAGATCCATTGGAAAGCCACAATGCTCTTAGCCCATGACATTTGCACTGCAGGCCACCTGGGGGTGGATAAAATCTTGGCTCGCATTACGTCACAATTCTATTGGCTGGGGATCCACGAGGAAGTGAGAGAGTATTGCACTTCTTCTTCGGACTGCCAGAAAGCCGTGCCAGCCAGAGTACCACGGGATCCCTTGACTCTTCTCCCGCTAGTGGGGACACCTTTTGAATGGTTGCCATTGACCTGGTAGGACCTTTGGATATGAGCACAGCAGGGTATCACTATCTGTTGGTCCTAGTTGACTATGTCACCTGCTTACCAGAGGCCATCCTGCTAAAGAACACCATGGAGTGCACCATCGCCGGGGAACTTTTAAAGATCTTCACTTGGGTGGGCCTACTGCAAGAACTCCTCACCAATCAGGGAACTAATTTCGCCTCGCATCTACTCCAAGAGGTCTGCAAGATTCTAGGTATCCACAAGATTCAGACCTCCATTTACCATCCGCAGACAGACATAGTGGTGGAGTGGTTTAATTGGAACCTGAAGGGGATATTGCGAAAGTTCTCACCTGAGGAACTCCAGTTCTGGGACCAGCTCATTCCACCTCTCCTCCTGGCTATTAGAGAGGTACTCCAAGCATCAATGCAATTCTTTTGCCTTTGAACTTTTATATGGCTGGCAACCTAGAGGAATACTGGACCTCATGTGTGAAACATGGGAACAGACACCCTCTCGCACCAAGGGACTCCTCCAGTATGTGGAGGAGTTGCAGGAGCACCTCCGACAGGTGGGTGATTTGCCCCAGGAAAACTTCCAAGAGGCCCAGCAAGCTCAAGCACAAGTTTATAATCAAGGGACTCAGGTTCGGAGTTTCGAACCAGGGGATCGAGTCCTCGTGTTATTCCCCTCTTCCAAGTCCAAGTTACTAGCGCTCTGGCAAGGGCCCTACGAGGTCATCAGGCAGGTGGGCCCCATAAACTATGAGATCCGGCAGCCCGACCAAAGGAAAAAGAAACAGATCTACCACATCAACCTGCTGAAACCCTGGAGAGAGCGGGAGCATTTCCTAATAGCACCCTACCCTCCAGATCCTAAGTTAGGGCTGCAGGTGCCCAACACCACTGATGCAGGGAGCCCACTGGTCGGCAGTGATCTTACGGAGGAGCAGCAGGAGCAGACCGGACACCTCCTGGAAACGTTTGCTGTAACTTTTACACCTGTCCATGGAGATACAGACTAGGTACAACATGAGATCCGGACACCACCCTCGGGTGGTTGTCTACACTTGGGCCCAACCCATTCCCTGGTGCCTACCAGCAGCAGTGGAGTAAGAGGTCCTGGCAATGCTGGAGCTCGGAGTAATTGAACCCTTGACCAGCAAATGGCGCAGTCCAATATTACTAGTCACAAAACTGGATGGGACCCGTCGGTTCTGCATTGATTTTCGTCAGTTAAATGCCATCTCAAATGCCTACCCAGTGCCCTGAGTGGATGAATTATTGGATCGTCTTGGTGAAGCACTGTACTTCATTACGCTAGATCTTACAAAAGGATATTGGCAGATCCCTCTTGAGCCTACCTCCTGGGAGAAGATGGCCTTCACCACGCTCAGTGGGCTGTATCAGTTCATGCAGATGCCCTTCAGCCTTCACGAGGCCCCTGTCACCTTCCAACGCTTAATGGACCATCTCCTGCAACCCCATCATGAGTACACTGCTGCTTAGTTGGACAACGTAGCAATTTACAGTCGAGGCTGGGAAGAACACCTCCCACAGATTGCGGCCATTCTACAGACCCTCCAGGAAGCCAGGTTGACTACAAACCCGAAGAAATGTGTGGCTTGGTGAGAGACTACCTACCTGGGCTATACCTTAGGCCGGGGAACCCTACGACCACTGGTCGGCCAGGTCCAAGCTCTTCAGGAATACCCAAGGCCAAGTACAAAAAGGCAAGTGAGACAATTCCTAGGTTTGGCGGGATACTACCAGCTGTTTGTCCCTAGCTTTGCAATGATTGCCTCCCCCCTGACTGACCTCCTATCTAAAGACCAGCCTTTATGGGTATGCTGGACTCCCACGTGCGAAGAGGCCTTTCAGGCCTTGAAAGCAGCGCTCTGTCAGAGCCAGTCCGGTATAGCTTGGATTTCCACCGCCACTTCCTCTTATAAATGGACACCTCTGTGGTAGGTCTAGGGGCAATCCTAGCTCAGGAGGTGGATGGAGAAGAACATCCTGTCCTCTACATTAGTCACAAGCTGTTTCCCAGGGAACAAAAGTATGCCATCAAAGGAAGCATTGGCCGTGAAGTGGACCGTGGAGGTGCTACGGTATTATCTTTTGGGGAACACCTTCACCATCATTACTGACCGCTCCACTGGCTCCACCAGATGAAGGACACTAACGCCTGCTTGCTCCGCTGGTACCTATCCCTACAACCCCTTGTGTACACGGTCAAACACCATGCTGGTAAGGAGCATGCCAATGTGGACGCACTGTCACACATTGGGAGTGGGGGCGGACACAGCTCTGACAAGCAGGAGCTGGACTTGAAGGTGAGTGTGTGTAGCAGGGTGAAGCAGCCGCCCTCCAAGCAGGGCTCAGGAGGGCTCCCACAGTGCTCCTGCTGACAGAGGAGCAAACTGCACGGAGCCCAGACAGGAAGTGGAAGGGCGGAGCCAAAGGGGACAGGGACAGTATAAAAGGCTGGACAGACAGCTCAGTGGGAGAGCCTCCCTGGAGGCAGCTAGACTGGCTGCTGGAGACCTCAGTTTCGGAAGATCCTAATCCTCCCCAAGGGAGACCAGATAACCCAAGGGGCGACTGGGAGGCAGGGTATTATCCATATTCCCCTCCAGGGGAGGACCTGGAGGAACTACTCCTGGCGGAAGAGTCTGAGGACTGGAGGGAGAAGTCTGCTGAGGACGGACCCTGTGATTTGGAGGAGCTGCCTTCCATCGAAGCCCCAGAAGACTGGAGGGAGAGGCTGGCTGTTGATGGCCCCTGCGATCTTGAGGAGCTACCGTCTGCTGATGGTCCGGAGGGCTTGCTAGACCTTGCTAGACCTTCCATCTGTGGACTTTGTCTGTCTACCCGGACGTTTATATGGAGGACCACGGGACCCGGGTAGCTGAGCGGGGGCAAGGGAGGAAGTAGCCCAGGGACAGTGGGTGAGTACCGGCTGAGTTGGAGTCAGCGCATTTCGGTTGGAGCCCTGCTGACCCAGTGGCAGACTGCTCTGCCACTTGATAGGGCCCTGGGCTGGGGTGCAGTGGTGTGGGCGGGCCTGCGTCTCCCTCCTTCTCCCTCTTGGAGTCCCCGAATATTGATCCCTCCTGCCTTGATTTAGTGATTACTGACTTTGGGTGTTTGCCCTGCCCTGCCTGAGGGTTGGGGGCTACTGACTTTAGTTGTTCGCCTCGCCCTGCCTGGCGAGCTGGAAGCTACCGACTCTGGGCGTTCATCTCGCCCTGCCTGGAGGGTGGGGGCCAGTGACTCTTGGTGTTTGCCCTGCCTTGCCTGAGGGCCGGAGCTACAGGTGCTGGGCACCTTACTACAACCACCCATCAGTGTTTGGGAGAGTTTAGCTCCAGGTTTTACAGCTTGCCCTGATTTTTGCACATACAGGAGGTTATCACAGGAGGCCCCAGTCATAGCCTCAGCCCAACAGCAGCTCACACAACTCCACATCAGGATACCCCAGGCATTCAGGACTGATGAGCAGGGCAACCAAATCCGCTTCAGCCTTCCTTCTTCAGTCTCTTCCTAATGGAAACCTCCACTCCTACTCCACAACAAAGTGAGAAGTAATCATGTAAATGGCAACTGACTCAAGTCCCTCTAACCCTAGGCTTACAGTGCAATGCAGATTTATCCAAAGTTTGGTTAGGCACCTAACTCTCACTGAGAATCAATAGGAGCTGGGGTGTGAGGCAGATTTTTAACAGTATTGCTGCACCTGAAGATATTGATAGTGACATAGTGGGATTTTCAAAAATACCCTTGAGTTCAGTGAGATCTAAGGACTTTTGAAAATCCTGTTAGGCACCTACCTGAATTTTAGGATCCTAACTACCTTAAAAAATCTGGTCATGGGTGCAATAGGAACAATATTTGCAAAAGTACTTAGTTGAGCTAAACATTCCAAAGAAATGTTTTGATCGTTAACAAATCCTTTACAATATATTTTCTCTTTCATACCTTCTCTCATTGTGGTGTTCAAAGCATAGATATACTAGAACCTCAGAGTACAAATACTTGAAGAATGGAGGTTGTTCATAACTCTGAAATGTTTGTAACTTTCATCCAAACTCTATGGTTATTTTTTTTGAAAGTTTATAACTGTATCTTGGCTTAATACAACTCTGAAACACTACTATGCTGATGAAAAATGTTGCTGCTGCTGCTTCTTTATTTTTCAGTGCTTCCTTCTTGTTTAACACAATTCTATACTGGATTTGCCTTTTCTTATTCCTGCTGCTGTATGATTGTGTACTTCTGGTTCCACATGAGGTATGTGGTTGTCTGGTCAGTTTGTAACTGCTGTTCAGAACACTGAGGTTTTACTACAGATTTAGCTGCTTGCCTTACTAAAATAATTGTAGACTATGGTCCTGATTTTCCTCTCCCACCAGAGTTGCAATGGTATAACGATGTACTTCAGCCAGGTTTCTCCTGACTCACACCAATCAACGTGAGAGGAGAGTGAGCTCCTGTCACTAGAATGGTTCTTGTACTATTTGGTATAATCTTATTTTGATTTCTTTTTCATTTCCAACTTTCGTCATCATCTAACCCTACAGATCCTCATGGGGAGTATTGTGGAGGCAGGCAGAGGAAGGTTGGTGAGCATTTGTTGGTGGAAGGGCCCCTTGGAACCAGACAGTTTTGTCTGTTAGTTGAACAGTGAAATGGAAGTGGTGACCTAATTAGACATGGCTTGACAGGTTGGGCTAGTCATAATTCTTTGGTTTGCTGAATGTCTTTACAAGTTATGGCCAGGTTCTTAACTGAAATTTATCAGCATAGTGCCATTGAATTAAATGGAGACTGCAAATTATACTGCTGAGAATCTGTGTTAAAATAATCACTGTTACCATCTTTCAAGAAGCAAACCCTGTAAATATATGCAGTAGAGTTTGAAACTTACAGATACCATGACAATACTCAAAATGCATTTGGATGAAAAGTATTTGTTGTGTTCACAAGATGAATATTGACCTAAAGCTATACTCAATTTACTTTTGCTTTGTATCCACTTAGAGGGTTTTTAAAAATGTGGTCTCATTCTATTAATACATTAGTTAATGACTAAGGCCAGGTCTACACTCAAAAGTTATGTTGACCTAGCTACAGTGCTTTTGGGGGGATAGAGGGAGGGAGGGTGCCTGTACTCATATCTTGATAGTACATTTGAAAAATGCCTCTCCCATCCCTCTTCTTCCTGTTCCATTCCTCTTCTTTCAGAGGTGAGCTCCGTTCCCCTGCTGACCCCCACCCCAAGGTGGGCAGCGGGGCAAGCAAAAAAGGGTGCTGGTACTCTGTACCTCTGCATACTGTCACCAAAAAAAAAAAAAAAGCACTGCCTGTCTATGTCACTTGGATTTTTCACACCCTTGAGCAACATGGTTAAACCGACCTAATCTCAAATGTAGACACTGGGAGAAATCTTGGCAGAATTCTTCTATTGACCTAGCTACCATCTCGCAGGGAGATGGATTAACTATAGTGATAGGAGAACCTTCCCAGCTCTGTAGTAAGTGACTCACTTGAAGCACTGCAGTAGCACAGTTGTAGCATTTTTGGGTAGACATAGCCTTAATACATTTAAAGCTCAAGGCATAAGGTGCTAACACAAACAGATCATTAACATACTGGAAAAACACCACAACAACATAAAGTATGTTATCCTCCCAAAATACTGTATTTATATCATGCAAACTGTTTCATGTATATTTATTCTCTTCTTTATCTTTTTTATAATTATATTAGATAATACAAAAAAAGGGGCCAGGTTCTTATCCAGATTTTGAGAATCAGTCATTTTATTGAGGTCAGTAGTCCCATCCGTATAATACTTCTTATGAAAGATTGGATTTTGGAAACATTAGTGTGTTGGCTAGGCATCATGAGCCAGCTCATCAGAGCTATACCAGTTTACCCCAATGGAGGATCTGGACCCATGCTTTATTAGACATGTCACCTCACAGATTTAGGGAAAGCAAAATAGTGAGAACCAAAAAGGTAGCATGTGTATCAAACTGCCAAAAACTAATGGGGCCTCTAAGAAGCTCTGTTTTCAGAGGAAGTTCCCGTGTGACTGATTGAATATTTGTTATCTCTAATAAGGGGCTCATTTAAGAGGTACAAGCACTCTGTCCAGTTAAGAACTCAAAAGTTCAGATCTTTTTTTCAACCTTACTTGAACTTATATGAACCTCTTGAGTCTGAATATACAAGCTGAAAACATCACAAGATATTTAATATTTCCTGAATTCAGTAAGGCCAGAAATACCATGGGGACAGGCTTTCTTGAGCCATTTTAATGCTTCTCTTCCTCGCTGGGAATTACAATGTCACATTGAAATGCAAAAATAATGAAGGTCAAGGGAAATTTAGCTGGACTTTTTTTAAACTCCAGGATTATAGCTCAGATTCAATCTGAGTTTTGGGTGAAGATTTGGGTCAGTTTATATATCAACTGAAGCACAGCACAAGTCTCTAGTTCTGTCCTTTACTGCATTGCCTTGGTTTGCTCTGATTTCAGACTCACATTTAAAGCAGAGTGTTTTCAGCTGAGGGAAGTGGTTCAGACTTTTGTGGGAGAGGTGACATTTCTAATATTCAAAACTGTGTGGTGTGGATTCCACTCCCAGTATACAGCTGTGTAGACAGACTGAAGAGCAAGATTAATGAGTTATCTATATAACTAAACCACAGTTGTATATATGCATGGAGGGACGTGGACGCAGCTCCTGTGCGCACATATAACTGACACAGCTGTGCGTGCGCAGCAGCTGAATCCACGTCCATGCCGTGCATAAGCCTGTGGATTACTGCCACCACCCGAACCCCTGGACTGAGCTGGGGGGCCGGCTCCGCTTCGAGCCGGCCCCCCAGCTCAGTTCCCGGGCTCCGGTTGTCAGCAGGAGCGAGGGCGCTTAAGCGCCGCCGCTCCTGCTGACAGCAGGAGCAGCTGGGGGATCGGGGGGCGGCAGAAGCTCTGGTGGAGATTCTGCCGCCACCTGAACCCCTGGACTGAGCTGTGGTTTTTAATTTGCATAATTTTACCCTTTGAACTCCAATGTTTTTCTTACTTATGAGTGCAGAAACTCAGGACACTCCACCCTCCATCATTTCTCATCCCTGAAAAGTTTGGAGTAAACACTAAGTGATTACCATTCTTCAATTTGCGATTCTTTAGAGAATTGGGGGTTTACTGGTTGACAAATAAATTGAGATAGTGGATGTTTCTGTGAGGAACTGTGGGGCTAGACCCTAAATCTGCTGTTTCTGGAGCAATTGCTGAATCCACATTATCACCCCAATCCACCTGGCACAGCAGTGATTGATGGACTGCCACTCTTGTCAAAGCCAAGTACCACAGGAAGTGCCACCCAGAGAGGGCCTGAATGGCAGTGCTCCTAGGTTCTCGATTGGTCCACAGATACTATTTACACATGAGGGGAGGGAAACTAGGAAGTTGTCTGTGTAACTAGATGGGTCCCAAGATGGCTGCTAAAACAGATTCTTCTCCTTTGACTTGCTTTGTTTCCTGGCTTCTGATTCCATGTCTGACCTATGATTCCAGCCCTATTTACTAATCCTGACTCCAACTCTATGAAGCCCAACATCGCTGGTTATGACAGGTTTTTGCATGTTCCATAAAACACTAGAAAAATAGTAGGCACAGAGTAGAATCAGTCAAAATCATAAGTAATCTAGAGGTAAGATTTTTTTGACTGTGTTCCTTTAGATCTGATATTAATTAATTATAAAAAAAATAGATATTAATTTTCATTTCTTCGTGTCAAATTCTCTATAGCCGTAATAATATCTCTCATCTGCCCAGTGAAGAGACTCTTATCGGTATCAGAACAGTCTATTTTTAAGTCAATTTCTTATACTGTGGGGAGGCCCAACAGAAACATTGTCACAATGGTGAAGGTTCCACCCTACTGTAAGACCACACATGGCAGGACCCCCAGCAGGCTCAAGTAAGTAAAAGGAGGAAGTGAGGCAGGAACAGATGAAATGCTATAGTGACAGGTAATTTTTTCCTCCTCTAAACGTGGTTTGGGACAGATGAATTTTTAAATTTTGGAATGGTAGGAGTCTCAAAGAGAAATAACAAAAATGATAAAGTTGTTGTAGCCAATTTTTTCAGTCAGCTTGTATGGTAACTAGCTACATCTTCCATTATTCTCAGTCGTCCTAATCCCAGAGAGAGAAAGGTAAAGATTAACAGATGTCATTTTGCTAGCATTGCAGGTCTTTTTATTGTAAGTGTTCAGTGTGGAAAACTGTTTTTAATAGTGCCCCATGTATAATTTGAATGTGATGGTTAAATTATTCCGGATTCTGTTGTCAAGTAACTTATTATTTTAGTTACTCGGTGATCTGGATATTACACTTAAATAATGTGATTTGCTTCAGTGTCTGCTATCTACTTTTCTTATTAGCTCTAGCTATTTCATTCCCTTAGGCACTTCTGACATGTCTCTAGAATGCATATTGGAATGGACAGAATGGAGTGACAAATGGTATAAGATCATTTCTTTTCCCCTTAGGTGTTACCTTCCATTTTCTCATCTGCATGTACTGGGTGTGGACACCAAATTAGGAACCACTCTTATTATTATGACTTGGTCTGGTGATATGGATTGTCACACAGTGCTCATCTATGAAGAAATTTGATCCTCATTTAGAAAATTTCCCTTGGTTCTAAAACAATATTTTCAGTATATATTTTTTAAAATATTTAGAGATGAATTTTAGTATATAAAGTTTCAGAAGAGGCACATAAGGTTACTTCTCTTGACAAGTGTGTTATCACTTTTTGTTCAGTGGTTTAGAACTACAAACAAACCACTTACAATAAAGTGGACGTTTCCCTAAAACCCTATTTAATAAATGTTATTTCTAAAATGAAATGCGGTATATATCTAATGTATGTGACTCTGATGGTGGTAAGCCTGGCCTAATATGCATTTACTTTCAAAATGCATCATTTTATGTATATAAATTCTTCCAGGCTTCTGAGACTTCATTTTTGGGGTTTAAAACAACTTTCTGTTCATGGAGAAAACCATGGTGACATGGTTAGACGATCACTAACATCAATCACCTCTCCCTGCTTCAACACCAATATTAGTTCTGCTGGAACTCACTATTATTCAGTGGAATTCACCTGACAGGAATTGACGTCTCCTGCAGGAGAGGGAGAAAAAAAAAATTAAAGCTCCAGGACCAAGATTGTCAAAAACAGGAGCTTAAAGCTAGGTGGCAGAATCCATGTTTAGACACCTACCTGACTTTGAAAGTGAGTACCCACAACTCTCACTGAGGCCAGTGTCCATTTCCACATTCTCTTGTGGTCATCAGTCTCACCATTTTCCATTGGAATACCTGGGTCATCATTGCAGAATAGACCATCTGCATACCAGAAATGCCTTTTCATGATCAGCAGTTTCATTTCTTTCTTTCTTTCTTTCTTTCTTTCTTTCTTTCTTTCTTTCTTTCTTTCTTTCTTTCTACAATACATTTAAATAATCAAGCATGGAGGTCACAAATATGTAGATCACTGAACCCAAATCAGATTGCATCCTTTTGTATCTTCTGAACAACCAGATAGAAGAGCATTTAATGGCAGTCATGCTATTCAGGTACCTTGATGTAGCAGAGTTCAGAAGCAGCTGAAAGTCTCAGAGACAGTCTTGATGTGAGGAGAGCAGATACCTTTGATTGAGGATGATTTTTTAACCATGGTGAGATGATCCAAGTGCATTCCTTTCCAACCAACACAGTCTGTATCTTATCTAGGATTAGATTCAGTCAGTTGCTCCTAATCCTAGCAAAAAGAAAAATTTCCTGCATGTTATCTGCACCTACCACCTCCATATTTTTGTTGTTTTACAACCTTAATTGCCAGAGTGCTAACAAAATTTTTCTCCCATTGACCTTAACACGGATAGACATATACCATAGTTTTTTCTATAGAATGAGGAAAAATCTATGCTCCATTTCTTGAGGTGAAATTACTTAATGGTGTTCAGATTTTTTACAGAAAACTTTCAACTTCATGCCTGTCCCACCCAAGAATTATTGGAAGCTGATGTAGCAAATACTGAGTGACTCTTCTATTGTACATTGAGTGGAAGAGGAAAATACTTTACATCCCCAAACTCTCATGGGAGTTCTGAGCCTAGCCCAGCTCTCCAGGTTGGGAGAGAACAGGAGGATGTGCTCTTGAAAGGAACACAGCCAGTTGACTTTAGGCTATTATGGTTATTACTTACTTGTATTGCTGTAGAACATAAAGACCCAAACTGACACTGAGATTTAGTGGAATAGGAACTCTATAAACAAAACAGTAGAGTCCCCTATCCTCAAGAGCTTACAGTCTAAATCAGCAGTTCCCAGACATTTTCCCTGCATGACCCCATTTTCAGCTGTGTTGTTTCCCACTAACCCAGGCAGCATGGAAGCCGCAGTTTAAAAATGGCGTTCTCCTGGCCCTGTCACTGCACATGCACTATATTGCAAGGTCTCACCACATGGTGAGATCATGCCACAAGGAGAATACCATTTTGCTACACAAAATGGCATCCTCTGGACTGCATAATCTCACACATATGGTGTGTGTGAGGTCATGCTGCGTGAAGGGTGCCATCTTATAGAGCATGCATACAGTGCGTATGAGATCACACTGTATGGAAGAGGCCATTTTATAAAATGGCCTCCTCTGCATGCTTGAGATTGCTATGACCTCATGTGCTGATGAAACATCACAACCCACAGTTTGGGAACTGCTGGACTAAACAGACCAGAAAAAGGGATGGAGGGGAAGGAAGCAAAGAGATGAAGTCTTTTGTTCAAGATGCCATAGAAGGTCAATGGCAAAGCTAGGATGAGGATCCAGGTCTCTGAGTTTCAGTCTGACTCTATCCATTAGTGCATGCTCCCTTCTTACGCTTTAACTCTTCCAGCCTAATGCTTAAGCTTTATAATTTCTTCTAAAATATTTTTATAAATCTTAATAGGAATTGAAAAGTTTTCCAGTTATCATTCTAATGTCATGAATTATTTTAATTACGCTTAGGCATCCCCTTGCCATGTTGTTTATTTTGAGCCCAAACAAAACACTGATAGTGTATGAGAAATCAGAAAAAGTCTTGAAATACATTTTTGAAGAAACAAAAAAGGTTACTATCCAGCTAGAGTGACATATTGAAAGGAACTCAACAATCATGGGGGAAAGTCAATTTTATATTAAATATTGTTTAAAATTTTAATATTACCAGAAAATATAAAAATACTACTTATCATACAGTCGGCTCTTTTCTAGAAAAATGGTCAGATGTTTACTATCATTAAATATACACTATAGCAGAGTATATAATTCATGTAACATTTATAGCTTGAATTTACAGGGAAAAATATTACAGGACAGTCTATTCTCCCTAAAATAAATAAATTGGCCAGCCAATCTACTGATCTTAAGGCAAACTTTGTCCATTTACGTGCTTTAAGAATTTTTCTATCAGTTCATCAATTGTCCTGATCTCACTGAATTTAAAAATAGTCCATCTATTTTTATGTAATGGTGAATAATGCAATTGGACAGCACAGTTCATTAGCATACCTGTTCCTGTGATGTGCTGAGCACCTTTCGACCTCCAGGTATCAATGTAAAGTGAGGGCATCCTGCTTCTTGCAGAATTGTGCCTGTCCATAGACACCTTCTAATATAATGGGAGTACTAACATTCTAAGGCTCTGTTCCTACACCACTGAAGTCAATGGGTGAAATCCTGGCTTTGCTGAAGTCCCCAGGAGTTTCACTATTGCATTCAATGGAGTCAGCACATCAATCAATGACCATTTTGATCTTGAGTTTATAGGAGCAGGATTGGGACACACCTCAGTGACCAACTGTCACTGTCAGCTGTGGTGAAAATAATGAAGATTGGCAGTAGGTAAGTTAACTTATTTGAGCTTTTATCACCATTCCAAAATATAGGTGAGATGTGCAGATCACGTGAACAATGTGGACTGTGTCTCAGATGAACCAAAGCTGATTAATGTTTTTTTTAGATGTAAATCATATGAAATTTGGTGGCTTCAAGTGGTTCTGAGCCTAAAATGGACGGATTTTCTCTTTGAGTTTGAAGGGGTATTGCAAATCCATGTAAATCGAAATTAAAAATGGTTGTCAAGCATCCCTAAAAAATGGAACTATTGAGTGTAGCACTTTTCATGCAACTATTATTTATTGTTCATTGTTGAGTGATGAGATATGCTTAAATTATGTAAGACTGCACCCTGATGATGTATTCCTTTAAAAGCATGGTGGGTGGAGTATTTAGCAGCATAAATTTACAGCATCAGTGTTATTACTGTGCCATATGGGGCTCTGTAGAACATTCTTCTCTGCTTAGCAGAGAGTGCCAGGAACACATCTGTATGGTCTCATCTTCATTGGGCAATGTCTATTCTGTTTCTTTACACCTTTCTGAGCACCATTGGCTTCTGTGCTTATTTTTCAGATTAGATTAAGTATGAGAAATTCACTAGAGATTTTCCAAATTCTAATTACTTGAGTTAATTGGGAAGAATTTTAGTTCTGTCTTAGGTGGCATTTTCTTACCATGGATAATAGCTTTTCTTTTTCCATCAGAATTAGAAAAAAAAATCTAGTACAAGCCACAAACAAGTATCTGAGCTGTGACTACCTTCTGTTTATAATTACCAATGAAATAGAAAAAAAAATCACAGATTTTCTAATTTCTGCAATGTTGCTGAAGGAACATCACAATCTTTTAAAGAACATATAGATCACTGAAATTCATAGCAAGAAATATTATGAAGGCAGCAAAAATAGACATATTCAGAACAGTTTTTAACTTACAAATATTTTTAATGGTTTTCCTTTGTTATGCACCTTTAGTCAGATTTTTCACAGGTAAGTAACATTAAACTACATCCCCCAAAAATTCTAGAGAAGGGGCGTTAATGCTCCCTGCTAGTATATATTTTGAGTGAAGAATAAACAAAGTGTATAAGTTTATTTTGTTGCTTTGCACATCTTCTCCTCCTTATAATTAAACTAATTTGACAATTAATCAATGTCACCTGCAGCCCTGAGTGGCAACTGATATTAATGAAGGAGGCTGTTCAAAGTCCAGGTTTGGCAGGGGTGGGAAGAAAAAAAAAAGAGGCCTTCCGTCTGCAGAATAAAAATATCAAAATAAGTGGGTTGAGGTGGCACAGATGGTGATGAAGATGACCTTTGCTGAAAATATCAATCCCCGTACAATAGGAAGTGTACAATGGCACCCTCAGTCTAGAATCAGAAAAAAAGCTATTCTACACACATCATCATCATTATTATATTGGCTGATTCCTTCAAATCTTTTCTAATATAGATTTAGGGAAATGGGTTCTCTGGACAAATGTTAAATCTAGAGTTAAGTCTAAGACAGGGGTCAGCAACCCCTGGGATGCATGGCAAAGCTGGCACGCGTGTCTATTAACAGTGGCACGCAGGGCTCCTGACCCTGTGGCTCTGTGGAGGATCTGCCCCTGCTGGCCCCGCCCCCAGTGGGGCCTGGGGACACAAGAGCAGCACAGGCTCTGGCTGGGAGTGGGGCAGCAAGGAAAAGGAGCCACTGCATACTGCAGCTCCTGGCCCTGCTCCCGGGACTTGCTGGCCATGCCCCTGGCACCTGCTGAGGTTTGGGGGGTGGGGCTGGCACAAGGGCCGGCAAAGTTTGCCGATCCCTGGTCTAAGAAATGAAATGATTGCAGATCAGTGTTTCAACTGGTTCTTTGTTGTGGCATGTTCTATTTTGCTGGCAGTGAACAATTTCAAGCTGCAGTGATCATTCCAGTTAATAAAGTCACAGGAAATAATAGATGAAGTTGTTGGTGCAAATAGTGCTGCACCTTCTGTGCCACTGGGGGTTCTGTGTCACTGGTGTAGGAGGCAGAAATTCACCACTGGGGAGAGCAGACAATCTTTGCATCCATGGTCTCTGAAAATTTACACGGCTGCAACACAACTTGTGTGGACCTATTCTCCTCTCACCTAAGTCTATTCTCATCACCATTAGCTCCCTTTCTGCCCTAAATATACCACTTCCTCCTCCATCCCCACTTTTTACTTTGAGCTACTTCTGTCTCCCTCAGACCCACATTTTTAGTCTTATATAAGCAAACACCCATCCCCAACCTGGTGGTGGTGCTGTTTGCACTGCTGCTTACCTCCAGGTTACAGTAGGGGAGGGCAGCTTTACAGCACCATGGCACTGTAGCAGGGCAGACGTACATGTGCTAGCTCTGCTTGAGCTAGTGGCTAGAAAAATAGCAGTATGGCCACAAGAGGAGCCCAGCTTGTAGAGTCTGTTCCTTGCTACAGTCATGGGGAGGGGACAGATCTTCCATCCCTTTGGCTGCAGCAAGGAGCCTGCACTGATCTTGTGGCCCCATGCTAATGCGCTCCATCTAGGTCCTTAGGTAGCAGCTCCCTTCTGCAGCCAGTGGGAGGAGAGTGGTGGGTCACTTTTGGCCCGAAGGCCACAGGGTTGGAAACCACTGATGCATCTGGTCTTTATAATCATGTATTTCTATCACTGTTACCCTCATAACTTCCCCCCCTACATACACATGGACACACTTGTTGGTTATACTCATTTGCTACACTTTGTCTTGATTTAACTTCAATTCTGCAAATGACTGTCTATAGCTAAAGCCCTCACTCACGTGTAATTCTGACTTAATTGGGGTTCTGCACAGTGGTCAGGTTCCATGATCAGAGTCTTGGCTTGTAAATTCCCTTTTTCTTATTATGCATTTACAAAATGATTAGCACAAGGGGTGCTTTGAAATGTGTGTTATTTATATTACAATTATAATATATTGACTAGAAATTAGAAATTTCCTAAATAGTAGATTTCATTATCTCTTTCCCTGCTGAAAAGCATGCCAGGTACTTTCTGCATATACAACCTGGTTGTGATTCTATATGTACAGAACCTGGCACCTGGGAGAGAGATTTCAAAACCAAAGAAGGCTACTGGATTTCAATTTCTGTTCCCTGTCTGCAGTACCCTGCAACACTTAACCTGAGGAATTCAGGACAAACTGCTACATATTTGTGTAGCTGAGAGATTGGGTGCTACAGTAGCTATTTTAAATTAATTGTTATATGCTTAGCTGGACCTAAAACACAATTTGTTTTTGTGAGTGTGAAGTCAATTTGATCAAAAGCCATGAGTAATAGAAATAATTTGTTAGTTTGTCTTGTACTTTAAATTGACTTAAGTGAATTCTTCATATTAATTCTATAATTTTCTACACTAATACAAATGGCCTTCATTTCCATAATGCTGGGAATAGGACTAAGAAAATTAACTTCGCTTGGTGACTTCTAAACAAGCTGCAGGAGTTCAGGAAAAGATTAAACTTGACTCATTCTCAGGGATAGTGTCACCCGTTACCATGTCTTAATATTTTTCTAATTTCACCTCACTTTTTTACCTTTCATATAAAATAACTAGTCTTTCTATGGTGTATTATACATCACCCTAGTATCTGTCCTTTATACTTTTTTACTTCAGTTAAACTTCTGGGGCATTTTTATTTGACATTTCTCAATATCAACTGGTCATTTACATTACTTTTACATTGTCTGTATTCCATTTTATTTATTTATTTTTCATTGCAAGCTTTGGGGGCAGTCCATCACCTGGCGTAAGTTACCAAAACTTCACTCAAATCAGCAAAACTATGTCAGTTTGCATCTGATGAGGGTGTGACCCTTGATCTTCGATCCTGTCACTGTCCTTGAAGAAGACAAGTAATTAGGGGACAGCTGTGACTCTGTGTCTAATGGTTCAATTTTGCTTATAACAGGGTTTTCCAGAAACAGAGGCTGGGATTCAAAACATATTTTGATGTACAACTCCCATTGAATTCCATGGGAACTAGGGGCTAGAGTCACAAAAAAATTTATGCATGGCAATGCTCCGTGTCACTATGCCTTCTTTTAGGCATCTAGAAAATCATTGGGATTCTCAAAGCCTGAGTTAGGTGCTCAGCCTTTCTATAGAATGAACAGGGAGAGACTGGGACTTCAGAATGGGATTCACAGAAGCAGGCATGCTAAGAGGATCCTTGCCTAAGCTAGCCAATGGGCAATGCCAACAAGAGGGACGGAAGTTCAACCTAAATTCTGGCTGCAAAGAGGTGTTTCCCTTGGCTTCAGTGTCTCAGCTACAATCCCACTCTTGGGGTTAGGTGTCCATGCCATTTTTGCAGGAGGCCTGTAGTGGGGGTGGAGAGAGGGAAAGAGAAGGCTAATCTCTCTCTTAATTCTTTCAGGCCAGTGGTTGGAGTTCTTACCTGGGGTGAGGGTGATCTCTCCCATTCCAATCCCTCCTGTGCTTGAGGTGACAAAGGGGTTTGAACAGGGCTGTCAGGCAAGTTACATAGCCACTAGAGTGGAAAATAGTCTGATGCAGGGCTCCCTTAATCTCTCTTATATTGTGGCTAGCTACCTAAAAATGAACTGGAACAGGGGAAATGGACCCTGGGTCTCCCACCACCCAGGCAAGTGCACTACCCATCCAGCTATATAGCCAGTCTCATAGTTTGTGTGACCCTTTCTCTGCCTGAGTGATTTTTTTCATTATTAATCCACAATGGACCAGTTTCAGCAGAAGAAATGGAGGGAGCCCAACATCGAAACATCCTGCAGCCAAGTAGTTAGGACATTTCCCAAGCAGAGTCCTCTTCAAATTCCTTCTCCAGGTGGTGGGAGCACTTGAAGGTACCTTTTCCAACCTCCTAGGTGAATATCTTACCCCTGGCCTACAAGATGTAAGAGGAAAGCCTCCTCCACTCCCTACTCCAATTTTTTGTAAGCTCACCTATTGGGGCCCAATCCAGTCGGTGAGCTTTGAGCCTGCATATCAGTCTGGGCCCCATAAACAATTTAAGGGGAAGAATGCTGGCTGTCCACTGGTTTGTACGTCACTCTGGGGTTTAGGCATTTACTTACCTAGAGTGAGGCAGCAGTGTGCATGCCAACAGGCAGAAATTCAGGTGCGAGGGGAACCTTTACTGCAAACACTTAGATGCCACACAAGCTTGCAGGGTTCAGCATCAGTAGAGCAGAGTTATGTGAATCTCAATAGGAACTGATTCTGGGATTAAGTCCCTACAGTAGTTTTTAGTTGTCTAAATCCTTTTGTGACTCTAGCTTGAAGCTCCTAAATATCTTTATGAATCCCACCTTAAAATTCCACACATGTTCTGACCTCCAAGAGGTAGCTTTCCTTGCTGATTCCTTCCATCTTCCACTCCGGCAGGTTTTCTGATGTCTTCTAATCACCTATCTGAGATGCTTACTCATCCAGCTTGGTCTACAACTCTTACCTATGATTTTCCCCCCCTTCCTTGGGATGCAGGCTTCAGCTAGTTCTTGTAACTTTGATTTGAAGTAATTCCAAACCTCCTCCATGTTTAGATCCATGAGTTCTTCAATCCAGTCCACTTCCCTAACTACTCCCCCCCCCCTCTTTTTTTTTAAGTTAGCCCTTTTGAAGTGAAAGACCCTAGTCCCTAGAAAAGTCACGGATCTATTTTTGTTTACCCTTCCATTTAGTTTGAACTGATTTGGCTCATGATCACTCAAACCAAGGTTGCCCTCTAGGATCAGTTCTTCTATTAGGTCCTCACCACTCACCAATATCCAATCTAAAATGGCATCCCTTCTTGTTGGTTCAGTAATAATTTGATGAAGGAATCCACCAGCTATCACATCCAGGAAAATCTGGGCCACATTATTACCACATGTCTTCCTGTCTATATCTGGAAATTTAAAGTCTCCCATAATCACACAAGATCCAGCAGGATTTACTTCATTAAGAGCATGACAAAGGTCTCTATCCATGCCTAAAACAGATCCCAGTGGTCTGTAGCACATTCCAAGCACTATCCTTTGGGAAACTCTAGTAGCTTTCTTTCCCAATTTTATTTTTGCCTTGGCAGACTCCATCTTATGTAATCTATCACTTCTAATTTTTTTCCAGTCTACCTCATTATTGTTAATAATGCTACTCCACCACCTTTGCCTCTATTTCTACCTTTCTTAAACAGCACATACCCTTCAATACCTGTGCATCAATCGTGACCACTATTTCACCATGTTTCTGTTATCCCTATAATATCTGGTTTCACTTCCTCTATCAGTAGCTCTAGTTCCTCTGTTTTGTTATACAGATTCCTCACATTGCTATAAGAACATATTCATTTTTACTGTTTGGCTTCACTCACAGTCCTTACATGTTTTGGCACAGATATTCTACCTCCAGTGTTGCCTATTAGACTGGTATCTAGACTACTCTTCCTTTTGATGTCCATTCTTCTACCAAGTGCTGTGTCCTTTTTTACTTCATATTCCTCCCTCTTCATGTTAAAACCAGGCATGCAGATTACCTGGGCATCTCCCAACCTTCTCCCCACAATCCCTGGTTTAAAGCTTTCTTAATCAGTTGTGCCGGGTTCCATCCTAGAAGCCCATTTCTTTCCCTACTCAGATGAAGTCCATCCAAAGAGAACAGTCCTCTGTCCATGAATGCCTCCCAGTGGCCATACATCCCAAAGTCTTCCTTTATAGCAACATTGCCTGAGGGTAAAGCGCTCCGCCTCAGTCCATAGGTGCTGGATCCAGAGGGAGAGAATATCAGCACTCCCCTCCCATGACTCTAGCAGAGCACAAAGTGCTCTGCTGCAGTCCCTGCTGGTGCCAGAGGGAAGAAGCACTGATCTCTCGTCCCCCTGACTGTAGAAGGGAGCCACTACCTAGGGATTAAGGTGGAGTGCATGGGTGTAAAGGACGCATGCAGTTTCCCTGCTGCAACCAGTGGGAGAGGAGAGTGAGGAGGCAGCCTCCTTATCAGACTCCTTCCATCTGGCTGCTGCTGAGAGGCAGGGAGCATTGAGGATGGGAATGGAAGGGCTGCTGGCAGAGCAGGCAGGACCTACCATGCTTGAGGAGGGGGACGATTCTAAAAATCAGTGTCTTCCATTTTGTCATCGAGCACGACTTGTCTGTCAGGCTACGTGCTTCAGTTTATAATGACAGTCACTCATTTACATCAGTGTTTTGTCTGTGGTTGTGTGACATACCGTGAGTAATCTGTAGGTGTAAAATAGCAAATGTAAAAATGAGCAAAATGTAAAAATGATATTTGTGGTCCTTGAGCCAAAAAGATTGGGAACCTCTGAACTACATGAATAGTAGACAGAGATGAGGTCTTTTAAAAAAAATATACCATTATATAAAGAAACAATATTACTATGTCATAACAGGTTCATTTACTCCAACTGACTACCTAAGCATCTGGCAACACCATTTTATTCAGCCAGTACCTCACTTCCTGCAATTACCTGACTTCAGCAGGCTTTGTATCAGGTCATAAATTTTTCACACAGATTTTATTTTTTGGCCTTCTGACACTCTGAATTACCTCCTGAGAGACAGCATAGCCGCTGTTCATTTTAAGTCACTGAGGGAACTGCATCTAATCCTGTGTGCCTCAATCTGGAGTTAAACTTTTCTCTACCTTGCAGGGGGGTTGTGGGCTAGGTAGAGAGGGGAAAATTCAATTCCATGCCTTGTGGGCATAAAAGTATAATAATGGAACTGATACAGTGCCACTGTGTGATAAGGTGGGCCATCATCATTAATAACCTTTCCCTTCTAAAAGCAGTTTTTATTTTAGAAGGGAAGTGCCACACTTCTCTGCCGTTCTGGTATCATGATCTTCCAGGTCAATAGCTAATATTAATTCTTACCATGTTTATATGAGAATGGTGGCCATTATATGCTAGGTACTATACAGATTTGTGGGATGACAGTCCCTGCGCTGAAGAATTTACAATCTAGAATGATACACACAGACAAATGATGGTGGAAAATATACAATCCAAGTGGTGAAGGTGCCAGCTGACAAAGAAAATATTTGTTTTAATCAATAAACTATCTCCAAAGATCATTTTAGCTGTCATTAAGTTCCATATCCATTTCCATTAACTAACCTGAATTATTTCATCATGATTTATGAGCTGGCCTTCTCACTTACCACAAGGCCCTGTCTCCTATCTAGTACTTTTGGCTAATGCGTGAAAGAGTAATTCCGCTAATTCAAAGAAGCCCTTGTTACCTGTGAAAACTACAGAGATTCTAATTTTGACTAATTTAAATAATCTAGGGACATTTGCAAGTTTTCCCGCTTTATTATTCACCCCTTTTACCTAGTCATTAATAAGTATGATAAACAATACCAACTCTGGTAGGATATCCTTCCTTTTCCATTGTTAATTGTCAAGTTGGCAACTGACCCTTTATTCCTAAACTTTGTTTTTTGCCTTAGGGTTTGATCCATGACCACACTTTACTACTTAGCTTCCCTGGCTTCTTGTGAGGGACTTGTCAAAGATTTTAGAAAGTTCAGACATTAGCTTTGCCCTTTGTTTTAATGGCAACCCCAAAGCACTCCAACAGACTAGTGAGGCACAATTTTCCTTAATAGAAGCTATCCTGACTTGTCCCTAGCATTTTCTTGTTCAGTTAGGCAGTCTGTAGTGAATGCTCAAAAGCAGTTGCTCAGCATCACAAAATCTAATTTTTAAGTGTCTGAAAAAATCTTCACCATTCACAGGCTATGTCTACACTGGCAAGTTAGTTCAAATTAAGGAAGCTTAATTCGAACTAACAAGACTTGGCTACACTAGGCTTTCATTAGTACAAACTAAGGGCTTCCTTAATTCAAACTAATAAATTTGCTTATACTTTTCAAAGTAAGGGTTAATTCGAACTAGTTAGTTTGAATTAACCCAATGTGGCTATGTTAGTTTGAACTAAGCGCTTAGTTCGAACTAACTGGCACATTGAGCAATGCAATTGACTAATTCGAACTAAGCAAGTGCCATGCATTGCACTTGCTTAGTTTGAACTAAAATTTGCTAGTTCGAATTAAGTTAATTTGAACTAACTAAAATTAGTTCAAATTAGTTAGTTCGAATTAACTAATTTGAACTAACTTTGGTAAGTGTAGACATAGCCTAGGATATTCTGATTGAGGGCTCCCTCAGTTCACTATTGTTGAAGACTCTGGTTAAAGAGTCATTTGAGCAGAAAGACTAAGTCCTGGGTCTCCCACAGTCTGGGAATGGGAAGATTTTACCACTATGATAAAAAAATATCCCACTTAAGTCAGCTGTATTTTAAGCTACTGACCTGCTCTAGATTTTCCTTGATTAACCTTTTGAAGAGATGGGTCCAGTATAAAAAGGAAATGAAACAAGGTTACCTTCTCTTGTTTCTTTTCGATTATAGGTGTGTAGTGGTGCAGTGGCTCCACTATGGGCCAGGAAGAGGTGAACTGGCCTGAGAGTAGCAGCCAATCAGCTGCTGAGGGGCTGTGAGCCAATCAGGAGGAAGCAGCGAGTATAAGAGGTCAGGCAGCAGGCCACAGCAGCCAGTCTACTGGAGGAGCTGGAAGGAAAAGGTCCTCTCTCTGGCTAACTGGCTGCACTAGCCAGCACCCTGAAGAGCTCTGAGGGCAGTATTGCAGGAGGAGCTGAGCGGAGGCAGGGTTCCTGAACTGAGTGGACAGCAGCAGTGGTGGGAGCAGCAGTCTGAGGGCCAGGAGGCCAGAAGCAGATGGTAGCTGGGCTTCAGAGTGGTGAGCAACTGCATGTGACTGGGGCTGTGGGGAAAGTGGCTCTGAGAAGTGACTGCTGTAAGGAGGATTGGAGGGAGGCAGAGGCCTCAGTGGAGGTGTGTAGGGTCCCTGAACTGGGGCCTGGAGAAGATGGCAGGCCTGGGTCCCTCCCTGCTCCCCCAGTGTGCCAGGGGTGGCATGGGTGCACAGAGGGGCACTGGTTCAGCAGCCATTGACTGTTTTAATTAGAGGCTGTGGGACTGAACTGAGCCAGACTGTACCCCAGAAGGGGTTGAGCGCAAAGGGCTTGGCCAGAGCGCTAAGGCCCACAAATAGACTCAGACAGGAATCAGTGTGGCAAAGCAGAGCATGGGTCACCTCCACTTGAGCTGAATTCTCCAATACCAACACCAGGAGGTGCTTTGCAGGTGGTTCCAGTGCTGAGAACTGCTACGAGGTGATGATAATTTTCTCCTTGTTTACCAAAGTGGGTCGTATTCTCTTGTACTGAGTGAGGGAAGCCTTTGTAAATGAACATTAACAGTTTTGATCAGCAAAGTCTCTGCTTAGGAAATCTTTCCATTTGTCACATACTTGCAGACCTTTACTCTGATCATAAAAGTGGGAACAAATGTGTTCTGGCACCATCTGTAGGCCTTGTACACACGATCACTTTATTGCGTGGTAAGGCTCCTTACCA
>ML685831.1:882520-906519 GCA_007922175.1 Pelusios castaneus
GGAAGCCCTGCAGCTGGGCTAGGGGGCTGGCTGTGGGCAGTGCATGGTGGGACAGGTGCCCACCATGCACTGCTCTTCTTTCGCAAAGGAGCATTCACATGGTGAATGCTCCTTTGCGAAAGAAAGAGCACGTGTGTACACGAGAAAGCGCTATATTTATAGCGCTTTACTTGTCCCACAATAACTTATTGCGGGACAAGTATTCTCGTGTGTACATAGCCTCAGATCTTTGCATTCCTTCACCTTTTATGATTTTAAGTTTGCTATCAAACAGAGACTTCAGTAGCATATTCACTTACAATCATTTTCTAGTGATGGGCAAAGGCCAAGAACACATGCTGATTCTTGTATCTATCAGCAGACTTTGATTACCACTAAATAGGTGCTATTACTACTGGTCTGAGGATGCTTATGGGAATAAAGGAAACTACTCCTAAATGTTTTGCTCTTTCCTCTGAGAGGATTCAAGAGGTGGCTTATCCATCTTAAGGACTCCCTTCTGAGGTCATGCTAGGTTCTATTCTGTCACCTCCTCGGTCCTGTATGTGTTAGACTGTTGGAGAGGCTTTTTAGACTGAAGTCTCACCAGCTTGCTCTCTTCTCCTTTCCCTGCCTCCTATACTCTTTGATCTGGCAGCATTTGTGCTTTGCAGGTGTCTGACTGAGATGTAGACGTGGATGACTGTGACTCAGCTGAAGTGAAATCCAGACAAAGAGAAGAAAAGAATAAATGGAAACATCTGGAAGATTTGACTCGGATTTTGTCTGCTCCACCTACTAAGGGAATTTATATTTGCCCTTTGTCAGAGGTTTGATACAACACATTTGAACGCTCAGCTGCTTCTGGACTCCATAGTAGTAGAGATGATCCAACATACACTCCTGGCTGTGACTGGCCAAGAGATGAGTTGTGATTACATTCTTTCCTGTCACATGGGGATCTTGTCATAGATGGTCTACAGAGTAGTGCACTTCAATAGGTGGAGTTGAAGAGCATTCAAACATCAGCTAGTTTAAGTCACAGTGGCACATGTTCTCAGTGGTGCAAATAATGCCAGCTATATTACACTTGTGCTTTGCTTGCTTTACTTCTGTTTCTGAAGTGCAGTTGAAGGTGACTATCTTAATCTTAAAAGCTCAGCATTTAATTTTAATGTCTTATGGCATCAATTACATGGTCTGGGTCCTAGTTCCTCCAGATTCTGTCTCCTTCTGAATACCACCTGAGAAGAACTGAGGTGCTTCTCTTGGCTATTAATGTAGGAACAGCTCATCCTATCATGAATCAGATATACAGAAGCTATTGAAAAGTGCTACAGAGCATATTCCTGTCATGTCTGTTTTGTCGATAAACTTATATGTCACCAATATCCAGTACTTATAATATACACTTTCCTATCCTGGAAGCTCCTCAACATCGTAGTGCTCTTTTATGTAGTAATAACAATACTTCTGCAGCAGAACTCGAACTTATATGCAAATTTGACTCAGTTGTCTTGGGGTTAAACAGGGACTATGGATTTTTCTCGCATTACAACAAGTGATTTGACCTCCCCCTCCTCTATGTGCTGTTCCCCAGTGTTTTGAATCCTAACACCTATTTTGATTTGCTGTTACAGCCTGACCTGATGCTATGTCATACACTCCCCTGCATTTAATTTCCTACCACTCTGTAACTTTCCTATCTTCAAAGTGTCTGATGAAGTGGGATTTTCTCCCACGAAAGCGCATGCGATAAATAAATCTGTTAGTCTTTAAAAGTGCCACAGGACTCTGTTGTCAATATAAAACCAGTTTGAGATCAGAACCAGGCACTGCTTATTTGACTAATCCAGAACAAATCCAACCAGAAGAAAGCTATTGTCCCATTCAGTCTGAAACTTTGAATGAAAGCTGTCTATATTTTAAGTATTCCTCTCATAAGTTTATCAGCATTATATGTGTTTAATTTTTTCCTCAAGGACATTCCCAAAGTCTCATGTCCCAACAATACTTCAAGACTGTCAAGCCAGAAAATTAGACAAAAGTGGAATAAGAAGTCTAGTCAGATA
This sequence comes from Pelusios castaneus, assembly GCA_007922175.1. Taxonomy (NCBI): domain Eukaryota; kingdom Metazoa; phylum Chordata; order Testudines; family Pelomedusidae; genus Pelusios; species Pelusios castaneus. The sequence goes on from ML685831.1 coordinate 884,572, forward strand.
TATTCATATAACTAGTAACAGCAGTGAGATTCTCTTTTTGCTGAGTGTCACTACTAGGTGATAAAAATACAAAGTTTTTTTTTCACACTATTACCTGCTTGCTGAAGAAAACTGCAATCAATGTTTTACTGTGTCATTATCAAGTAACATCTTTCAAAGTAGGTAATTAGCAGGTGATAATGAGGATCAAGTCCAATATCTTAACTCACCCTTTGAAAGTTATACCTCCAGGAGTGGTGTTAGAAATTGACAGACAATAAAAATAGATTTCTGTGTGGTGGCACTATCAGTACTGTAGACAGAGATTTTGTATGAGATTTGTAGCAAGTATTAGAGATTCGGGAGAAACTGCTTACACCACCTATATAGTCTTATCAGTGGATTTAGATGTCTTCATAAACATGGAAACACCCACTTCTGTAAGTAATGTAGGAATTTTAATTATTTAAATTTAACTAAAAGAAGCAGAAAGAGCAGTTGGGGGTGTAATAAGAAGACAGCAGAAATACAAGTGATGCTGGTGTATGCAGATGCTTCAATGTGAAGAGCAGAAACTTGAATTTGCTGCAAGGGGAAGAAAAGGAGGACAGAATTTGGATCCTACTCCAATGCCCATTGAAATCAATTGGAGACTTTTCACACAAGTAGTTGAACCATGGGAGTTATGGCTGAAAGGAGTTGGGCCAAGTTTAAAAAAGATAATTACTTTGTAAATTAATGGTGTGTTTCACATGTTAACAAACAGAGTCTGAGGTGTGAGTTTTACATCTTTACGACTAATAAAGAGATAGCATGTATAATACACTTTACACCTATTATTATATACATTAAAGCTTGTTTTTGTACATCAATAATATAATTACTGCTGTTACAATTTGTGTATTAGCTGTTCAAATTTTTGAGACTGAAAGAGGGAGTTACTGTGAGGGTGCATTAGTATTTTCCTTTTAACCCCCCATGGTTGATTTCAAGTGCATTCAAATAATGAGTCAAATATCTTGTGTATCTCTAGTTTTCTGTGCCTGACCATTTTATTTCATACAAAGAACAGTCGAGGGTCACGATGGACCTAGACAAGCTGATGAAGTGGTGGACAGAAGGTCAACAGCAACAACAGGCTACCAACCTGCAACAGCAACAGCAACTGTTACAAACCCTCGGCGCCCAGCAGCAGCAGCTCATCCGGGACCTGGGGGCCCAGCAGCTGGAACAGCAGTGCCAGTACCTCCACCAGGGGCCAGCACCACCACCAGCTCCTAGCAACCAGATGGTGAGTGGAGTTATGGGGAGCCCCAATACCCCACTACCCTTACGCCTTACGAAGCTCTGACCGGGCGATGATCCCAAGGTGTTTTTAACCACCTTTGAATGGGTAGCCTCGGCCGCAGGCTGGGACCCCATGCAATGGGCCACCCTGTTAGCCCCATACCTAACAGGGGTGCCCCAGGCAGCCTATCGGGCCTTGTCAGAGGAGCAGGCCTGAAATTATAAGGAGGTGAAGGCCGCAATACTAGACGCCCTTGACATCTGCCCAGAGACCTTCCACCAGCGCTTCCGCGCCAAGATGTACCCCGTGGGGGCTCGGCCATGCGCTGTGGCCCAAGAACTGAGAGACATGGGCTGGCGGTGGTTGCTGCCGGACCAGAGTATGGCAGCAGAGGTGGCCGAGCAGGTCATCACTGAGCAGTTCCTGCACATTCTGCCCCCTAAGGGGCGCACCTGGGTCATGCGACATCGTCCGTCCTCGTTGAATGATGCCATATGCCTCATGGAGGATTTTCTGGCAGCAGAGCCTCCGTCACCCCCAAGGGCCCCAGGGGGAACCCTTCGTCCTCCTTCTTTGACCCGGGAATCGCCAATGCCGCAACCCCACCGATTGGCTACGCCTCGACCGCCCCGACTCCCTCCTTCCCCCGCGCCCTCCGCACCCTTGGAGAAGTTCCCCCGACCCCGGGCTGAGCCGACGAAGGGACAAGGACCCCTGGCGGGGACCCACCCAGCAGAGCCCGGGCCCTGCTACACTTGCGGCCAATACGGACACCTCTGGAGACACTGTCCCTTGATGGACTGCTCCTTTGGGCTCGTCTGCACGGGGGAGGGCCGAGCCCGGAAGCCCCCGAAGACCCCGATGACGGTTCCCATATGCCTGGCTGGTCGGCCCATGCGGGCACTCGTGGATTCCAGCTGCAGACAAACCCTGATTCGTCAGGAACTAATCCCCCCCGACGGACCAACGACCAGATCTGTACACCTGTGGTGTATACACGGGGACGTAAAGGAATACCCCACCATGCAGGTCCAACTAACCATTGGCGGGGTGACCCGGGCAGTACCCGTGGGGATAGCTCCCAGCCTGCCGTTCCCTGTCATCCTGGGGCAGGACTGGCCGGACTTCCATGATGTCCTCCAGGCCGCCGCCAGGCAGGAACCTTCGGAACGACTGGATCGGAGGGGCGCAGACCCCCCGGAAGATGGACTTAACCCTGATACAGTGGAAGACTGGAGGGACCCGGAACCCAGGGATCCACGGGACCTACCCCAGAGCCCAGAGGGTCGCCGACTAAAGGCAGCGCCCCCCCCTTGTACCCCGGGGGGGGAGGAGTCCCTGACACCAACCCAGCCTCGAGACTTCTGTCAAGACCTGCGGGAAGACCCCACGTTGGCCCATGCTTATGACCAACTGGCCTTCATGGATGGGGTGGCCACTCGGGGGGCTAGTCCCGACCAATGGCCCCGCTTCGAGCTCCATAGTGACAGACTATACCGAGTAGAAAAACACCCACAGACCCAGGAGGTCCGGGTCCAATTGCTGGTTCCCCAGTGTCACCGGTGAGCGGTCCTAAAGCTGGCTCATGATGTCCCCGCCGCTGGCCATCTGGGCCTTGACAAGACTTTGGCCCGAATCCTCACCCGTTTTTACTGGCCGGGGATACGTCAAGAGGTGAAGGAGTACTGCACCTCATGCCCAGAGTGTCAGCTGGCAGCCGCCCCGGGAGTTTCGAGAGCCCCACTAATACCCTTGCCTCTGGTAGGGACCCCCTTCGAGAGGATTGGGATGGACCTCATAGGCCCTTTAATCCGCAGCACCGCGGTGTTCCGCTTTGTGCTGGTAGTAATGGACTATGCCACTCGGTTCCCAGAGGCAGTTCCCCTGAAAAATATCAAGGCCTGAACCATCACCACCGAGCTGATGAAGATCTTCGCCCGGGTGGGCCTTCCCCCAGAGATCCTTACCGATCAGGGCACAAACTTTACTTCCCGGCTGCTGCGGGAGGTATGTGGACTCCTTGGAATCAAGAAGCTCCAGACGTCGGTTTATCACCCCCAAATGGACGGTCTTGTCGAGCTGTTTAATCGCACTCTGAAGGCAATGCTGAGAAAGTTCTCAGGGGAGGAACTCCGACACTGGGACCTACTCCTTCCCCCGCTACTCCTCGCCATTCGAGAGGTACCCCAAGCTTCCACCAAGTTCTCCCCCTTTGAGCTCCTGTATGGCCAGCAACCCCGTGGGATATTGGACCTACTGCGGGAAACCTGGGAACGAAGCCCCTTGCCCTCGCAGGGGCTACTTCAATACGTCCTCGCGATGCGGAACCGCCTGACGCAGGTTGGAGCGCTGGCTAAAGAGAATCTCCAGGAGGCCCAACGGGGCCAAGCCTGATCCTACAACCGGGGGGCCCGGCTTAGAACCTTCCACCCTGTGGACCGGGTCCTGGTGCTCCTGCCCTCCTCGAAGTCAAAGTTGCTGGGACGCTGCCGGGGCCCCTATGAAGTGGTGCGCAAGCTCAGCCCAGTCACCTAAGAGCTCCACCAACCAGACCGCAGAAAGCCCCGTCAGCGATACCATGTGAACTTGCTGAAGTCTTGGAAGGATCGAGAAGCCCTGCTCATTGCACCATACCCCCCTGAACCCGAACTTGGGCCCCAAGTCCCACCAAAGGGCGAGACCCTGGAACTGCAGCTGGGGGAGACCCTGACCACGTCCCAGGAAGAACAGATGCGGGAGCTGGTTGACGCATTCCCAAAAACATTTTCTCCCACCCCAGGGCAAACCAACCTGGTATAACACAACATCACCACAGCCCCTGGGAAAGTCATCCGAACCCCCGCTCATCGCCTTCCCTGGAGTACCCGCAAGGCGGTGGACCAAGAGGTCCGAGCCATGCTCGAGCTTGGCGTGATTGAACCCTCCAGGAGTGAATGGCGTAGCCCGATTGTGCTGGTCCCTAAACCCGACGGTACCCGTCGATTTTGTATCGACTTCAGACAGGTGAACCAGATCTCGAAGTTCGACGCTTACCCCATGCCGAGGGTGGATGAACTGCTGGACCGACTGGGGGAGGCCCAGTACATCTCCACTCTGGATCTGACAAAGGGCTACTGGCAGATCCCGCTGGAGGCAGGGTCAAGAGAGAAGACAGCCTTCGCGGCTCCCAGTGGTCTGTTCCAATTCACCAAAATGCCGTTTGGCCTCCATGAGGCCCCCGCGACATTCCAGAGGCTAATGGATCAGCTCCTACTCCCCCACACCGGGTACGCTGCCGCCTATCTGGACGACATTGTGGTATACAGTCGGCACTGGGAAGAGCACCTCCATCACCTGGCGGCCATCTTGAGGGCCCTCTGAGATGCAGGTTTGACAGCCAACCCGAGGAAATGTCGCCTAGGCTGGAGGGAGGCAACATACCTGGGGTACCGCCTGGGTCGCGGGATGGTGAAGCCGCTCGTGGATAAAGTTCAGGCGGTGCAGGACCAACCAGCCCCGACTACAAAAAGGCAGGTCAGACAGTTCCTTGGACTTGTGGGGTACTACCGGAGGTTCATCCCCCCACTTCGCGACAGTTGCAGCCCCCCTGACTGACCTGCTAACCAAAAATCGGCCGACCCAGGTACATTGGACGCAGGACTGTGAGAAGGCATTCCAAGCCCTGAAGTCTGCACTTTGTCAGGACCCCATACTCTACACCCCTGATTTTGGCAGCCCCTTTACCCTTCAGACCGACGCGTCAGCACTGGGCGTAGGCGCGGTCTTCTCGTAGACCGTGGGCGGCGAGGAACATCCGGTGCTCTACATAAGTCGAAAGCTATTCCCCCACGAGCAAAGATATTCAGTCATTGAGAAGGAGGCCCTCGCAATAAAGTGGGCTACGGAAGCACTCCGATATTACCTCCTAGGTAAGCCCTTCACCGTCGTCACCAACCACGCCCCCTTATGATGGCTCCAACGGATGAAGGACTCCAACGCCCACCTGCAAAGGTGGTATTTGGCCCTGCAGCCTTTTGTCTACTCCATCCAGCATCGGGCTGGGCAAGAGAATGCCAATGCCGATGCGCTATCCCGCTTTGGGGAATGGCAGGAGCCCAAACCCGCTGGGTGGGATCTAGACTTAAGGAGGGGGGGTGTAAGGGTCAGGGAACATGGCCGCCATCGGAGATAGACGGGGAACCGGGCCAACCCCCTGCAAAAGGGTTAAGCCGGGGACACCAATCCGGGCTGACAGGAAGCCAGGGGCGGGGCCCAGCAGGGCAGTATAAAAAGGTGGCCCGCTCCCTCAGTCAGGGCCCAGCCAGCACCAGGGAAGCACCGTGCTTCACTGCCCCGGGGCCAGATGCCCGGCCAAGCGTCTGAAGAGGCCTGGCCCCGGCTTCCCACTGCCTGGGGCCCAGAGAACCGTCCCGTTTGGCACGTACCCAGGTGGGCTGGGGAGGTGCCAGCCCCCTGGGACCAGAGTGAGCCCCCGCCTCCTGAGGTACTGAACCCCCAAGCCTCTGTCCCCGAGCCTGGGAGTTCAGAACCGCTGGATGGCCCCTGTGACCTGGAGGAGCTGCCCTAGGCTGACCCCCCCCCCCCGACGGACTCTGCGATCTAGAGGAGCTGCTCTCCGCCGAGGACCTGGATGACACACTGCCAGCCTTGCCACCACCCGATGAGGCGGACGGCTTCGGGAGCTTCCCCACAGCAGAATACCCCCGGCGTCCCCTAGGAGTTGGGAACCAGGTACCCCGGGAAGGGGAGAGGGGAGAACTACCTGGCCCGTGGCCTTGCAACAGTCATGGACCATACCCTGGGGCAGCATGTTGCGGTGGGACCCCGCTGCCCCACACCAGGGGGTGCCCAACCCCGGTGCATTGGGACCCTCCTGCTATAGCCACTGTAGTTTGATTGGTGGTATTCTTTTCTCCTGCCTAACCCGAACCCCACTCCGGACAGAGACTGCTGCCTGCCCCGCCCTGCCTGGGGCCAGGCTTGTGTTTGTTTATAGAGACTTACCCCTCCCTGGGCTCGAGATTACACTCTGCCCCTCCCCCACGCTTTACTTGAGGTCGGGAGGCAGGGGACTACAATGAAGAATGTGGCAGGCTAACCCCCCAATACTGGTAGCTATTTCTAAAAATTAGATTAATCAAGACAGCAAGGAACAGCTCCTAATAATCTTATTGGTTATCTCACTGGAAGCCAAAAGCACAGTTCCCTTAAAGTCATCCAGCTCTCAGACTTCCACCCAGACAGACAAGTCAAATAGAATGGAGATTGCTGATTGTCCATCATATGTAAAAAAAGTTCTACTAGTCTCAAAGGATTGACGCATGACTAACTGGGTCAATGAATATTTCATATCTTACCCAAATACACACTTACAGCCAATACTTGTTAATTAAAAAAATATTTTAAAAAAGAGAGAATATTGGTTAAAAGATCATTGTACATACAGATAAGAATAAATTATAGGTCAGCTTCATAGAGAGATGTGAAACTGAGTTCCTTAAGGATCCGTTTCTCAGGTTATAGTCCAATAGATAATCCATATGTAGTGTCTGTGTAAGTTCTTCCATAAGAAATAACAGGGTGAATCAGTCTTATAATTCAAACCTTCAGCTTGTGACTTGACACCCCCCCCTCCACCCCCGATGAAACCCAAACAGTTGTAAGATAAATAGGTTCAGGACTCTATAGCCTTTCATAGACCTCTAGCAGGCTATGACAGTCACTTAATAGCAGGCATTCCTTGGATCCAGAATAGATAATTACTTGTGGCTTTGAAGTAACCTTTTTATTTCCTAGGCACAGTAATTAGCTGCAGTGATTAGCATAAGGTGAATAGTCATTCAAAGGTATCTTACTATACACTTTAAAGAGGCATAAAACAATGGTATTGTTACATTCAAGTTCCATCTAAATGTTAATATATTCCTTTGATCTCTAAATTAATAAAACAATAATAGACAGGAAAAGTAGTTTACGATCTACCGGCTAATGAAATCATATTGTGAAACTTCTAACAGGTAAACAAAGACAAATATAATTAGTAGTTTCTCTCCTAACAGTACACACTTGCATTTCAAACATTGGGTTCAGCTAACTTGGTTTGGATAATTATCTACAAGGAATGGCTCTAATTACCTTTTCAGTACTTTTAAACCTATACTTAAAGGTTGATTTGGGGTTATTTCAGCCTGCTAGGCTTAACCCTTCCTGTCCCAGTGTCACACCTACATTGTAAGTATTTGAAAAATGTGGAGCGCACATGAACAGTAGTGACTCTTGCTAAAATTTTGAGTTAAAATCTGTGATGCTAATGGTAGTCCTAAAGTAGGATTGTACTTATTGTTTACATTCTAGTATAGAAGATATTACATGTAGGTATCTTTCTCCATAGACAGAATGTAATATACCGAAATACCTGTATGCTTTATGCTCTATTTTATTGGTGTATAATCCCATCCTTATACAGTGAGCCTAGCAGCTTTGGAAGTGTGTTAGAATGATGGAAGGAACCTCTGACTCTTCCACCTCTCTGCAGCTGATGGGTACATTTGAAGTCCTCCTCTTTCCTGGATGGTTGCCTTTGTGTGACAACCAAGAAGAACAGGGAGAGGGTAGGAGCATGCATTTGTCTGCCCCAACCTATCCAACAGAGGTGACCAGACATGATGGGGATGCAGGGTCTGAAGGAATTATAATAATGGATTCACTTCCACATGCATGACTACAGAAGAGGGAGAAAGCCTCTACTAATTTTATCCTGTGCAATGTGACTCCACTCTGACTGCAAAGTGAGACAAGACCTATAAATCATGAAGGAATCCCTTAGGAGTGCTGATGATAGCTTGACAGGCCCTGCCAACTAGGGTCCAGAGCCTGAGCAGCACCTTTGCTAAGTATATCACAGAAGGATCCACAAAAACTGGGACCTAAAATTACTTGGCATTCCTCAAGGCCATCCTGGCTGGTCTCTGGTATGTGACTTACATAGAATCATAGAAACTGGAAGGGACCATGAGAGGTCATCGAGTCCAGTCCCCTGCACTCATGGCAGGACCAAGTACCCTCTTAAACCATCCCTGACAAGTGCTTGTTTAGCCTCCTCTTGAAAATTTCCACTGATGAAGATTCCAAAACCTGCCTAGGCAATTTATTCCAGTGGTTAATCACCCTGACAGTTAGGATTTTTTTCTAATATCCAACATAAACCTTCCTTGCTGTAATTTAAGCCCATTGCTTCTTGTCCTATCAGCGGCAGTTAAGGAGAATAATTTTTCAATTGTCCAATGAAAAGTAAAACCTTGAATTTTGGACACTGAATTATTTCAATGAACTTTTTATGAACAATATACAGGCCAAATATCTCTCAGAACATTAGCAAATATTTCAAATAATTAAAATATTAAAGTATCATGAGCTACCTGTGCATAACTAGAAAGGAGGGAAAGTTTGTGGGTTCAACTATTCTCTGTGAATTAGTTTTCCATTCTTTATGATACATAGACATTCTTAAAGCACACTGTGGCAAATTCATACACACTTGCACTGTGATCTCTGCAAATTGTTTGTAAAAGTGGCCAAGGCAAGGCGTCTGATTAAAGTACCACCACCAAAAAAATGCTTAGGAAGATTGACCAGAAATTTATACTTCTATCCTCCAGTGGTCCATGGTATTTTGAAACCCAAGCCTTAAGACAGAGTTAAAGGAGAGGGGAAAACCTGTAATTTGTGAAGCATGCATCAAGTAGCTATTAAGTACTTGTAAGTGGAACTTGAGTACAAGAAGAAGCTAGATATTAACAAAAAAAGTCAAACAAACAAGGAGTCCTGTGACAGTTTTATAGACTAACACATTTATTTATCGCATGAGCTTTCGTGAGAGAAAATCCCACTTTGTCAGATGCTTTGAAGACGCTTTAAAGACCCGTTTGGAACTTGGTCAAAAAAAGTCAGACTACTTTCCGGCTGAATTCATTTGTTATACCTGAAAAGAAACATGGTAACTGTTGCTTACTCATCGAGGGACAGATACAGCTCCCATTGAATTTAACAGGAGTTGTATTGAGCCCTGAAGGTATCATGTATATATTAAACAGGAGGGTGACAAAACTGAGCCATGTTGAACCCTGACTGAATAGCTTTCAGTGAGGGTGAACAAAGACCCAATGCTGTGCTCACAGCTCTCAAAGAGAAACCAATTCTCTGGGTAAGCCACTCCTAAAACCAAAACAAATATGGCAGTGAGTTTTAGAGCTTGAGTCAATTGAATCAGATTCATGCTCCAGGGCTAAAAATAGCAGTGTAGACATTCCCATTCTGGCTGGAGCCCCAATTTTGACACCCAACAGGAGTTTCAGGGCCCAGCTGCCAGCCCAAGCAAGGCCATCCACACTGTTAATTTTAGCTTCCAAGCACAAGTCCTCATGCCTGACTTAGTTGATGCAGGTTCCAAGACTTGCTGACTGTTTTTTTGAATTCCCATCTAGACATGCCTTCTCTGTCCCTACCAGGGGGTTCCAGCTGATCTGGCCATAGAATGGTAGCAGATGACAGATGTGAAGAAACCACTAAAGGCACCTTGGGCCTTGTTAGAACTTTCCTAATAAGTAAGTGTTCAGCAAAATTAGGATCGTCAGGTCAGGGAGATAACTGGAGAAATGCTGCGATGAGAGGGCCTTTCTTGAACAAGAGTCTGATCATTGCATTTTAAAAGAAATGTTGACACATTATCCTCCTTCAAGTAGGCATTGCCAGTACTCCTTACACCTGATTTTCACCAGTCAGAAGTGAGTTATGCATTGGAGCAGATACATTACATCCGTTCAGACACTCCTCTGCCCCCAATCTCAACTTTTCTTCCTCCTGGGCTAGGGAAGCTGGAGCTGCTGAGATCACTAAGCTGTTCAGTGGCAGTTGCCAATCATCTAATTGAGTGACCGGCAGTGAGGGAAGGGCTGGGGGATAGCTGCCCATCACCAGCTAATTGGTGGAGTGTGGGGACAGGTCACCTGAAGAAGGAGCTTAGCATAAACTCACAAGCTTGCCTCTCTCTAACCAACAGAAGTTGATCCAATAAAAGATATTACCCCACCCATCTTCTTTCTCTAATATCCTGGCACCAGCACAGTTACTGTACCATTCTATATAACTACTGCTTACAGTGATCCATGGTTTGTTTAGTTTTGGAGCAGGGAGTTTGTCTTATCTGAAGTTCTGTCCTAAGGAATTAATTCAGAGCTAGATTCACAAAGGAGATTTAGACATTTTAATGCCTATTTCCTAGGTGTCCTACCACAGCCCTGAGGTAAGCAACAAGGTTTCCTATACAATGCGTGGGGAGAGTTAAGTGCCTAAGGAAGAAATTCTCAAAGCCAGCAAGCAGAGCAGGAAGCTACCAAAACCAACTGGAACACAGAGAAAAAAGGTGCTCCTTAGGGCCCAGATCCTTAAAGGGACCTAAGGCCCTTTATTGGCTCAAGATTCTCAACCCTGAACCCTCTTTTGCAGTTAGACATCTAAACCAGGTCATCAGGCCTTTCTTTTGAAATGAGAGAGATTTCTGCTATCACCTATTACTACAATAACCAGATTCAAGTACCTGCTCCAAAGCAGGCAGTGGGGAAATTCAAACCTAGATGTCCCACAGCTTAGGTACAGGCTCAAACTGCCGAGCTCAGGGCTGGCCTTAGGGGCCCTGGATAACCACTTTCAGGGCATCACATCAACAGCTAGCTGCATGGAGCCAAACTGGAATCTTTTCCCCATCACAAGGGGTTTGAAGCAGGGGCATGTCCCCTTTCCAAGTCTCCATGTGTCCCGGCAGACTGTGGATTGAGGAAGCAGCAAGGTGGCTGCATGGGTGGGAAGGAAACTCCAAATCCGACCCAGGTCACTCTCTTCCTTCTCCCAACTCCAGCCCCAGCATCAGCCCCAGGCTCTATCCACCTCCTGCAGCTGGGCCTGAGTCCAGATCCTACTGCTGGCGGTGGGCACCGTGGGAACCCTTGGCTGCCACCACTGGCCCGATTCGGCACCTGCTGCTGGTGGTGGCTCCTGGATCCTGGTCAGGGATGGATCCTGCTGCCACTGGTGACCTCAAGCCCCAGCCAGGTCCCGATTCAGCTCCTGCTGCCATTAGTGGCTCTGGGACCCCAGCCGGGGCCTGATCCGGCTGCCGGCGGTGGCCTTGGGTCGCTGGGGCCCAATCTGACCGTCACCAGCGGCCTCATCAAGGAGGTGGGGAGGCAGGACTCAGGGAATCGGGGGAGGTAATCCCTCCCTGTCCCTTTTATAATATCCGCCCCCTGGGTGGATGGCTGCTGGCTGAGCTCCTCCTCCTCTCAACCCTACAGCTGCTGTTTCTCCTTCCCTGCTGCTGGAGTCTCACATATTGAGTCTGCTTCCACCTCCTAATTCAACTCAGTGAGTGGTCTGCCAAACAGGCAGTGGTACTGGTACTTCAGTAGCAGGAAAGGAGATGAAGCAGGCTGCAGCTCTAGGGCTATGTGTACACTTGTAAAGTTAAGTCAACTCTGTTAAATCAACTTAACAAGGTTGATTTTAAGTCGACTTAAAGTTGACCTTGTTAAGTCGACTTAACGGAGTGGCTACACTTTAAGTCGACTTAAGTCAACCTTGTTAAGTTGATTTAACAGTAGACATAGCCATCCACGCTGGCTTTAAGTTGACTTAAGAAGTCAACTTAAGGCTTAAGTCGACCTTCAGAGGTGGTGTTATTAAGTCGACTTAAGGAAGCACTTAAGTTGACTTAATAAAGCCCAGTGTGGACGTGGCTTTGTGTAGGTCGACTTAAGCGTCCTTAAGTCATCCTAAGTTGCCAGTGTAGACGCACCCTAGGAGTGGGGAGAGAAGAACCTCAGCTGGCAGCCAGTTGCCCTGCTGCTTCCTTCTTCCCGGGCTTCAGGGACATGGAGAGTGTCACTGCCAGGGGGAGCTGTTGCCTTCTTGTTGCTGGCCATCCTTGCCAGACACATCCCAAGAAATCATGAACCTTTCATTCTGCTTAATGTGCCCCTCCAAAATTATTAAAATTTAAATTCCTACACAAACTCCTGCCCCCTCAACTGATTAAAAAATGTTTTTCCACTCTGGGCAGCAAAACATCTAGGGCTGACCCTGACTGGGCTATTGGATGTAATGGGATACAAATGCCAGTCAGCCAAACTCCAATCTGCTTATTCCCAGCTGTCTTTTGCGTAGGCCAGGTGTGCTTTGAGCATGCATACTGGATCTGACTCCACAGAACAGTGAAGTCAGAGAGACCTAGACTGGAAGATTACAGCAAAGGTGAACAGATAGCAAATGCAAAAAATTGGGACTGGGGTTGGAGGGTAATAGGCATCTATATAATTCAAAGCTATGAATATCATAGAATAATAGAAGATTAGGGTTGCAAATGACCTCATGAGGTCATGTAGTCCAACCCCCTGCTTAAAGCAGAATCAACCCCAACTAAATCATCCTAGCCAGTGCCTTGTCAAACTGCACCTTAAAAACTTCTAAGGATGGACATTCCACCACCTCCCTAGTAACTCATTGCAGTGCTTCACTACCCACCTGGTGAATTTTTTTTCCTAATATCCAACCTAGACCTCCTCCACTGCAACATGAAACACATTGCTCCTAATTCTGCCATCTACTACCACTGAGAGCAGCTTATCTCCATTGTCCCTGGAACCCTCTTTCAGGTAGTTAATCAGTCTTCTCTCCTGCAAACTAATATCTGGACTGTCCTGATAAAATCAAAACATTTGGTCACCCTAATGCCAGCAGGGTTTAGCTACAGTGCCAAGACACTTGACAGCATTAGGACTGAGGCAGTTTTCCACATGCCTATTGACAGAAATATAGGCACTTAGGGAACTATAGTGGAGGTAATACATACTTAGGGATTTCTGGTGCATACAGAGGTAAGCAGCAGCTGAACAATGGCTTTGTGAGGTTCTAGTGGGGCTTAAATGTTAGCATTAGGTGCTAAAAGAGGCACTTATATGTCTAAGTCCATTGGTGAATCCAAACCTTCAGTCCATAGTTATGCAAAACTCTCACAGAATGTAATAGGAGTTTTGTCTAATTAAGAAATGAGTAAGGACTTGAGAGAGGCCTTTGGATATATCTGCTGTTGGGCAGAGAGCATGTTATGTGTCTAACTGAAGTTAAGGAATTCCATGCTATGTAAGTTGGAAAGTGAGAAGAAATCAGTTTATACAAATGGTGTGATTTTGTCTGACTGCAAGTATGACAATTTCCATTGGAAATGTTCAATAATCCTCTTACCTTTCTGCTCTGTAAAACCTTTATTGCCCTTATATTACAAAGCAATGACGACAGAAGATTTTAGGCACGGATACCTGTACTAGATTATGGAGAGCCCCAAAGTAGGCCCACAGGGGAGCAAGCTACTCAAAGAAGGAAAGCAAGAGTCAATCGTCATGATCCTGACTAGTGAAGCTGGACCGTCATGGGGGAGGTAGCCTTGCAGTTCTTCCTCCTCATGAGGCACTACATCACCACATCACACTCAATACAGGGCCTATGTCACTTGGAATTACAATTTAGTGCCTGTCTAATAAAGCAATTATTGTTTTAATGGGATTTTTTTATCCCCTTAGTTTGTAGGGATTCTTCTGCGAAGATGACTCCAGCAATAGCACACTGGTAATATTAAATGAATTGCTGATACAGTACACTTTCCTGTAGGTGCAAATCCATTAGAAGTACTCATCCATGCTCATATTTATACCCACAGTTGTAATGCAGGTTCAAATTCTGATCACAATTCAAACAGAATACAAATTACATCTAAGGAAAATAGACTAAATTTAGATCATTTGGATTTGTATGTAAAACAGAAATCTTTTACTAATGTTGTTGGACTATTATTATCCCTGATGACTCTGGCTCTGTATTCAGTTCAGCGTAAACTAAAGCAGGGGTTTCCAACCCCTGCAAAATTGGCCCATAGAGCTTTTTAAAGGGCTGCAGGGGGGCACAGGCTGCCGGGGTGCGGAAGGGGGTCATGCTGCTGTGGGAGGCTCACAAGCTCGCTCACAAGCTGAAGGCAGGGGATGGGCCAGAGGCCGGTACTCCAACCCCTTTTAAAAAATCTAATCTAAATTTAATTAATTAAATATCAATTAATTAATTTTAATGAAAGCTTAATTTGAATTTAATTACTTAAATTTTAATTAAATAGACTGGTGGCCCTTCAGGGTTTTAAAAATTATATTTGTGGCCCTTGAACCAAAAAGGTTAGGAACCACTGAACTAAAGAATGGCTGGGGAGATGGTTATGGGTTTCTCATGTTACCTTTAACATAGGATAGCCTTCTAAACAAAGAGTGAAGGTGAATATTTCTTTTAGATAAGTGACTGTTGGACACTTCATCAAGAACCTTCTCTTGATGCAGATAACTGGAGACGTTATCTTCCTGTGGTAAAGCACTTCTGACAGAATTTGTATTCCTCAATACTCTTTCCACCTTAGATAGTTTGCTTTTGGACTGGGAAGATATGCAGCGTGCAATTATATTGATTGTTAATGAGCTAGGCTCATGGTTCTCACCCTATTAACTACTGTGGGCTATATATGCAGCTCATTGTGTTAAGTGAGCCACAAATACACAATGCATAATTTACCTGCATGGCCTTGAGGATATCACATGGGTCTCAGCTGTGTGCTGATTGGGCCAAAAGTGACCCGTTGGCTGTGGGTTGAGAACCATTGATCTAGGCAGTGAATGAAGATTAGGTTTCCGTACAGAATATTTTAGATTTACACACTCAAATCATACAATTTGCACACAGTAACAAACACAACTGTCTGATTTTTCTGTAAAATACACATTTGTATGTTTTACACATAACCTTCCTTTAAAAATCTGGCCCTTGATATTGACTTTACCCAGTGATGTTATTAAAAATACAAACAAGAGGAAACGTAACAGTGAAAGTTGTTCATATACAATTGGAGGAATTATAATGCCTTGCAAACTCTACATGTTTTCTAAAAAATCAGTCATACTTCATTTGGGCATATCAAAGCACAACTTCACTGTACAACGATCATCTCTCTAACATTTATTTTTCATCATGGCAGTTAGTCAGTAATTTAGTCTAAAAAAGTTATTATTTCTATTTACAGAATCAGTTAGAGGATTCAACCAAAATTAGGGTCCTCGTTATGCTAGGTTATGCACACCTAGCAAGAGATATCCATTGCCCAAAAAAGCTTGTAGTCTAAATACACAAGAGAGACAATGGGGCTAAGAGAATCAAGAAGCACTGGGAGGTGAAGTGACATATACAAAGTTCTTAGGAAGGTTGGAAATAGATTACAGGTTTCTTGACTCCTAGTGCAGTGTCTTAGCCATGAGGCCACATTGCATTATGGCTATTGGTTTTATTCTTTCCCAAAGAAAGTTATAAAAGGGTATTGCTTTAGCGACATGTTCCTGAGAGCAAGGCGACCTGTGATTGAGCCTCTGGTTTTAAAAAATGATGGTCTATTCTACATGAAATCCTTACTTTCAGATTTCATTTTGGCCTTTTGCGAACAGTGTTTAGAATTTAAGAGCTTCCAGTACAAGACGCATCTGAAGTTAATAAAGGGAAAACCTCAGAGGAGCAAAAGTGTAAAGTCTGTATTAATTATTATTAAATCAGATAAAACAGAGCTTGCTGGGTCCATGATACTTTGCCCTTGAACTTTATTGCTTTTCAGAGCCAAGTTTTGAAACAAGGGGAGATCCTCTTTCTTTTGCCAGCATTGCAAACAAGAGAAGTACCTGAAAACAAGAGCTTGGTAGCATTGTTCAGTGATGGCTGTGATCATGCTACTACAATTTCTTTAGGATTACATCTGATGGTTGATGGCTAATCCTAATGGAAAAGCAACCTCAAACCTGCTAATCCTAATAGAAAGCCAAAACCATGTTCATTTTTTATCTGAAACCCCCACATCAGAGGAGCTGAAGTAAGCTTGAATGTTCTCTGTATTTCTAGGGAATAAAGGACAATTTTGTCCAGGAAGCTAGAATCCAAATTCCACTCAGATTTTTATATATAATTCTAGCCACTTTGAAATTTAACAACTATATAAATGGATCATGAAAAAGTCTTTCAGATTATAGAAATCACATCAATATTCTTGAAGTATATTGAATTAATATCTAATTTTATTCTGCTTTATGTGAAGCTTTGAAAATGAGAGCTTTTGTTCCTGGAGTTGCAAAAGAATATTTAAAAATAGCCAACATTAATGGAGGAAAGAGTAAACAAAGATGCACAAATATTTCCAATATGCAGTTAACAGAATCCTTTCCTATCCTACAGAAATGCTTGACTTTTGATACTCTAGTAACTTACAGCTTACAGCAAATTTTAAATTCTATTTGATGCAGTAATTATGATACACAGAATCTTATTATTTCTTTTGTAATCTTGTAGGATAAATTGTTTTTCTCTAGAAGATTAAATTATAGATTCTGCTACATGATGCTATTTTATGTACATTACTAATATTGCTTTAGTTAAACTTATGCTAGCATTTCTGTGATAGAACCCATTTTTCAAGGGTTTACAACTTAGAGACAAAAATTCTTTCCAGGCTACATACTGATTTACATAAGAGGAAGAACTGGTCTTCTGTAAGTAAAGGAAGCAGAAGCTAGCCCTAAATAGACAAAAAGTCAACCCAGAAGACATCTCTTATTTATTTTCCAGTGAAAAGAGATAAGCCCAAATAATATCTGCAGCAATGATTTCAAGCCAAACATCTCACACAAACTCTTGATTCTTCAGTTCTCTATTGCTGGTTCTGAACAGACCCAGCGTGTTCTACATACAGAATATCTTGCTATTCATGGAGGGAGAAAAGTATTAAAAAGGCAGTGTACTCATATGGTCTCTTACACCTAATTCATGTCTGATTTTAAAGGAGAATAGCTCTCAGGACACTTACAACCAAAAGACTATAAGTGAATATGAAGGACCATATGAAGAACCACCAGTCACAAGTGGAGTACACCAGGGGTTGGTCCTGGGGCCGGTTTTGTTCAACATCTTCATTAATGATCTGAATGATGAGATAGTTTGCATGCTCAGTAAGTTTGCAGATGACACCAAGCTAGTGAGAATGGTAGATATGCTAGAGGGTAGGAATAGGATTCAGGGAGACCTAGACAAATTATAGCATTGGGCCAAAAGAAATCTCATGAGATTCATCAAGGACAAGTCCAAAGTCCTACACTTAGGACGGAAAAATCCCATGTACTGCTATAGGCTGAGGACCCAACGGCTAAATAGCAGGTCTTTAGAAAAGGACCTGGGGGCTCTGGTGTATGGGAAGCTGGATATGAGTCAACAGAGTGCCCTTGTTGCCAAGGGATGTGATTATTCCCCTATATTTGGCACTGGTGAGGCACATCTGGAATATTGTGTCCAGTTTGGGGCTCCCCACTACAGAAGGGATGTGGACAAATTAGAAAGAATCCAATGGAGAGCAACACAAATGATTAGTGGACTGGGGCAATGACTTACAAGGAGAGAGTGAAGGAACTAGGCTTATTTAGTCTGCAAAAGAGAAGACTGGGTGGGATTTGATAGCGACCTTCAACTACTTGAGGGGGTGCTCCAAAGAGGAGGGATCTAAGCTATTCTCAGTGGTGACAAGGGGACAGAATAAGGAGCAATGGTTTCAAGTTGCAGCTGGGGAAGTCTTGCTTGGATATTAGGAAAAACTTTCTTACTAGGAGGGTGGTGAAACACTGGAATCTGTTATCTAGGGAGGTGGTGGAATCTTCATGTTTGGAAACATTTAAGGCCCGGTTACACAAACCCCTGGCTGGGATGATTTAATGGGAGTAGTCCTGCTTTTAGGGGGTTGGACTAGATGAATTCATGAGGTCCCTTTCAGCCCTAATATTCTGTGATTCTATGACCAAACAAGTAGAAATCATACTATTGTATATACTGCACCTGATATACAAAGAGCAACCAAAATTACTACATCAGTCCTAGTGGGGCAAAATTTTATCCTTTTGTGCTTCAGACTTTACCCCCATCATTTTCCTATATTCTTATTTGAATACCACACAAAACAATTAGATGTCTTTTGGTTAACTATGCTGTTTTGAGTAGTATAAAGTTTGTCACTATGTCTTAACTTTCATGAGGGTACTGTCTGTCTAATGCATCAGACTGCTACAGACATATGTGAAGTGCTCTGTTACCTGTAAGATCCAGCCCTTACCCTGAGAGCATTCCAGTCTATGTCTGCACTGCAGTTAAACACCTGCAGCTGGAGCTGATTCAGCCTCACTCTGCTGAGATGCAGAGTAGATTTTCAGACCTAGGTTGAAGCCTAGGCTCTGGAACCCTCTCTTGTGTTTAATTCTAGTGCAAACATTCCCTTAGGGCAGAGTTCAGGTGGCTCTTCTATTAGGATTTCAGTGTTGATCCTGTATCTTTTATTGCTGATCCTGTATTTTGCTCACCATCCCCTCCATGGACGGGATGGTGAGCAAAATACAAGTGTTGTGCAGGTTCTCCATGAGAAAGGATGATGGAGGGAAGTCATTTTATACTGACTGGCATAAGAAGAAAAAGTGGTTTTGTAACCTGTTTTTGGACAGTAATATGTGAGTGAAATGTCCTTATTTAGCTTTGAACAGGAGGTTGTGCTGGTGTAGGTTTGAATCTGTCACTTTCATGCTGTGTTTGATTGGCAGGTTGTAGGCTAGTACCATTTAGCAGGAATATTGACAGTTTTGTTACTGAAAAATGGCAGATAACAGAAGGTTAGTGCTATTTATAGGGCGTCTGTGACCTGCAGGTGGAATATTCATGGGAAGTAATATGTGGAAATGTTAAGTACGGTGCTGGGATTTTAACCATGACTTTATAATGCTTAGTGTTTTGTAGCTCTGTGTTTAAGGGGAAAACACATTCAAATTTACTTTATCTTGACAATTTCCCCTCCCATTCTTTTTCTTTTTGTCTTTGAAATTATTTTAAAAGGAATTGTTTGCAATGGACCAGATCCTCAGCAGGTATAAATTGATATAGATCTGTTTAAATGAATGGTGCTAGGGTGATTTACACCATCTGAGCAAGTGGTCCATTGTATACTTTTCTGTCCAAAAGTCCTATAATTCAGGGTCTAAGGCAGTTTGCAAGATCTGTCAGCAGCTCTTAGCTACTATGAGTCCCATGGCAGGGCTTATAAGTACCATGACTCCTATGCCTCATAGATTTTAGTGCTGTCACCACTGTATTGTAAGACTCTGAATGGTTAAAAACATCTGTTTAAATTCAAGAGTTGTATAGTAAAAACTCCTGGATGTTTTAAGCAGTCTTGAGGAATGAATGGCAGTCAAGAATCATATAATTGTGATCTCAGCCATTGTAAATGCAGAAATCTGAAGAGGAAATTAGCCTTTAATGATAGTAGAGATTGAAACTATATGAAACCATATATGATACGTGCCATTTTTATTTGGAAGCTTATAGAGATGCCAGAGCAGATTGTATATGCCTCAGGGTGGCTGCCATAGATGGCGAGTTATATAGGCTCTTGTTGCCCAAGCTTCACCATTATTGAAGATGGTGGGCCCAGCTCCACCAACATTTTCTGGGATGCTGGAGTATGCTGGGGGGCTGGCCTTCGAGCCTCCAGTGGCGCGGGCCATACAGGTGCAGACTACAGTGGCCCCCGAGTGCCAAGGACAGCCCAGCAGTTCTGCCTCCATCCCCCAGACACACTCAACGATTGACCCTGAGCTGTTCCAGTGCTAGCCCCACCCCCAAGCAGCACGGCATGGTGGTGGCCACTCTCCCCTCCCAGTCCCACTCCTACCCTCTTCCCCTCTTCCACATGGACCCAGCATCCTAATTAGCACCTCCAAAAATTGTACATCCCTGGTGCCCATGCTGGCTGCAATCAGTGCTAACTAAGCAGTGGATATGTACATGGCATGTATTTCAGTTTCCACGACTATTATCTACGTAGTTGAGAAAATGTTAGACCTTGTGAGTCGTGTACTTTCAGGGCTAACACAGTCATCATAGTTTCTACAGGGAAGCTGGTGGAACTCGTAACCAATGTGAATCATGTATTCCAGGGTCCAGGGTTATTACAGCCTCTGCCACTCAGGAAGAAGTGCTTGTAAACTGAGTTTCTTACTAGAGAATTCACATTTTTTACAGGCCCTACCAGCGAGCCTGTAGCACTGATATTAGCCCACATCTGTATTTATTCATTACTATTATTTCTATAGTGTCTTTCTTGTGCCTGGCACTTCACACTTAATATTTAAGAGTTCTTTTAAATGCTTAGAAGTGCCACTGGCAATGGGGTGACAGATCTGCTGAGAACACTTTTATCAATGGTAATGGTGCTTACAAATGCCTGGGGTGTTACAGTGTTATCTCACACTAGACAGAACAGCCACTTGGCAGATGAGCAGTAAGTGGAGCATAAATTCCTTGAGTCTCTCCCCCATATCCCCTCCCAACAGTAACAGTGCTTATAAAAACAAGCGTTAGAGTATACCTTAAGGTTCACATCATTCAGAGATACTGGTGATTTAATCAGCAGTGCTTATAGCAGGGTGATTTTGTCCATGGTAACAGCACTTAGAAACATTGTTGACACGCCGGTGACATTTATGATATTTGCCTGGTGCCAGATTAAAAAAAAAAGTGTTATTTTGTCTTATATATATATATTTCAATTTATTAAAATTGGGACCTCTATAACTCTAGGCAACTTTACCTTATATTAAAATACAGAATTGATAAAAATAAATGCAGCAGCAAAAAGGCGCTTAGAGATTCCAACTTAAATGAACAAATCCCAGCCCTCAGTGCCCCTTCTTTCTTCAAAACCCTTTAGAAAGACATGAGATTTGCAATGGGCTCTGAAGGTTAGCAGGTCTGGATACAGAAGAAGAGTGAATTGCAAAGTCAGAGGTCCTTGTGGAGAAAACCTCATCCTCCCTCTTTTAAGCCAACAGGTTGAGGGCTTGCACTGATGGCAGCATGGCACACTTTGGGAAGTCATCTTTCAAACGGACAAGCTATTTAAAGCTTTATAGGTCAAAATCAGATCCTTAAACTCCAAAGGCAACCAATGCAAATCAGAGGTCTGTGCTCTTGTGAGAAGCAAGCAGCTGCATTCTATGTTAGCTTTGATTTCTGAGTTCATTAAATGCAGAACCTCATGTGCAGTGCACTGTAGTAGTCTGCTCCCTAGATGACA
Organism: Pelusios castaneus; assembly: GCA_007922175.1. Taxonomy (NCBI): domain Eukaryota; kingdom Metazoa; phylum Chordata; order Testudines; family Pelomedusidae; genus Pelusios; species Pelusios castaneus. The sequence goes on from ML685831.1 coordinate 906,117, forward strand.
AAGGCATGAGACACAGCAGCAAGGTCAGCATCCAAAAGAAATTGTTGCAACCATCTAGTTAGACTGAGGGCTTGCCTACACGAGCACCGTATTGCGCATTAAAAAACATTACCGCGCGTTAACAAGCAAACCGTACATACGTGAAACGTTGTTGCTGTGCACTAAGCGCCTTGTTGATGCGCATTCCAACAACCACTCCGACGACAGTGTTAACAGCTGTTGTGGATCATCTGTTGCGCGTTTGAGCTCGTGTGTACCCTTACCCCGCACTGATTGGCCTCCGGAAATGTCCCAGAGTGCCAATCAAGGCCACTCTGGGACATCGGAGCTGTCATATGTCAATTTCACTGCTCTAGCTGAGCAGTGAAATTGACATATGGGCTCCGGGAGTCAGCTGAAGCCT
>ML685831.1:915165-951500 GCA_007922175.1 Pelusios castaneus
CCCCCCCACCCACCCTGCCCCTATGCCCTGCCAGGGTCCTGGTCCCCCTTTGCCCCATTGTACCTAGGTACAATGGGGCAAAGGCTGAGCCCCCTGGCATTGGGCAAGGGGTGCCCCCCCTGCCCCTGTGGACCTCCCCTAGGTCCCCCTAAGCCCCTAGAAGTTGACCTAGGCATCCAGTGTGGACGCTCTATGTCGACTATTTAAGTTCCCCTTTAAGTCGACTTGATTTTTAAGTGTAGACACACTAAGTCGACTTAACTAAGTCAACTTAAAGTCGACTTAGTTAAGTCAACTTAGTTAAAGTAGACTTAAAATTAAAAGTGTAAACATAGCCCTAGAGAGGGTTAATGATGTACTGCAGGCTGAAGAGGCCATGCTTTCTCACCTCTGCTGAGCATGCTCAGCCTGAAACTCAGGTATAATAAAAGGAATCAACTTGGGTCACTCTGGATGGACTGCTGAAGAGTAAGGACACAGACAGAGGTGGCTTTTGGGGTAGGCGAAGCAGGCACTCACCTAGGGCCACCGAGCAGCAAGGGGCACCTTTGCCTATCCCAAAAGCTGTGTCTGCCTCCTGCCTGCAGAACACACAGTGGGGGCAGCAGTGTGAAGGGGTTTGTGGTGGGGGGTGAGGCCCAGGGCCAATCAGCATGTGGGAGCCCCAGCGCTTGGGGGTGGGGGAGAGCAAGATGGGGTAGGGCAGGCTGGCCCAGAGGCCTGACTCTGCACTCCCACCCTGCCCCTTGCCTTTGGCAGTGACTGGGGGTTTGAGGGCTCCTGGCAGGGTGGAGGGGGCTGGCCATGGGCAGCTGGAGCCATGGGGGGTGGGGTGCCAGGGCCGGGGGGGGGAGTGGGGCCCTGCCAGTGACCCCTATGGGGGGCCCACAATGGACCTTTGCCTAAGGCCCCAGATAAATTAAGGCCACCTCTAGACACAGATCACCTGCTCTCTACAGGGAATGATGCAGACTTTGACCCTAGAGCTAAGCCATGGTGAGCCTTAGTCAAATTCCAGGTTGGTGGACAAAGCGGGGGAAGGACAGAGCCACGAGGAGCAGCACCACATGAGGCCCCAGAGAGTCATGGGAAACAGAGTACGTAGTAGTCCAGGGGATTGGGACAATGCTACAGAGGGAGGACTGGGGATCCTATCCATGTGTTTTGGGAGGAACCACACTGACTTAGTAGTGTGCACCACCACCACCACTGCCAGGGCCCTGGGGCGGGACTCAGAAGAGCATGGAGGGACCGAGCCCCGGTACTCAGTATGCTGCACATCTCTAGGCAGTGCCCCACTATCCTAACATGCCTTAGACTGCCTTTCCCCACTGAGCTGGGCAATGCTAGGTCATGCTGTCTTGAATGAAAGGGCTACTCTATTGACCAGGCCGCTGGGCAGTATTACCACATAGGATAGTCTGGGGTTATGAACGAGAGACCCAAGAGATGGTTCTACAGTTTTTCCCTGCCTTCCCAGCTCACACGACCCGGATGCCTGTGATGGGGCATAGTAGTTCTGTGATGCCATCTTAAAAAAAAGAAAAGACTTTTCAAATGTATTTAAAATGGAGTACTCCTTATGTGATATATAACTAACTAAAGCAATGCATTGCAAAGCGCTCACTCAAAACAATAAATCAGAAACTGAAACAAATGGGCAGCAGTCACAAGTGAACTAACAATTTCTAGCCATTCACAAGACATTTTTAAGCATATGAAGAAGGCATGGATTTTTGATCAAATAAATAACCTGACATTTTAATCTTAAATTACAATGAAGCAGTAACCTGTTTTGAAAGCTATCTGGACAGATTTTATTAATGAATCCTGAGCATTGACAGAGAAATTTCTGACCTACTGACTAACAAAGCTAATTATTGGTAACGGGTCTTCCACTGTGTTATCATAGAATCATAAAATCATAGAATAACAGGGTTGGAAGGGACCCCACGAGGCCATCCAGTCCAACCCCCTGCTAAAAAGCAGGACCACTCCCCCTAAATTATCCCAGCCAGAGCTTTGTCTAACCGAGCCTTAAAAATCTCCAAAGATGAAGATTCTACCACCTCCCTAGATAGCCCATTCCAATGCTTCACCACCCTCCTAGTGAGAAAGTTTTTCCTAATATCCAACCTTGACTTCCCCAGCTGTAATTTGAAACCATTGCTCCTTGTTCTGTCCTCTGTTACCCTCGAGAACAGCCTAGCTCCCTCCTCTTTGGAGCAACCCTTCAAGTAGTTGAAGGTTGTTATCAAATCTCCCCTCAGTCTTCTCTTCTGTAGACTAAATAAGCCTCGTTCCTTCAGTCTCTCCTCATAAGTCATGTGCCCCAGCCCCCTAATCATTTTTGTTGCCCTCCGCTGGACTCTTTCTAATTTGTCCACATCCTTTCTGTAGTGGGGAGCCCAAAACTGGACACAGTACTCCAGATGCGGCCTGACCAGTGTTGAATAGAGGGGAATTATCACATCCCTCGATCTGCTGGCAATACTCCTACTGATGCAGCCTAATATGCCATTGGCCTTTTTGGCAACAAGGGCACACTGTTGGCTCATATTCATCTTCCCATCCACCATAACTCCCAGGTCCTTTTCTACAGCGCTGCTACTTAGCTGATCGGTCCCCAGCCTGTAGCAGTGCATGGGATTTTTCCGTCCTAAGTGCAGGACTTTGCACTTGTCTTTGTTGAACCTCATGAGGTTTCTTTCGGCCCAGTGTTCCAATTTGTCCAAGTCTCTCTGGATCCTGTCCCTGCCCTCCAGCGTATCTACCATTCCCCCCAACTTGGTGTCATCCGCAAACTTACTAAGCACGCAGTCTATTCCATCATCAAGATCATTAATGAAGATGTTGAATAGAACCGGCCCCAGGACCGACCCCTGGGGCACTCCACTCATTACCGGTTGCCAAGCAGACATCGAGCCATTGATTCCTACCCGCTGAGCCCGTTGATCTAACCAGTTTTCGATCCACCTTACGGTCCACTCGTCCAACCCATACTTCCTTAACTTGCCAACGAGAATGCTGTGGGAAACCGTATCAAAAGCCTTGCTAAAGTCAAGGTATATCACGTCAACGGCTCTTCCCGCATCCACAAATCCAGTCATCTCATCATAGAAGGAAATCAGGTTGGTCAGGCACGATTTGCCCTTGGTGAATCCATGTTGACTGTTCCTGATCACTCTATTTTCCTCCAAGTGTTTCAGGATGGATTCCTTGAGGACCTGCTCCATGATTTTCCCAGGGATTGAGGTGAGGCTCACCGGTCTGTAGTTCCCCGGATCCTCCTTTTTCCCTTTCTTAAAGATAGGTACTATATTTGCCTTTTTCCAATCCTCCGGGACCACCCCCGTTCGCCACGAGTTCTCAAAGATAATGGCCAGCGGCTCTGCAATCACTTCCCCCAACTCCCTCAGCACCCTCGGATGCAGTTCATCCGGCCCCATGGACTTGTGAACATCCAATTTCATTAAGTGTTCCCTAACCTGACTTTCCATCACCGAGGGCCACTCTCCTCTCCAGTCCGCGTTACCCCGTGTAGTAGCCTGGGAGCTGGCCCGCCCCGTGAAGGCTGAAGTAAAAAAAGCATTGAGTACTTCAGCCTTTTCCACATCATCCTCCACGAGGATGCCTGCCCCATTCAGTAAGGGACCTACACCACCTCTGATCCTTTTCTTGTTGCTGATATACTTATAGAACCCCTTTCTGTTATCCTTCACATCTCTTGCTAGCTGCAACTCCAATTGTCCTTTGGCCTTTCTGATTTGATCCCTGCAGTCCCGAGCAATATCTTTATACGCCTCCCTTGTCATCTGTCCAAGCTTCCACTTCTTGTAAGCTTCCCTTTTATGTTTCAGCTCCCCGCAGAGTTCCCTGCTAAGCCATGCTGGTCGCCGTCCACATTTGCTGTTCTTTCTGCACATCGGAATGTTATCTTCCTGTGCCTTTAACAGGGTTTCTTTAAAATACAGCCAGCTGTCTTGGACACCTTTCCCCTTCAGATCAGCTTCCCATGGGACCCTGCCCATCAGCTCCCTAAGGGAGCCAAAATCTGCTTTTCTGAAGTCCAGGGTGTGTGTTCTGCTTCTTTCCTTCCTTCCATTGATCAGGATCCTGAACTCTACCATCTCATGGTCGCTGCTGCCCAGGTTGCCATTTACTTCTACTTCCCCAATCAATTCTTCTCTGTTTGTGAGCAATAGGTCTAGAGGTGCAAGGCCCCTAGTTGGTTCCTCCAGCATTTGTACTAGGAAGTTGTCTTCAATACTCTCCAAAAACTTCCTGGATTGCCTGTGCACTGCTGTATTATCTTCCCAGCAGACATCAGGATAATTGAAGTCCCCCATAAGAACCAGGGCCTGCGATGATCTGGAAACTTCTGTTAGTTGTCCATAGAACGCCTCATCCACCTCCTCTTTCTGGTCTGGTGGTCTGTAGCAGACACCCACCACAACATCCCCCTTGTTGCATTCTCCCCTAAACTTAACCCACAAGCTTTCAACCATCTTGTTTCCACTTTCATAGTGGAGCTCCGAGCAGTCATACAGCTCTTTTACATATAACGCTACTCCTCCCCCCCTTCTTCCCTGCCTGTCCTTCCTGGACAATTTATATCCATCCATGGCAGTGCTCCAGTCATGCAAGTTATCCCACCACGTTTCTGTTATTCCAATTATATCATAGTTCCTTGTCTGTGCCAGTACTACCAATTCTTCCTGCTTGTTTCCCAGGCTCCTCGCATTTGTGTACAGGCACCTAAGATACCGGGCCCATTGCCCTACTTTGCCCTGTCGATTCTCCCTCCTGTCGCATCTTCCCCCTTGTTATGTTTTGCTTCTTTTCCTCTCTTTTCCTGCTGGCTCTCTGTGTTCTTTGTTTGTTTGTTTGTGGAGAGAGGGGAAAGAAATGGTTCTTCAAATACCCATGTTCTAGGAGTAAGAAAAAAAGATTTGTATTTTATCCCTTCTTCCTTACTGGGGTGACATGCAGTCCTATGCATATGCAGCACAAGGTGTATGCACCTCTCAAATTCTATTTCGAAGGTTTAAGCAGTTTATCAGCCTTACATTCGGCCTTTGCATTGAATTTCACCTCTCATTTCAATTTTAATATGTAATACAAATGACATCTACACCTAAGTGCTTAACAGTGAAACTGCAGTCAAATTACAATACAATTATAGTGACTGAATTTCATTCTGATATTTTTGTAGCCTTCCTCTTCTCCTACTGATATTTCATTTTACTTCAGATTCTCAGATGCACCGAGTCACTGGCAACTCCCATTGTGTATCTGGCCACTTTTATTTAGGTCCCTAAATATGACGTTAGCTTCCAGACTTTAAGCACCCATGTTTGAAAGGTCATGCTCTGTCCCTCTTTGTGACCTTTGACTTTTTTCATGGAAATGTTTGATTCTTCTCAAAATGATAACATTTTTTTTTTTTAGTTTAAATTGATACAGGTTTTGGATCTAAGATCTTCTGACAATTCAAGTTTACCCTTTACTACCAGTTTCTTTGTTTCATCATTAATGAGTAACATCAAATCCAGGGATCATTAATTTAAAATGTGTTCCCACTTCTGTTTGAAAAACTCATTTTTAAAAGCCAAAGGTGGAACGTTTCTGCAGTCTCTCAATCCCCTTGAGGTCCTTTGTTCTCTCTATAGTACATTGACAAGGGAACACTATGCCAAGTAAATCTAATTTTCTCTCTTCAAATGTTCCTCTAAATGGTTATACTATTCCTTTCACGTCTTTTTAATTGATTCAGTTCCAAAAAGATCAGTGAAGGCTGGATGTAGCTTGACTGCACTATTGCCTTCTTTCCAGAACAGAGGAGTGTGACCCACTATATTAGTGGTTTTTCAAACCTTTTCCCAATATTATTTCTAGTGTATTTTCATTGTTGACCTGGAAGCATCAGCATGTTTGGAATAATGCCATCAGCATGGCATTGCTGGAAATTAATATATAAAGTTCTAGAATCTTTTCAGTAGCAAAAAAGCCACTGGCTAATGCAGCTTTTCAAAACATAATATAATGAAGATTTAGGATTTTTCAAGTATAAAAAAAGAATGTATTATGTGTCTCATAAAAAGGAAAAACACCCTTCCTGCCCTGAACAATCTGCTGTCTGAATTCGGTGTAATATAAGTGAGCTTCAGGAACAGATGAGGTGAAAGGAAGAGGAAGGATGAAAGTGGCAATAGTATTGCATGTTTAACACAGCCTAAGGTTTTTAAACACAGTATTCCAGAGACAAATAAGGCAGGAGAAGGGGATTGAAAGCATCTGTCAACTTGTTAGTGTTTTTCTGTGACTGTCCTCTTGGTTTTCTTATTTCCCCCTTTAAAGATAGAAGCTTAAAGGGTATTAAGTCTGTGAGTCTCAGGTCATGGGGTTGTTTGGGTTTAACCACCAATGTACCCAAGACACCTTGGATGGAGTCCCTGGCTTCTCATTTGATGCTAACTCCATTAGTTCACACTGTTGTCAGAGGTTATGTCTACACCTAAAATGCTAAGTCGACTCTGTTAAGTCGATTTAACAAGGTTGACTTAAGTCAACATAAAGTCAACCTTGTTAAGTCAACTTACAGAGTCTACACTAGACTCTGAAATCAACCGAGAGCCGCAGCTCCTAGCCCCTGGGGACTGCAGGGACAAGGGACCTGTGGCTCCCTTCTCCTTGGGACCCGCGTAGGTCTCAGCAAGAGAGCAGTCGCAGCTGCCTTTTTCCTGGGACCCGCGGGGGTCCCGGCAAGAAGGGAGACATGGCTCCCATGTCCCAGGGAGCCACAGCTCCCTTGTCCCCAGCCCTAAGTTGACTTAAGGAACTAAGTCGACCTAGGGTGTCCACACCCGTTTTAGGTCAACTTAACAAACTGAATTAGCTGTTAAGTTAACTTAAACGGCAGTAGTTATTAAGTCAAATTAAAGAAGCTCTTAAGTCGACTTAATGAAAGCCTGGTGCGGACAGGGACTAAGTTAGGTCGACTTAAGCCTCCTTAAGTCGACATAGCTTGCAAGTGTAGACATAGCCAGAGATAGAAACTTCTGCTTGTTATCATGACTTCACCTCCAGGTCTTTTACCTTCTTTAGCTGGGGGCTCCCTCTGTAGTGAAAATCTTTCTGAGGCTGATTAAAAATGGTTTTACAGCTCCTTTGCTTCTCTCAATACGTAGATGGACCCTATAAAAAAAAAGTGTAATCTGAAATAAGCTTTCCTTTTTATTTTATTTTGAGGTCACGAGTTGTTATCTATGTTCTGCATGCAAAGGCAATTTTTATCAAGAGATGATGGCCATGGTTTTGAAACCTGGTACACTAAAGAGGAGAGTGTAAGAGTGTCATAAAGATGACAATAAAGGCCTGCAACGATGAGAAGTATAAGGTAAAATCAAAAACAATAGGTCAAACTCACAGTGTTGTTGGTAAGAAACTTGGAAAAAGCCTGCCTAGTGAAATCGAAGTAACTGAGAATATCTGTGTGCTGATTTTGTATGATCAGAGAAGATCATACAGCTAAAAGACCCTGTTTACCTGGGCTTTCTGCTGGTATATATATTTCACTGCAATTCTGTTTTCAATTGTGTTGCTTGGAGTGCTACAACTTAACATAGTTACCAGTACTATGGAGATACAGAGAGATAACAGAGAGCAAAAGAGAAGGGATGAATGATTGGTTTGTATATTTGCTTCAAAAGGAAGATCAAGATTAGGAAGAAGTAAGAATGAAGCAAAAATGGTGAATTCTATTCAGTGAAAAATGTAAACTTTACACTAACCCGTTCTAAGCAGTTGTTAGACTACAGAAGTATCTTTTAAAAAGAAAAATGATTTGTTGTTACATCTTTGTCACATGTCTTAAGTGAATGTTGTGATACAGTGAGCAGCACAAGGCAATTTTCACAAACTTAACATTTTTTCTGCAAGTAATTTGAAAAGATATTGAGTGTCTTGATTTAACTTGGAAAAACTAATTACACACATAAACAAGCACATTGATAGATCAGCTAACAGTAGATTAAGGATTTGGTGGTTGTGGTTATCTGGGGAAAACATTACCTGTGTTTCTGTATCCCTTACATTTGTAGTGGTGTCAGCTGGTATTGATGGAAAACTGGGCTAATGCACCACCAGCTAATAACCTCCAGTGACTGGAAAGGCTATTGAACAGATACCGATGAAGGCATATAAATTGGTTTCTGAGTCTGTATTACTGTAAGCTCTCAGGAGTGGAGTATGGATATTCTTCAGCAAAATACTTTCATGCCTGGAAATATTATGACTCCTACCCTAGAAAAGAAGGTTTAACAACATCTGAAGAAAGAGGGGATAACGGGCAATAGAGAAACAAATGGAACTCAAGCAGATCAGAAGTTTGTGAAAAGGGATGGACAAACCAGTTTAAATAAAGCAAGACCCCACTTAACCCAGCTCCAAAATAAAGGCCAGATTCTGCCATTCTTACTCACACTTGAATAGTACTTTAAGGTCTGAACTGGCAAAGATTTATGTCCATGCTTAACTTTGTGCACAGTCAGTAGGTTGCAGCAAATGGGACTTTTCACAGAATGCAAAATTAAGCATGCACTGAAATCTTTGTGGGATTGGGTCCTTATTGTGCAAAATGGGGCAATTTTTTTCAGTGGTGTTAATCAGAGTAAGATACTGCTTAGGTTGAGAAAAGGTGGAAGAATATGATTCTAAAATATTTTTAAGGCTCAGGAAGATATGGATGAGTTCTTGTATATTGTAAACAACATATCTTGTTTTCAGGTGTTTTCCAACATAATTTTTCAAATCAAAGCATCCCATCTTTTGAGTTTTCATCAAAATGAAATCAAACCTCCAGACCATTTGGGATTTCACTATTTATAATTAATTGGAACTTCTGATAACATGTATCTTACTAAGAGGGTAACCGTGTCAGTCTAGTTCAGTAAAACAAAAAGGAGTCCTGTGGCACTTTTAAAGACTAACAAATTTATTAGGCTTTAAAATTTAAATTTAAAAAGTTAGGCTTTAAAAGTGCCACAGGTCTTTCTTTGTGTTTCATTACAAACAGTGATTCTCACCTCTCTCAACCTCACCACTTCTGATATGTTGCTGCACACTGTTTGAATCTATACAACTTGTTTGATTTGCTGAAGTAATCTGACCTGATACAATGAAATGTAATTGCAGGATTCATCTTTCCCTCACATATTGTAAGTTTTTTTCAATTTAAACTTTCTCTACCTTCTGGCATCTGTCGAAGTGGGATTTCACCCACAAAAGCTCATGCTAAAAATAAATTTGTTAGTCTTTAAAAGTGCCACAAGACTCCTCTTACTAGGGACCATATGCAGCAACTTAATATGCTCTGTAGTTCAATGTATTACTTAAATACAGGATAAAGCACATGGGAAGAAAGGTTAGAAGAACAGTAAGCAGCCTTGCTTATCAGGCTGAAATTCTTATTACAATACTTCAGGTCTGCTAAGCTTTATTAAGCCATCTTTCTGAAAAGTTATTCAATTTGATGAAAACATTAGCAAAAGAGGTTGGGCCGGAAGTTGATGCTGTTACAAGCTTGTTTTCAAATAATTGCAAAATGACTGCCATAAATCTACAATGATTATTAGTTACATGGAAAAAAAAAAGCAGAAATGGTTAAGGCATCTTCCGACATCCCCTTATTGCTGACAGGCCTTCAGAGGGAAACAAAAAACATTTACAACATATATTCCAAGGCCAGAAAGAACCATTGTAGTAATCTTGTCTGACCTCCTGTATAACACAGGCCAGGTAACTTCCCCGAAGTAGCTTCTAGAGCATGTATTTTAGAAACATATCCAATCTTGATTTAAAAATTGTTAATAATGGATAATCTGCCATGACCCATGGTAAATTTTTCCAATGGTTAATTATTCTCATCTTATTTCCAGTCTGAATTTATTTAACTTCAACTTGTGGCAACTGGATCACGTGATATCTTTCTCTGCTAGATTGAAGAGCACTTTTATTTGTTCGCCATGTAGGTACTTAAACTGTAATCAGATCACCTCTTTACCTCTTCTTTGGTAGGCTAAAGAGATTGAACTTCTTGGGTGCATCTACACTGGCAACTCAGGTCGACTTAAGGACCCTTAAATTGACCTACACAAAGCTGCGTCCACACTGGGCTTTTATTAAGTCGACTTAAGCACTTCCTTAAGTTGACTTAATAACAGCTTAAGTCGACTTAATAACACCACCTCTGAAGGTCGATTTAAGCCTTAAATTGACTTCTTAAGTCGACTTAAAGCCAATGTGGATGGAGAATAGCGCTAAGTCAACCTTATTAAGTCGACTTAAAGCCAGTGTGGATGGCTATGTCTACTGTTAAGTCAACTTAACTTTACAAGTGTAAACATAGCCCTTGAGTCTAGCAGCAGAGCCGGAACCAGGGACCTACACTGTTGCCTAGATGTGCCTGGGAATGTGCCTTCATTTTATAAGGGCAGGTAGCCAATCAGGCTCCCTGAGATTGCTGTCTGTTAAATCTGCAAGGTGGTCACTCACTTCCATAGCTTGTATTTACAGCAGGTTATGGAAGTATGACCACAAATGCTGTGGCAGCCTGGTGCTATCAGTACTCTGGGAGCTTTACAAGTCTGAGTTCTGGACCCATCAAGGCCTTATATAAACTCAAGTTGCAAGCTTTTTTGTTATGTGATTTATTGGAGTATTTTATTCAGTTTGTCTTAGGGCTTTCTATCCTCACTCTAACATTTAAGAAATTCTATTTACATAAAAACAAATTCTACAGTCTAGCTATTGCATTAAAAATCATGACTATTTTCTTTGGGCCCATATCCTAAATGTGGCATAATCAATATTTCTGCAACATGATGTATGGTAGTCCTCTTCTGAATTCAGCATATCAGATCTACTAAGGGTAGAATTTAAAAAGGCAGATAAAGAGAGTTCATAATACACATCTATTGATTTTTCATTTTCAATGGGACTTGCATTCTTAATTCATTTAGGAGCTTCTGAAAATTCCACCCTGAGTCTCACAGGTCCCAGTCCTTCATTTCCTACTATGATACTAAAATTATATGGTGGAAAGGCATTTTGTAGGTGGCTGTTCCATTGAATTCTTATTGAAAATGATAATTTTATGCTACTGAGATTTTATTGCATTATTAATGATTTATCAAAACACTGAGGCACAGAATTCTCAAAGATATTGAGGTTCCTTCAACTCAGTGGAAGTTAGGAACCTCAATAGCTTTGAGGATGTGGGCTTTAGTGTCTTGGATAGTCTTCTTTCTATTAATTTAATTTAGTTTAATTTAAATATGAATAAGTAAATAAAATTCTGCATACACCATAGGAATGCAGTTAATTTTATGCATATATGTTGTCCCGTTGAACTCAATAGGGCTTCTCAAGTGTGTAAACCTAAGAATGTCCCTAAGTGCCTGCAGAATAAATGTCATAGCTAACAACCCATCTATCTACTATCTCCTAACAAAAAAAAAATCCTTTAATGATATTATTTATGATCAAATATAAAACATCCTATGCTGGTGATGAGGATATAGATTTAAGCCATAATATTATACATGAATCTCCATTTTTCAAAGGGGCTTCAGTCATAAGACTCATTGACTTTAATAGGAGTTGTCCGGTTAAAATCTCATGCACCAGTTTTAAAAATTCAGAAATGTGCATTTTCCTAACTAGCTCGACATTTTCCATGTGTAATTAAACACTCCTTTGATACATGTAGAGAGAATGTCATAACTATACTTAGGATTATAGGTTAACAGCCTGTAAAATTTCATTTTGAAAAATGAAAGTGTATTACTTTGTTTAAAAAATTGCTCCCAGGTTGAGAACTTTATATATACCAAGTTTCATGCCAGAGTGATTTTCCTGAGGTAAGTTAAGAGCCTCTCCGAAGCTATGTTGAAAACTGAAACACCGTCAGAGCTTCAGCTTTTGCCATTGTAGAGATATGATGAGAAGTATCAAATATAGTCTGTATTAAAATGGGGCTTATTTGTGTTGGAACTCTCTAACGTCTTATATTTTCCATTTTCTTCCATGCTTTTACGTAAACCACTTAGGATGTTTTAGATTATTTTCTCAATCCTTCCTCAGTTGTATGGTTGGATTTTTGCTTGCAAAATTGGGGAACTTTCTCCCCTACCTTCCTTCCTTTAATCTTTCACTTCTCTAATAAAACCTTACACCGAATATATTATGATATTTTTTGAGACTTCAGTCCTTTTACCTAACTGGTTTGTAGCTTTCCATGGAAGACAGGAAAATATAGCAACCATAGAATATAACCAACTATATACTTTTCTTTTCTTTTCTTTTCTTTTCTTTTCTTTTCTTTTCTTTTCTTTTCTTGTGCTCAGCCAATAAATCTTGTTGCTGTAATTACAGCTGCTGCTTCAACTTGCTTTGAGTTGACATGGAAACATTCGCAGACAACGTGGCAGTATAAAGGCTTGAGTGACTGGAAACAAGCAGTTGATATTTCAGCTTACTAGAGGGAGTGCAGGAAGTCATTAACTATACTCTGAAGTTGTTTTGGAGACAATGTGGAAGGCTTTGTTAAGGGCAGGCATTCATGCATGTGCACATATATCCTTTTAGAAGCTGGAAGGTCCTGACTAATCAGTAATGAGTTCTATCAAGGGTACAAAACTTGCAGCCATTTTGCTCCAATTAGATCCAGCCCAGTCCAGCCCAGCCCTGGAAAGAGAAAATAGAGCTATGAGAGTAGGTGACATGTAACAGTAGGCGACTGGATTAAATAAAAGCACAGCAGGCATAGTAATAGTTAAGAGGTTGCAAGATGTAGATTTTTCAGATGAGTGTAAAACCAAAGAGCAGGATGATAAACTGCTAAAAAACTAAAATGTTAGGAAAAATTAAAATGATTTGGTAGCTGCCAAAGTATTTGACTGAAATGAAGGGATAATATATGCAGTGCTATTAAAACTAACCAATGATGAGTAAACAAAAATCAAAGGAGAAAATAAAGTGTTAATAAGTTAGTGACTAATTAGTAAATGAGGGGGTGAAAGCAAACCATCAATGATGATCATTTCCCAAAACTGACTACATTTTCAAGGGCAAGGTAAGGTTGAAAGTAATGGAAAATTATCTACCTATCTATCTAATTATTTCAAGAAAGCAGATTGGGAACTTTTTACAAGTAAAGCTACTGAATTTGTGAATTATCAGTTTATGAGTGATGACATACCGAATTTCAATGACAATGAAATAAAGGGATTAATAGCAACAGCTACTGTAGCCAAACACTGAAACTAAAAATACCTCAAACTATAAGTTCACTTCCATGGTGGAATGAGGAGTGCAAAATGGCAGTTAGAGAAAGGAACAAAGCATTAAAAAATCAACAACAAAAAAGCAAAGAATAGTGAAGATTTAACGAAGTATAAAAGGAGTAAGGCAGTAGCACAAAGAATTATAACAATATCAGAGAAAGAAAGTTTGAGAAAGTATTACAGGAAGATAAATAAAGGTACCAAGAAACTGGAAATATGCAAGAAAATTAGAAATATTAATGGAGTCCATACCAAAAGAATATACATCCCAAGTCCCACTGAACAGACAAAACAAAAGCTCTGAAAGCAGAAGATTTAGCAAAACCTTTCCAGGAGTGAAAAATCAAAGTTCAGTTTCCCCATAGAGTAAATGAAAATTCATTGAAGAGAATCATGAACTATTACGTAGCTGAGGAAAACATGTAGATACTATACTGAAAGAATGGTTTTGCATGTGGAAACTTGAGAAAACTATCAGCAAGAATACATTCCCAGGTAAAGATAATATGTGCAACATAATATTTAAATATCTCTCTGAAAGCAGTTGGAGAATTCTCTTAGAAGTATATAATGCTATATGGGAGAAAGAAGTGATATAGGTAACGTGAATATATAGTGTAGGGATTCCAATATGAAAACTAGACAAACTATCCACAAAAGTAGATGGCTATAGACCAGAGGCTCTCAACCTTTCCAGACGATTGTAACCCTTTCAGGAGTCTGATTTGTCTTGCAAACCCTCAAGATTCACCTCACTTAAAAACTACTTGCTTACAAAATCAGACATAAAAATACATGTCACAGCACTTTATTACTGAAAAATTGCTTTCTTTCTAATTTATACCATATAATTATAAAATAAATCAATTGGAATATAAATACTATACTTACATTTCAGTTTACTATATAGAGAGCAGTATAAACAATTCATTGTATATATGAAATTTTAGTTTATACTGACTTTGCTAGTGATTTTAATGTAACCTGTTGTAAAAAATAGATGAGTTGATGTACTTCTGGAAGACCTCGGTGTACACCCAAGGGTATGTGTACCTCTGGTTGAGAATCACTGTAAACCAATGCCCCTTATGTCCAGCCTGGATAAAATGATGGAGAAATGGTGAATAAAAGATTGGTTGACTATTTGGAAAACAATGGCATTATAGATAGTGCTTAGAGTGATTTTAGGAGAGGAACATGAAACATTGATCACACTGTTAAAATAGAAACTGAAATACAAAAGAGTATGAGGTAAAAGGTTTCATGATAGTTGTCCTTCTAGATATTGAAAAGATATATGACATGGTGTGGCTGGACGGCTTGCTGTACAGGGTAGATACACTAGGGATAAAGGGAAGAATGTATGGGTAGATTAGAGAAATTTCTAAATAAAAGGACTATGCAGGGCAGAGATTAGGAAAATTGGATTAACTATGTAAAATGTTAAAAATGATACACTGCAGGGAAGTGTTATTAGCTGGACCTTATTTAATATTATTATAAATGATGTCCCAAAACTAATGTGTGCCAGGGTAGGTGTCACAAATTCACAGAGGATTGTGCTTTGTGGGTTAGAAGCAGAAATACTGAAGTGGCAGAAAAGAGAATCAATAGAATTACAAGAGACCTCTGACTTTGGAAATGCAAGGGAATTCAAATTCTTCATTGCTAAAACCAAAGGATTGGTCTTTACAAAAAAGAAAGTTCCAAAGGAATGTAAACTCTCTCTGTGTGAAGAACATAGTTAAAAAGTTTAAATTCCTAGGGACAATATTTGATACTAAATTACTTTAAAAAGATCATATAGACTATATTAAAGATAAGTGTACAGGAAGCATTAACCTATTTAAAAGTCTTGCTAAGACTGCTTAGGGAGCAGATAAGAAAACACTGCTGATATTTACAGAGCTTTAATCAGATCAGTTATTGACTGTGGCTGCCAAGATTTTGGGTCTCCGTCAAAATTAGAACTTAAAAAATCAGATTTAACACAGGGCCAGGAACAACAAATTGTAAGTGGTGCATTTATTACAACACATATACATGCACTATGGATAGCTTCTAGTGAAATGGCAGGTATACTATGAATGAAACTACTGGAATGAACTTTTTGAGCCAAAGTTAATGGGAATTGCAATGATGAAAGTACCAAACAAATATGTGAGGATTATTAGAAATTTTATATATAAACTATAATGCATGATACACAAGGAGTCTTGTGGCACTTTTAAAGACAAAGACTATGTCTACACTAGAAAAGTTAAGTCTACTTTATTAAGTCGACTTAATAATGTCCACTTTAAGTCGACAAAGTCAACCTTATTAAGTAGACTTAACAAAAATCAACTTAACTTTTCTAGTGTAGACATAGCCCCCTTTCGACCTTATTAAGTCAACTTAACACTTTGAGTCAACTTAATAAGGTTGACTTAGGCACTAATCATAGACTCATAGACTTTAAGGTCAGAAGGGACCAGTACGATCATCTAGTCTGACCTCCTGCAAAATGCAGGCCTCAAAACCTCACCCACCCACTCCAGCAATAGGCCACTAACCTATGACTGAGTTATTTACCTCCTTAAATCATGATTTAAGGACTTTCAGATATAGAGAATTCACTGGTAGGTGAGCCATGCCCGTGCCACAGAGGCTTAAGTCAACCTAAAATGAGGTGTTATTAAGTCGACTTAACTTTTCCTTAAGTCAACTTAAGGAAATGCTTAAGTTGACTTAAGGAAAGCCCAGTGTGAACATGGAGTAGTTTAGGTTGATTTAAGCCTGCTTAAGTCGACCTAACTTGTAAGTGTAGGCGCACCCTAAAAGTGCCATGAGATTCGTTGTTTGTTTTGCTGAACTAGACTGACACGGCTACTCCTTTGGATACAGTGCATGATGTTAAAACTCCATATGCTATTGGAGCTAAACTATAGATGCAGAAGTTGAAAGACAAGAAAAAGCTAAATGAAGTCAGAAATTTTAGTCATGGGAAAATAGTTATGGATGGAAAGCTGCACATCCAAATTTCAATTTATATTTATTTTATAAACTTAAAGGCAAAAAATGATTCAGTAAGTAATAAAAATGAATAGTACCAAAATATAGATGAAAAGTGGAATAAGTTTTGTCAAATATATTATAAGTTAAAAAAAAAAAAAAGAAAAAGAATAAACAGGAAGAAAAGAGTCAACATATTGCTTACCAATATTTTGAATTAGGACATCTGAAAGAATATCTGATTTTGTAAATTTCCTGGCAGTTGAACTAGTAACAATGATGCTAGCACTAAATTAGCTCTGGGATGTATGCCTAATAGGGGTGGTGATTTTTTTTTAACTCAGTCTCAGGCTTTATGGAGAAAAGAGGGATGTCTCAGTAGATAGAAGTGATTTAATCAGTGAAATTATATTTCTAATAACAGAGGCTATGTCTACACTTGTAAAGTTGAGTCAACTCTGTTAAGTCGACTTAACAAGGTCGACCTTAAGTCGACTTAAAGTCGACCTTGTTAAGTCAACTTAATAGTAGATATAGCCGTCCACACTGGCTTTAAGTTGATGTAATAAGGTCGACTTAGCGCTATTCCCCATACACACCGGCTTTAAGTTGACTTAAGAAGTTGACTTAAGGCTTAAGTCGACCTTCAGAAGTGGTGTTATTAAGTCGACTTAAGCTGTTATTAAGTTGACTTAAGGAAGCGCTTAAGTAGACTTAATAAAAGCCCAGTGTGGATGCGGTTTTGTGTAGGTCAACTTAAGTCGACTTAAGTTGCCAGTGTAGATGAACCCAGAATTAGCACAGATTCCCAACACACATTTAGATGAGAGGGAATGAAATGGCAGACAAAGCAATTAAAATTTTGTAAGTAATGGAAGTATTGGCATAGAAATACCTTGAGGAAACTAGAATTTAGAAGCTTAGTATGGAAAAAATCTAAAAGAAAAATGGCAAAACTTTGGATTGATGAAAAACGAGGGAAGATTTTTTCAAATTGTGCTCCAGGCTTGAGGAGAACAAGGTACTTCAGGGCCTGGACAGGAAAAATAAAGTGATCTTGTTTGAAGTACTAACTGACCATTGTGGCTTACACAAAAATCTTTTAGAATAAATAGACACAAAGAAGAACTTCGTGCACTCTGTAAGGTGGAAGGAACAGTTGATCTCTCTTTATGACTATGTAAGGGCTTTGATAAAGAAAAGGAAAATCTTTCTGAGCAATACAAAAGTTTCATTGTGTTATATAGTAAAAGTATTAGGAAAATAGAGAATTATTTACGTTATCTGAAAGACACAGGGTAGAGTGAGAGAATATAAACTGCTATGTATATAGAAAATATAGTTAATATTTGCTATAGCCTGTTCAGTCAAGTCTGTCTCACTGTTTAAAAAAACAAAGATAGAACTGCCAGGGATACCTCAAACTGACGGCTTGTCTATACTTAAAACAAAGCACTTGGACTACTGTAGCTCTTTAGTGAAGACACTAGCTATGCTGATGGGAGATTTTCTCCTATCAATGGAAATACTCCACCTCCCTAAAAGGTGTCCGTTTAACATTGAAATTGATTGTGCTTATCCTCCCTCACTCATACCCTCTAAAGTTCACCCAGATTTAGATAACACAAATACTAGTTTATTGACTAGGATATGATTTTAAGTGAATATATAGCAAATCGATGTACAATAATTTAATAAAGCAGTCTGAAATAACCACGAGAAAATAAAAGCTATAACAAGCATACTACCCTATAACACTATTAGAAATATGCTTCTCTCACCACTTCACCACTCAAGTCTGGTTGTGATGGTTTGCAGCTGTCTCTGACTATTTTAGGCAGGGCACAGTCCTTCTTGTAGATGTTTCAAGATAGAGTGTCTCTGGCCAAAAGCCTGGAGTCATTCAAAGTATCTGTCTTTGTTTATTAAAAATCCCTCAGCCCTCCCTTCCTCCTGAGCTGTGGTGATTTCCTGCCTTCTACCTGAGATAGCCAATCTAATTTGCATTACCTTTGTCATGTAATTCTTCAGCATCTATGCTAGAGAGGAAATCCTAGGGGTCTGTGCTATGTAACATGCTTCACATCTATACACATAGCATAACATAGCATAACAATAAGTCAGAGCATTCATAAGGGAACCTTGCATGCCATAATTGGCATCAAACCATACAATTACATTGCAAAAGTGAACAGGAAAGTTAGATAGATCATAACCTAGGGGTGCACCGATGTGCATCCCGTGACACCAGGCTAAGCCAACAGGAAAGCATATATTTTAGAGGTTAGGCCCCGTGTTACATTCTTCATTTTAAAGAAAAATAACAAATCCCTAGTTAGTGGCATTACTTTAGCTAGGATGTGTTGTGGTTGCAGTGTTATTCACCAAAAACAAATTTGAAACTGTTCTGTGTATATGTGTAACTATTTTATGGTAAATACTGATATTAGATTCCTAAAAATAAAAGAAAATGACTCTTCGTATAATTTCCACTTTTAGTATTTAGAGGGTTCCTAAAATATCTAATAGTAGTCTTATGTAAGGATATGAATTCATGGTCTGTAAAAATAACTTAAGACATATGGATTAGGGTTTTTTTAGTTGGTTTTTTTGTAGCACATAATTGGTAAATAAATAGACTTACCTCTTTCTATAGAGCTTACACAAAAGTAACTCCTTTGTACGCAGCCTAGCAGAATTCTTTAACCCAGTAAAGTCTGCAGATTTAGAGTTGAAACCAAATTCTGAATTGGATAGCTGGGCAGCACATATCCAGCCTTCCCCTCCATTCAGGAAGCTGAGTTCATCATTGTACTCTACCAAGATGCCAGGGGTGCATCTACACTGGCAACTTAGGTCAACTTAAGGATGCTTAAATCAACCTACACAAAGTCACATCCACACTGGGATTTTATTAAGTTGACTTAAGCGCTTCCTTAAATTGACTTAACATCTTAAGTCGACTTAATAACATCACCTCTGAAAGTCGAGTTAAGCCTTAAGTCGACCTTATTAAATCGACTTAAAGCAAGTGTGGATGGCTATGTCTACTGTTAAGTCTACTTAACAAGGTCGACATAAAGTGTAGCCACTCTGTTAAGTCGACTTAACAAGGTTGACTTTAAGTCGACTTAAAGTTGACCTTGTTAAGTTGACTTAACAGAGTCAACTTAATTTTACAAGTGTAGACATAGCCCAGGGGACTTTGACCTGGTAGTTCCCACCAGATTTTTAGACCAGCAAGCCACATCTGTTCCTTTTATAACCTTTAGTCCAGAGAGAGCGAGCACAGGAGATTATTTGTAAGGTTAGGTCACTGGCTTGGGCACTTTCCTAGGTTGTAGCAGATCCAGATTTGAATCCCCACATTAGATCAGTAAGGGATAAGATTCCCATACTCCTATTTCCCAAGTGGCTGCATTCATCCTCAGGCTATAGAATTGCTCTCTCTTTGGACAAGTGAATAGTTATGCATTTATATAAAGCAGAACAGCTACAACAGAAGCAACTAAGAGAGCAGAATAGTCTGGTGGTTAGGCTACTCAACTCCTGCTCCAAGGTGCTGATTCAAACCTTGGACATCCAAGCCGCATGAAGGTTATAAAAGGGGAGATATATCCATGAAGTTTGCTTCTCTTAAACAAACATTTCCAATGTGCTGACAAATTTTGAACATTTTCAAAACCAGATTTTTTTCCCTAATTTTTTTTCTGACCAAACTGAAATAAATTATTTATACATTTCAACCTACTAGGCTGAAGAGCAACCTACAGATAATGAAGGGGTAGAGATAGGAAGAGAAATTGCTTTGGGATTCCTATATGTTATCCCCAAATGCAGCTTTTTTATGTGGAAACCCACTAGAGTTTCATTCTCCCCTGCCACAGAAGTCACTGGAAGCCACCATATCCTTAGTGTACATGAGAAAGAAAGGAAAATGTTTAATGGACCAGGTTTTGATTTGACAAACTAATTTGCTGTGCTTGCAGTTATCCAAGCAACTCCACAGCAAGCTCCCATGCAGTAAATTTGGATTTTATGATTTGCAGGAAGTTTAGTCCCATAAAGCCCCATGAGGCAAGAATTAAGAAATATGTAAGAGGGACATACTTCTGTGGCAGAGAGCTCTTTCATGCACCTCGGTTCACAGTAGTTTTTGAATGAGGAAGGAGGACAGAGGAAACAAACTGGCTGTGAGTGATACAGCAGCCCTAAAGCTACAGTAGTGTCTGCAGAACATAGTTTGAAGGTTAGTCTTCACTTCTAATTGAAGGTGTAATTTCCAGCTTAAGGAGATAGATCCTATTTAACTCTGACGGATCTAGCACAATAAAACAAAAGTATAGCTTTGGTGTCTTGAGTGGCAGGACAAGCTGGCTGTTCTGATCTTGGGTGGAATCATTCTCAGGTTCGCTAGCCCCTTGTGACACTCATGTAACCACAATTACACTCTATTTTTACACTCCAGCTCAATTAAAGTCAGTGCAATGTGATGGGGTATACAAATCCCACACTGGCTGAAATGGGGTTAAGGAGCTGCTCTGGTGTCAGCCAGCCTTGTTCCACCACACCTAAAAGGCATGCACAGGATGGTAGAGGAAACATTGTGCTTGTGGACTGATCAGAGAAGAGAAGAAACTTTTAGATCTCATCTTCTGAGGGGAAGGCCGACTGAAGGCAGGAGCTTCCTAGGTGACTACTGCCTGAAGACCCCTCCCAGAGGGGAGGATCACATTCTGATACATACTGGCTATGTCTACACTTGCACTTTTAAGTCGACTTTAACTAAGTGTGTCTACATTTAGTGTGTCTACACTTAAAATTAAAGTTGACTTAAAGGGGAACTTATAAAGTCGACCTAGAGCGTCCACACTGGATGCTCTAGGTCGACTTTGTGGGGCTAGGGGAACCTTGGGCAGGTCCACGGTGGCAGGGGGGACACCCCTTGTGTGCAATGGGGCAAAGGGGGACAGGGACCCTGGCAGGGCAGAGCCCTGTGTGTGATTGCTGTCTGGATTTAGGGAAGCATTTATGATATTATTTTCTATGGATATCTCATAAATGCTATAATCCATAGGAACTAGGTCATGTTTGGTATCAATAGAAATGTAGTAATTTGCTGGGAATTCTATTTCGATTAGAAGTTAGGAATTCGGTGTTCTATCTATACTTTAACTTATGTTATTTTATTGAAATGCCTGAGAGAGGCGTCTGTGCAAAACCATTGTGTCCTTAATGTTTAGGAATGTGCCAGGACAATGGTCCCAAAGAGTTAACTGATGAGCCATTTAGGACACAATGGTTGTATTCCTTATGTCCTTTACCAGTGTAGACGCAGCCACTGAGAGGAAGTCATTCCCCTTTGTTTCCTACTAACTCAGTTTATTTGTGTTAATTTCCTTTTCTGTTTGATCATGAGCTACACCAGAAGAGAAAAGACTGTTTAGTGACCTGACTCAAGAGTGAGAGTCAAGCTCTTGTCTGGAAAAGACAGAGGTAGAGTGGCTGTTGGCAGGAGATACCCACAGGAGAGAACTGATACTCCATGCCTGGCCAAAAGGAGGCATCAGCAGTGAGTCATCCCCTTTAGTACTGGTGGAGTTCTTTCCCATCCCGGAGAGTGGGAAAGACTGCCTGACCTAGATGGTCAAATACCCTAAACCAAAAGGCATAAGGAAATGAACTAGATTGTCTTCTCAAAGGGATGACTGAGAACCAGCAGCAGCAATAGGTAGCCCAGCCATGGCAAGAACACTTGCAAAAAATGACTGCCCCAGGACTTAGGGGCACAATAGGAGGAACAGCAACAAAGGTTGGTCCATTAAGTAACGGCCCAGATGAAGCCACAGGGTCTCCTCAGGATTTCCCCTCCAGAAGTGTAGATCAGCCCTGGCAGTCTTCCCTGTGCTAGTGAAACTCAACAAGATTGTCCCTGGGGATGACCTGGGGCTTTTCTAGTAACCCTGAAAAAGATGTTTAAAAAAGTTAATAGCTGTGGACTCCCATCACTGGAATCAGCTGATCCCATTTGTTATACATGAAGTACCCCAATCATTTACTGGATTTTCCCTCTTATATGGGAGACACCCTGGTAGATTCTTGAGCTGCTCCATGAGGTCTGGGAAGAACAGTCTCCTAGGACAGATAAAGCTATACAGTATGAACCAAAGCTTTGGGAGAGGCTTGAAACCCTAGGGTATTTGAGCTGGGAGAAAGAGCACCTCTTCTGCTTCCAAGCATAGGGTCCAAATTACTTGCTAAATGACAAGGGTCATACAAACTAGTCCGCCACATCAGGCCAGTAAACTACAAGAACAGCCCAACAAGAGGAAACTAACTCAGATTTATCATATTAACCTTTGAAATCACGAAAGAAATGAAAGAGCTTATTTATCACTCCTTATCCCCCTGAGCCAGAGCTGTTCACCTCACTGGTCCCAGACTCTATACACACAGGGGGAACCTCCACTCAGAACAGAGGACCCAAGTGAGAAGCCTATTAAAAGACTTCTCAATGATGTTTGTCTCCTGACCAGGGTGAATTCTTTTCATTCTATGCCATATCCAAATAGAGCCATGGCAACTCATCCTGGAGAATCCATGGGCACGTCTCAACAAATGTGGGATGCCATGAAACAAGAGCTACATGCCACAGTGGAACAAAAGGACATTGAAAAACCCCACAGTGGTAGTAAAGTCTGTTGTATTGGTTCCAAAACCAAATGGCACTCTCATTTTGCATAATTTTGGAAAAGTTATTGTTATCTCCAAATCAAATGCTTACCTGGTGCCCCAAATACTGGGTGAGTAGTTAGTAGTAGTAATTAGACCAGCTAGGTGAGGCCTGATATAGTACAACTTTAGACAAAAGCAAGGGATACCGGCAGATCCATTCACACCAGAATCATGGGAGAAAACTATATTTGTTATGTCATTTGGCCTATATCATTTTAGGACTATGCCCTTTAGAACCTTGGTGCCCCAGGTTCATGGATCAAGTTCTTCATTCACACGACTCATGTGCAGCAGCCTATTAAGATGATGTGGTCATCTACAATTGATATTCAGAGACAAGTTTCTGCTGTGGTTCAGTCCACGTGGGCTGGGCTAAAGGGAACTTCCCCAAAATTTAAGATTGGAAAAGGAGAGCCCACCTATTTAATACAATCCTTGGGTCCTTGTGGACAAAGTCCATACCCCATTCCTCATGGCTTACCCCAGACATGAAGAAATAAATCTGAAGATTTTGGGGGCCCACCACTTGCTACTGCCACACTGGGCAACAAGGGGTAAAATCACTGCTCCACTTCTGCAAGGTATGCATAGGCTAGAGGAGAAACTTAAAAAGGAAACAAAGCAGCTGACTGGTTGACAAAAAATGGATATGAACAGATATTCAGTTCATGAGAAGAGAGCTGACTGAAGGCAAGAGCTTCTCAGAGGATAGCCGCCTGAAAGCTCATCCCCGAGGAAAGGGAGGGCCAGATTCTGACATACCTTGAGAGAGAATCATTCTCCTCCATTTCCAATGAACTCAGCATATTTGCATTAATTCTTCTTGCTTTTTGTTCATGGACTGCCCTGGAAGGGAGAGACTTTAAAGTGACCTGATGGTCAGTCAAGTAACAGAAAAAAGGCAGACCATGGTTATTGACAGGAGACACCCAGTGGGGAAGAGAGCCACTATTCCAGGCCTGGTCACAATGAGGTATCATAAGTCAGTGACCCCTTTACCATGGTATGTGTCCTTCAGCTGGTAACAAACCTCCAGCTTGAAGCATAGTCATATCCTTACTGATAATTCTGTTCATCCCTACACCAGCTTCCATTAATATCCTGGTATCCAGTCAAGGCACTCAGATTTGGTCCTAATTTAAAGGCCATAATATATATGTAAATGGATGGACACTGGCCTCTTTTGGTCTTTACAGAATTCTGAGAGTGACAGAACAGCTAATTTTAGATTAATAAAAGAATGGCTGAGGCTGCAGTGTTGATTAACCAAGCAGTACCACTGAGAGCTCACTGATATATACAAATCATTTAGAATCCCGGGAAAACGAGAAAGCTGAATGACTCTAGGTAATGATCTAGCTGTATAATATGGTTAATGAATTAGACAAGTGCTAAACTATTTGGAAGTTATGTGAATAAATGGTTCATGAGAAAGCAGGCCAATTTAATGTGGAACAGTGCTGAAAGCTAACTATGTAAGAGCCAATGACCCGTGATGAAAGGCAAACAAAGGATTTTTTTCCTTCCCTAATGTCTGACAGTTCAGAAAATATTTCTCATTCAAACAACCAGTACTCTAATTGACAGATACTACTGGATTTGGAAGACTTATTTCTATCTCATATGTATTGGTTTAATATACTATAGGATCATGTCAAGAGCACATCAGCTGGCATATTTCATCCTGTTTAAATGATTTGTCATAATTTGACATTCTATGTCACATATGATCATGGCTTGACACTCAGATCACTTACATTTAAGGAAAAAGTCTGATAATTACTACTATTTCTGCTATATCAGTAGTTATGCTACTATAGTAGAAATATTCATTATCTTCTGGTGTTAATGTTTTCTGGTTTTGTTCTGTTTTATTTTTAAATGGTATAAGATGTATTTCCTTTGTTTCTTTGTTATCATGATGTGAAATCAGTTTGGATCATAGACTGGTAAATAAACTTGTAGGAAAGGTGCAGTCCTCCTTTCTCACAGCACCAGAGGAATCCACAAAACTAGAATCTATAGATTGAAAGAGGATGCGTTAAATTAGTACCATTTATCATCCCATTGACAAGCATCATGCCAGACTATTTTCAGGTTTTATGACAATTTTTAATACGGGAATAAAGCCTTTTTTAATGCTGGCTCTATTGTGTAAAGGGCAGTATACATTTTAGGGTGCGTCTACACTAGTAAATTAAATCGACTTAAGCAGGCTAAAGTTGACTTAATTTACTCTGCGTCCACACTGGTGTTTCCTTAAGTCGACTTAAGCTGCTGCTTGTCAACTTAAGGAAATTTAAAGTCGACTTTATAAAACCTACTATAAAGTCGACTTTAATGCTTAATTGACTTCTTAAGTTGACTGAAGCAGTGTGGACGCCCTAAGTCGACTTAGAGCAAGGGGAGAAGGAGCCCCTGGTTGCTCCTAGCCAGGACCTGAGCGGTTCTGGCCGAAGGAAGCCCCACGCTCCCTCCTAGAAGGGATCGCAGGGGTTCCTTCTCTCCAGGACCCCCGTGGGTCCCAGGAAGAAGGGAGCAAAGAAGGGACCCCTGGCAAAAAGGGAGCCGCCACTTCCTTCGTGCTGGGACCCGCGCAGGTCCGGCTAGAAAGGAGCGTGGGCTTTTTCTGCCGGGACCCCAGAGATCCAGTACAGAAAGGAGCCCTGCGGCTCCCTTCTGGCTGGGACCGTGCTCCAGATCCTGGGAAGCCTCCGGGTCTCCGCGCCAGCTGGAGTGCAGTCTGCCGGCAATTGCCAGTGCTCCAGGACTCTCCAAAGAGCTGGAGTGCCTGCAATTGCTGGCACAGCGGCGCCCAGCTGGCAGGGAGACCTGGAGGCTTCCCAGGAGCTGGAGCACGGTCCCGGCTAGGAGGGAGAGTGGGGCTCCCTCCTAACCTGGACCCACGGGGGTCCAGGAGAGAAGGGAGCCGCCAGCTCCCTTTTTGCCGGGACCCCCGCGCTCCCTCCTAGCCAGGACAATGCTCCAGCTGCCAGGAAGCCTCCAGAAGCTTCCCAGGAGCTGGAGAGCCAGCAATTGCCAGCACAGCTGCCCTCCCGGGAAGCCTCCGTAGGCTCCCCGGCAGCAGGAATGCAGTCCCAGCCAGAAGGGAGCCTCAGGGCTCCATTCTGGCTGGGACCTCTGGGGTCCTGGCAGAAAGGAGTCTGCACTCCCTTCTAGCCAGACCCCTGTGTGTCCCAGCAAGAAGGAAGCAGCGGCTCCCTTTTTGCCGGGACTCGCGGGTGTCCCAGGCAGAGGGGAGCCGTCAGCTTCCTTCTCCCCGGGACCACTCGATCCTGGCTAGAAGGGCTCCCTTCTTGCTGGGACCTAAGCAGTCCCAACCAGAAGGGAGATGAGCGGTCTGGGGCAGAAGGGAGCTCCACGCTCCCTTCTCTTCCGGACCGCTCCGGGGCTTGCTACCTCAGGGACCTAACTAGTTGAATTAGAGAGTCTAGTGTAGACACTGTAAGTCCAGTTAGTATGGCCCACTTTAAGTCGACTTAGGAGTCCTGTGTGGACTCTCTAAGTCAACTTAATAAGGTCAACTTAAAGTCGACTTATTAAAGTCGACCTAAATCCCTAAGTGTAGACAAAGCCTTAGATTGCTTCTATAGTCTACTTTATGATTGGCCCTTTCTTCTTATGCAGCAAATGTACTAAAAGTATTCAGAATTAGAAATTCACTAACTATCTTAAGGGAATAAAAAATGTGTTCTGAAGTATGTCAGTGTTTTTGGTTAAACTGCAAATAGTCAGTCCAGTGTAATCTGGGAGGGGTCCAGAGAGTGAAGAACGAATGGGCCCGCTCACCAGAATCCCCTCAGATACACCAGCCTGCACTCAAAATGAGTAGGCAAATGGAGGACATACTGTTCATTTCTGCCTCAGAACTGGAGTGATGAGGGAGCAGAGGATTGGTATGGAGAATTAGGGTGTCTGGAGAGAGAATAAAGAAAAATATTCTAAATGAAATTTTCTGAGCCACTGTAACAAAGAAGTTGAGGTTGGCTTCAGCTGAAAGAAAGTCTGGACAGTCGGGGTGTGTGGTTCTTATTTGCAAAACTAATTCACCAATCCCTATTCCTGACAATAGAAAACAGCATATTAAATTGTGTATATTACATTTTATACAAGCTAGTGATAGTCAATTGATTTATCACAGTAGGAAAATAAAAAGAGGATTCTTAAGCTTTTAAAGTACCTCTACACCCTCAGAAACATGCTGAAGGCTTTAAGAAAGGCTAAAAACTTCTAAATAAAGAGAACAAAACATTAAGAGCTAAA
Organism: Pelusios castaneus; assembly: GCA_007922175.1. Classification (NCBI taxonomy): domain Eukaryota; kingdom Metazoa; phylum Chordata; order Testudines; family Pelomedusidae; genus Pelusios; species Pelusios castaneus. The sequence continues at coordinate 942,525 of ML685831.1, forward strand.
AGGATGTGTGACTAAAAGTGTACATTATGTAACTAGTTGCATTGGAAAGGGCTGGTTGCTGGTATAACTACAGTTGGTGTGCTGAGATTTTCAGACAGATACATGGATTTTCCCCAACATCAACCCTTGTCCACAGTCACTTTAATTCCCATACACTTAGTTTCCCATCCCTCACCTTCCCACCTGGATTACCTATATTCTCTCAAAAACCACATCCATTTCCAGAATTATTTTATTTTATCAGAGTTATGCTGAGTCAAATACCATCTTTCAGTGATAGGCAGGTGCAAAGTATTCTGAAGTGTGTCAATGATAATCCGCTTCACAGTAAGTAAATAAATAAAAAGATACATGAACTCTCATGTGAAGATAATATCTGAAATGCAGAAACAAACAGAACTTTCTTTATATGTTTGTCCATGGTTTGGGAGCAAGGAGTTCTGGATTCTGTTCTCAGCCTTGTCACTGACTCACCTTAGGCAAATTTTTTATGCCTGGATCCAAAGGGATCCAAGTCATTGCAGTGCCTAACTTTTACACACCTAGAAAATAATTGGTATCCACAAACCCTGGTCTAGGTACCTAGGATTTCTTTATAATAATTGGGAAGAGACAGACACCTATGAGTAGTATCCACAAAAGCGGGCACACAGGTGGGGAGTTGCTCAAGCTAGACTTTGGGAGACAGTGAAGAGAGGCATGTGTCGTAAGCATTTTCCCCTCACATAGTTAGTCCCTATATCCAGGCTTCAGGAAACTGTTTGTCTGTGCTTGCAGTCCACAACTGGGAACTCCTCTCCTGGTATCAAGCATTATCAGTTCTTGCAAGAAATGAAAGAGATGTTGCAATCACTCACTTTTAGCTCAGCAGTAAGAGCACTCACCCAAATCCCAGGTTTAATTTGTCCACCCACCCAGAAAGAGGGAGGATTTGAATGAGAGGCTGCTGCCTTTCATGAGTGTTTTCTAGCTCCTGGGGTATGGGATAATCTGACATGAGTCTCTACCAGTCTTTTCTGTGTTAGGTATTCCACTTCGTTGTATTTATCCTAAATCCGTTTTGCGGATCTGGGCCTTAACCTCTCTGCATATTATAGAAATTGGAGAGGTTAAAATGCAGTAGTGAGGGAGTTCATTGGTTAGTATTTGTGAAACACTTTGAGAGTCTCAGATAAAGGGCTCTGGGCATGTGTAGCAATAATGAATGAAGGAGGAAGCTTTATCTGGTACTGGGCAGGAATAATTCTGTGTGTATTTGGACTGAATACTGAAGTCAGGAGGACCATTGGCCTGGAGGAAACGAGAGGAAAGTGGTGGATTGATATATTACAATGAGTTGAGTTGATTAGTAGCAGCAAGTGGATAGATTTATTGAACTAATACTCTGAGGCAGCTGGGATTTGATCCGAGTTTGGATAGCAGAAGCTAGATAAGTAGAAAGCTAAAGGTCAGGCAACCAAAACCAATGATGCTATGAAGGAGGATGCTGGAACCGGATACAGGCCAGAGCACTGTAGGAGGCATTAAATAAATAAATATTTATGTTTGTAGCAGGGTGAAGCAGCCGCCCTCTGATCAGGGCTCAGGAGGGCTCCCACACTCCCCCAGCTGGACAGAAGATGTAACTGCATGGAGCCAGGACAGGAACCTGAAGGGTGGAGCCAAAAGGAGAGGGGACAGGATAAAAGGCCATACAGAAGCCCCACTGGGGGAGCCTATGAGGAGATGGGCAGATCGGCCACTGGAGCCTCCCAGGAGATGGGCAGATTGACCACAAGAACCCCCACCTTCAGAAGGCCGTAACCCTCCTCCAAGGGTGACAGATGAACCCCGTGGTGGTCAGGAGGCAGGGCCTTATCTGTATTCCCCTCCAGGGGAGGACCTAGAGGAGCTACCCTCGGTGGAGGACCCAGGAGATGAGAGAGAGAGACTGGCTGCAGACGGCCCCTATGATTTGGAGGAGCTGCCCTCTGAGGGTCTGAGAGGGGGCCTGCTGCAGATGGCCTCTGCGACTTGGAGGACCTACCATTGGCTGATAGTCAGGAGTGGTTGCTGGACCTTCCGCCCATGGACAGAGAGGGCCTGACCAGGATACCTTTGGCTGTCTACCCAGACGTCTACGCGGAGAACTATGGGACCCAGGTAACTGAGTGGGGATAAGGGAAAAAGTAGCCCAGGGACAGTGGGGGAGTACCGGCTGAGTTGCAGTCAGCGCATTTCAGCTGGAGCCCTGCTGACCCAGTGGCAGATTGCTCTGTCACTGGATAGGGCCCTGGGATGGGACGCAGTGGTGTGGGTGGGTCTGCGTTCCCCTCCTTCCCCTTGTTGGATTCCCCAAATGTCAATCCCTTCTCCCTTGTTCTTGAGCCTAGACTGACTCTAGCTGTTTCCCTCACCCTGCCGGAGGGCCTGAGGCTACTGACTCTAGCTGTTCGCCTCGCCTTGCCTAAGGGCTGGAAGGCTGCTGATTCTGAGTGCTTGTCCCGCCCTGCGGGAGGTCCAGAACTACCGACTATGGGCTTCGACCTTACTACAATGTTACAAAGTTATAGTCCGAGATCCATGCATTTCTATACACAAATTATGGGACAGACCAATGAGCATGTGGGTGGGAATGAAGCCAGAAGAACAAAGGGGAGAATCAGCCAGTGCAGGGATAGGGTGAACAGATGTCACAATTTTAAAGGGACAGTCCTGATGTTCTGGGCTTTTTCTTATATAGGTGCCCATTACTCTCCATCTGCCATCCTGATTTTTCACACTTTTTTCACACTTCTGGTCACCCTGGGGGAAAAGAAAGCAAATAACAAATATGGAAAAATGTAAAGAGATGGATGTGAGACAAAGAAGAAAGTTCCAATGTAACAAAAACATTGAAAACATCGAGAGTTCTGTGGCACCTTACAGACTAACGAATTTCTTTGGGCATAAGCTTTCATTCTAACCCACTTTTACAGATGCATCTGATGAGGTGAGTTGGCACCCATGAAAGCTTATGCACAAAGAAATTTGTTAGTCTTTAAGGTGCCATAGGACTCTCATTGTTTTTACTATATACAGATTAACACAGCTACCCCTCTGAAAAAAAAATGAAGGGGTATCAAAGAAGGATATATAAAAGGCAGATTGATTGGAGCCAGTTTGCTAGAGGTCAGGCTGAGGGAAAATAGGTTGATGAACCAACCACAAGAAAGTCAGCATTTGTCAGCCAGTCATCAAACAAGGCAATCGGGTGTCAGACAGCAAGATAACAGCAAAACAATTGCTCTTCCGGTATTCATATCCTGTTGTATGATGAATAATCAGGACAGTTAAATTGCATTACATAAAGAGTATTTATTTGTTAGTGGTGTAACAGTACAGTAAAATTATAGTTACTTATGGTTGGTATTTATATGAAATAGCTATTTAAAAAAAATAGTATTGTGGTATCTTCTTAGTCTTTAACTCTGAAAACTCTGTCACTGGCCAGTCTTACTCCACAGATGGCCACCATCTTCAGTTGAAGCAACAGGTGATAGATACATATTTTTTGCAGGGACAGGCTTGAAGGAGTGGCTGGATATGGTTGCACCTAATTTTATAAATAAAATGTTAATATACCAGTGTGCATTACAATAAAATATAACCTAGCAAATGAAAATGACTATCTGTAGTAAAGAAATCTGGCTTTTAAATAGAAAAAAGGTAATTATAACAATCTACTCTTGTAAAATTTGGATGACAAACAAGTCTCGTATTATTATAAAGGAAAGGAGGAAAAGACCTGGAAGTGCTCTATGACATGTGCTGCAAGAATTCTGCAGCAAATTATGGAGGGTATGATTCTATTTATGTCACAAAGACACATGCAGGAGAATTACAAAAAACGCTTCCTTTTCTCATATAGAATGTTTTTGGCATTGTGTTTGCCCAAGTATGGCTACACATCAAGAGAACTTGGAGATTAAGTAGACAAAGTTATCACTAGAGTTGTTCTGTGACTGATCCATCCCATTTTACTGAATATGATAAAATGTAAATTATGCATCTTTTAAAGATTCTCTTGGCTGTGTAATTTGGGAGATAAATTCCTAAATTCAGCTGCCTGGGGACATTTAGAAGACTGATTTTCCCTAAGCACATTCTCATTGGCCAATAACAATAACAGAGGCTTTGGAAGCAAGTTAATTGAATTAAATACTGGCACTATAATATAAAGAGGAATGAATCTGAATCTGATCCAGTGCTTTCATGTAGTTCAGAAAGAAGATGGTGAACTTCAGTTAGGAGGAAGTATTTAAACAGTCAGACTTCTGCAACTTTTAAAGCAGGAGTTCCAGGTAAAACTGATCCCTGCGCAGAGAGCCAGCTCCAGGTCTATACACCACTTTGAAGAACTGAGGATGGTGTCTACATCTTGCACTGAGGATAGTGTCTACATCTTGCAACCGACATTTTAGATTTTTGCATAGTTTTTATTTCCAACCAGAAATGAATGCCCCTTACAGATTTTTTACTCCACAATTCTTACTTCTGTTCCTTGAAGCTCTTTGGCAGATAGAAGCAGTGAGATAGCTGACTTGTTCCACTCAACCTTTTGTTATCCCTTTTCAAATCTATAGAAAATCCCTTCGTCACGGTAGGCTTCCTGACTAATTGGTGCATTTTGCAGTGCAAACCAGAAAGGGAAAAGTAGAAACTTCAACAGCAGCCATGGTTCTTAGAGGTCCTTAGCATTCTATTTCTAGTGAACAGGGGCAGGTGGCTGCTTTGGAGGCCTCCCAAAAGAGAGGAAATGTTTTTTATGCTTCCTGTACCTGTGTAAGAGCAACACATAATGTTGCTATATAAGAATTGCAAGTATTATATATATTTAAAAATAGTAGCATAAGTAATTTTTATAAATTTTGCATTTGAAACAACCAACTTCTAGTTAACCCTAACCAATCATCATTTCCTTCTCCTCTAATGCCAACTTTTCAAATATACTAAAATCATTTCAGTTTATAATAAAACAATGTATGCTTTTAAAATTAGTACTAATGGAAGGCAACTGTTTTCCTATTATAATACTTCTTAGCACATAACAAACACTGACTAACTGATTTTTATGGTTGTCCCCATTTCACTGAGATAAGAGTCAACTACTTCGCTCTTACTTAGATTGTGAGCTCTTGAGGATAGGACGTGTCTTGCTGTTATGTATCCATACAGTGAACCCCTGATCCATGACTGGGGTCTCTAGGCACTACCATTACACCTATAAATCATCATCACCCAAGGCTACAGAGTAAGTAAATGTGAGAGCTGAAATTAGAACTAAGGAATGCTTGGCATAAGCTCAGTCCCCTAGACAATCTCTCTCTCACTACAAACGCATGTTAGTCCATATTCTCTCTTCTTAAATTCATAGAACTTTGGGAAACAGAACTACAGTATTCTGTTTTTACTGTATGGCTCCATGTGAGTTTAAAAAAAAAGAGACAGTGCAATTCGTGCTCATCCTGAGGAAAAGAATGACTGGTGCAATATCTCCTGCTGCATGTCATGCTCACTTAAGAACTGATAGTGTTTAACATAAATATAGTTTACTGCTCGACCCCTTTTCTGATCCTCTGGAAAATAATGCAATACTGTAGAAGCTTAGGTCATGGTGTTAATCACCATGGCCATGTCTACACTTGTAAATTTAGGTTGACTTTAGCTAAGCCGACTTAGTTAAGTCGACTTAGCATGTCTACACCTAAATTTAAAGTTGACTTTGGGGGGAACTTACAAAGTCGACCTAGAGCGTCCACACTGGATGCCTAGGTCGACTTCTAGGGGCTAGGGAGACGTAGGGCAGGTCCACGGGTGCAGGGGGGGCACCCCTTTCCCAGTGCCAGGGCTCAGCCTTTGCCCCATTGTACATGGGTACAATGGGCCAAAGGGGGACAGAGACCCTGGCAGGGCATAGGGGCAGGGTGGGCAGGGCTCTGCCCTGCCCTGTGGGGGGGCATGCCAGGCTCTCCCTGTGCCCCCCTCCAGGGCAGGGAGGGCAGTGGTGGAGTCCTGGAGTAGCCCTAAATTGACTTAGGGCATCTCCAGGTCTACACTGGCCTAAGTCGACTTTAAAAAGTCGACTTTAGGCTTACGTCGAACTAAAATGAGGTTTTATAAAGTCTACTTACTTTTCATTAAGTCGACTTTATTTTCCTTAAGTCGACTTAAGCAACTTGCTTAAGTCGACTTAAGGAAACTGTAGTGTAGATGCAGGGTAAATTAAGTCGACTTAAGCAAGCTTAAGTCGACTTAATTTACAAGTGTAGATGCACCCCATGTTTGCTCATTAGGTAAGAGTACAGTATTCCAATGGAGAACAACTTGTTCTGTGTAGTGCCTGATATATCAAGCATTCTTTTTTTTATTATATAGATAGTCAATTGGAGCCGCTGCTGAAAGTAGCTTGAAAAACTCCTGTACAGACTGAGGCTCAGCAAGTGTCAGATTTGACTAACCTGGATATTTTTTCTTCCAAATATTCTTTTTATATCTACTTGAATAAGTGGAAATTGCTTATTAAATCTACAAATGTGCTTTGTGCTGACCCACTTTTTGACCTTCACACTGGTTGAGTAGTTAATGCAGAAGTTGCTCATTATAAGAAAAGAAACCAAAATCCCTATTTAACCCTAAGGCGATGGTGTCAAATCTGCATATGAATTCCAATTCTGCAGTTTCCCTTTGAAGTTTTGATTTGTAATCCATTTGTTTAAATATGGCAATTAAAATATCATCAATGGAGTGAGCAGGGAGATTGAAGTGTTCCCCTGCTGGTTTTTGAATGTTGTGATTTCTGATGTTAGATTTGTGTCTATTTATTCTTTTGTGCAGAGACTTCCTGAGAAAAACTCAATCCATTGGTGACCCTCCAGAAAACACTGTCCTGGCCAGCATGGATGTAACAGCTCTTTTACACCAATATCCCACACAAATATGGATTGCAAACCATTAGGAGAACTATCCCAGATGATGTCATGGCACAATTCATGGCTGAACTTTGTGACTTTGTACTCACCCATAACCATTTCAGATTTGAAGATAATTTATATCTTCAAGTCAGTGGCATCACTATGGGTACCTGCATGGCCCCATAATATGCCAACATTTTCACGGCTGACTTAGAACAACGCTTCCTCCACTTCTGTCCCCAAGTACCACTTTTCTGCTTACACCACACTGATGACATCTTCATCATCTGGACCCACTGAAAAGATGCCCTTGAAAATTTCCACAGAGATTTCAACAATTTTCACCCCACAATCAACCTTCGCCTGGAACACTCCACAGAGGAGATCCACTTTCTGGACAGTACAGTACAAATTAGTGATGAACACATGAACACCTCCCTATACCGAAAACCTACTGACTGCTATAATTACCTATGTCCCCTGAGATTTTATCAGGAGACACCACACTATCCATTGTCTATAGCCAAGCCCTAAGATATAACTGCATTTGCTCTGATCCCTCAGACAGAGACAGAATCTCCTTCAGGATCTCTATCAAGCATTCTTAAAACTACAATACCCACCTGCGGAAGTGAAGAAACAGATTGAGAGAGCCAGATAGGTACTCAGAAGTCAACTACTACAGGAGAACTCCAAGAAAGAAAACAACAGAACGCCACTGGTCAACACCTACAAATCCCAAGTCAAACCTCTACAGCACATCAACAAGGATCTACAGCCTATTCTACAAGATGATCCCTCACTCCCTCAATCCTTGGGAGGCAGACCTCGCCTCGCATACAGACAGTTCCCCCCCAAACTTAAGCAGATACTCACCAGCAACTACAGACCAAACAACAGAAACATTAAAGCAGGCACATATCCCTGCAACAAACTCCATTGCCAAACTTACCCACATCTGCACAATGACACTACCATAGGACCTAATAAAACCAGCTACTCCATCAAGGGCTCGTTCACCTGACACGGCTACTCATTTGGAACTTAGGAGTATTTCTAGGAAGATAAGTGGGAATTTAGCCTAATGTCACCATTTACATTAACTATGTGGCTAACTTTCTACATACTATGGTCCAAATGTATCTCCATTAAGACTGTATGTGTGCATGCAAATATTGCAACTCATAACTTGAACCAATTCTACCTTGAGATACACATCCACACCCATATTTAAAAGGTTGGATGTATAAGAATCTAAAGACAGAAGATGTTTTCTCTACCTCAAACATTTCTGGAGGCCAGTTCTGGCCCCCAGCTGGATCATACACACCATGCTTGTGTCTTATGGGTTATGTCTACACTGGAAAAGTTAAGTCCACTTTATGAAGTCGACTTAATAAGGTCAGCTTTAAGTCTACTTAAAGTGGACATTATTAAGTCGACTTAACAGAAGTGGACTTAACTTTTCAAGTGTAGACGTGGCCCCTTTTTGACCTTATTAAGTCGACTTAAAAAGGTCCACCTAGGCACTACTCCACATCTTCCCTGGCTTAAGTCGACTTAATCAAGTCGACGTAAGCACTAGTTCGAATTAAAACGAGGTGTTATTAATTCGAACTAACTTTTCCTTAATTTGACTTAAAGAGCATCTTAAGTCGACTTAAGGAAAGGCCAGTGGAGATGTGGAGTAAATTAAGTCGACTCAAGCCTCCTTAAGTCGATTTAATTTGTAAGTGAAGATGCACCCATAGAGTCCACCACTAGCCATAGAAGAATTCCTCCAGCACAGAAGCAGCATAGGGCTGATGTAAGTGATCCTACATGGCCAGCTATTTCCAAAGGAGATTGGAACAAGATGGGAAAGGGCATGGCAATAGTGCTAAGCTCTGCAGAGATTCTGGGCTATGGTATAGCTCGTAAGCAGCCATGAGGAATCTGCACGAGAGCAGCCCATGGGACCTTCCTGGCATCTGAGGGCTTCTATAATTCAGAGTAAGTGTAACCCATATGCCTGAAAAGGCTATCTCTGAGAGACCTGCTGAGG
>ML685831.1:954741-1011951 GCA_007922175.1 Pelusios castaneus
TGGGGATGAGGGGTAAGTGGAGATGGGGCAGAGAAAGGGAACAGTTTTCACATGAATTGGTGTCCCCATAGAACTTTCTTTGAGAATCCCAATGTGAGCTAATGCCAGCTGGAGGGCTGATCAAGGAGCAGAGAGCACAGTGGGGAAGCAACCTGTGTCTGGTGGATGCAGGGCTGTGAAGAGCTTACAGAGAAGCAGCAGAGACTGGGACAGTGGCCCAGCAATTAGGGAGTTGAACTGTGATGGGCATGAAGGGATCCATTAGGAACACAATGCCAACAACCAGCCAAGACTCTGAAAAGATCAGGAATCTGAAAGTGGCTATTGTTTCCAGAGTGCCCTAGATACAGTGGAACAGCCTGGGGAAGAGGTCAGAGGCCATGGTCATAAATGGCAGGTCTAGGCACAATGAACAAGGATGGTAAGGAGGGCGTGAAGCCTGAATGTTGCCAACAACTGAAGCAGCCTGCTGCAGGAGACGTATAGAAACCACTGCATCAGCAATAGAAAAACAGCACAAAGGGGCCACCAAAAAGACATACTGTGGTCTAATCCTTGCCCAGGGATCCCAATTGCCTTGAACTGAAGAAAGGACTGAATAGGGCCATAGACTCATAGGCTATGTCTACACTGGCAAGTTAGTTCGAATTAAGAAAGCTTAATTCAAACTAACTTAAGCCTTGGCCACACTAGGCTTTCATTAGTTCGAATTAAAGGCTTCCTTAATTCGAACTAATAAATTCAATTATACCTTTCAAACTAACCCTTAATTCGAACTAGTTAGTTCGAATTAAGTCAATGTGGCCATGTTAGTTCGAACTAACCGGCACATTGAGCATAATGCAACCGACTAATTTGAACTAAAATTCCAGTGGGGCCGTGCTAGTTTGAATTAAGTTAATTCAAACTAACTAAAATTAGTTTGAATTAATTAGTTTGAATTAACTAATTCAAATGAACTTTGGTAAGTGTAGACATAGCCATAGACTCTAAGGTCAGAAAGGACCAATATAATCATCTAGTCAAACCTTCTGAATAATGCAGGCCACAGAATCTCAAACACCTCTGCCTGCAATAAACCTATAACTAAGTTATTAAAGTCCTCAAATCATGATTTAAAGACTTTAAGGTAGAGAGATTCTACTAGCAATTGAGTCATGCCCCATACTACAGAGGAAGGTGACTCCCCCCAGAGTCTTTGCCAATCTGCTCTGCGGGGGAAAATTCCTTCTCATCCCCAATATGGCGATCAGTTAAACCCTGAGCACGTGGGCAAGACTCATCAGTTAGACACCCAAGAAAGAATCCTCTATATTAACTCAGAACCCATCCCATCAATTGTTCCATCAGCATCTCTACCAGTAGGAGCCAAAGATCAGTCAATTGTCAAATTAGGGTGGTCCATTATACCATCCCTTCCATGAATTTATCAAGCTCAGTTTTTTAATGGTGTAGTTTACTTACTTCTCATTTGGGAAGTATGGAGTTTACCACTGCCTGGCCTGGCACCCAAAAAAGTTAGTTGACACAGTTATTTTTTTACCACTACATTGCCAAATAGAGCAGCTCATGTACGGAGAGCCCAATCCTTCTCTTGGGTCACATTTTTAATGATAGTAGATTTTCCCGAGTAAGCTTTTTACTTGTGCAAGTTTTTCCACAGGACAGGATAGTATAGCCCTTAGTGTTTCAGTATTTTAGCAGATAGGTAGGGTTTTGCACTTTTTTATTTTGCTTTTTTTAAAACAAAATTTCAGTGAACACATGTATAGCGCATACAGTATATAACTGTTGCAATTAAACATCTGACTGAATGTACTGTAGCATATCCCCCTCCAAGTAAGCAAGGTTTGTTTTTAAAAAAAAATCAGAAGATCAATAATAAAATTCCCCCTGCATAATTCATTGTATTTTCAGACTATCTGTAAAAACAGGAGGGCCAGATTTTCTGGTCTGCTTTGCATTGCTCAGGCAGCTCCAAGTGAGTTCAGGAGTAATTTGTCTTTATTTTATTTACTGCTTTTTCGTATATTTAGTAGCAATGCAAGGAACCTAGAAGCCTCTATCCTATCAGACATTAGCTTTAGCAAGATAGCATAAGAATTTTTAACCACAGGTACATGATTCAACCACAAGAGTGTCATGGAAACAAACTGATGAATGGATATCTGTGGATACTGGTTACAACCACAAGAGGAACATGGTAATAAATTGACATATATGATAATAAACTGATATTATTGATATACTAACCTATAGGAGAACACTCCAACATTAATAAGGTGAAAAAATACAAATAAGAAAAAGGAGACACTCCCCTACTGTAGATGCATCAAACATAGTGACATCAGGCTATTATAAGAGTTGCATCCTAGAGCTGGGGTGGTAGCAGAGAAATATAGTCCTTGAGAGGTGCTATAATGATGGCCAGTGATGATGAAAGGAAAATGATGAGAAAGATGATGGCTAACATTTTGAGCTTTTTGCTTTGTTTTGTTTTTTTTACAAGGGATGGTGTGAATATATGGATGTACAGATGTACATTGTATAGCATTTTTATTTACTGATTTGAATGGGTGTTTGTGACTGTGCTAAATGTATTAATAAACTATTTGCAATTATAAAAGAGCTTCTACAGTGTAAGTGTTGTAGCTGTGCACATTGTGGTTTCCAACTATATAATAATTTAAATATTGGACCTGATCCTGATCTTGCAATAAGAACCTGTCAATACACAAAGTGATAAGTGGGGATTCTCAAATAATCAATATAAACTAAAGATTAGGTTTAGCAGCAAATCTGCTTGGTGTAGCAAAATGTTTCTCACTTATTATGCAGGACCTTATGTGAATCAGCCCCCAGCTACTCTAAATTACAGCAAGACCAATAAGGAGAACCTGGCTCCCTAAAGTCTATAGCCACTCCTTGCAAAAATTCTTCTCAGGTACAGTGTTTTACAGACCTATGTGCTGGATGTGGCCACAGCCTGGTACATGAGATCCAGTAATCAAGAGAAAATTAAATGAATGATTTCCTCATTCAAGTTTCCTCTTCTGATTTCAGTTATGTTATAACTTTGTTCCTTTCCCAGACAACCCTCTGGTTTTAGATAGTGAGATAGATGCATTTTTCCAGAATCTGCACTCTCATGGGCACCAACACACCAGAAGCCAAATATAGCTACACTTCCTATTTTTCAAAAGATGCTTAACCCAGGAGTTTCAAATAAGTAGAACAGGATGGCACAGTATCATGTTCACTCCTTGTAGCCTCTCCCCTATCCTGGTGTAACAAGCTGCTACAGGGCTTCCCCCTTTTTGTCTTCTGTCCCTTCTTCCTCTAGAGTCACCAAAAAGAGTCTCACACACATTTCTGCTGTGCTTCACCATACTATTATATTTACAGTGTACATATCAGTCTTTAATCCCCAGACAAACCCTTCCCCCCCCTCACTGTGTCTTTAGGCCTTTATCAGCAGACAACACCAGAGATGAAGCCACAACTCTCTTACCCTCCTGCCTGGCTAGCCTCCTCTAGCATCTGCTCAGCCAGCTTATAAAGTCTGCCTATACCTAGGGAGACAGCTGCTCCCAGTTCCCTAATCAGACCCAGCTCTCCCAGGCTCTAATTAGTGCACACTACTGCGGGACCTGGCAAACTCCCTCTTTCCACAGCCCAGGTAGCTGGGAGAAGGGAGGTTAGAAGACGCATTGAGGGGCCCCGCCCCTGCTGCTCTCCAACACCTGACCTGCCTAATTGTGCTAAGTCTGGTCCAAAGGCCTGCTGAATGCATTAAGAAAAATAATTGATAGTCTATTTAAATAATTGGCAGTGGCATGGACACGCAGCTGGTTGCTCAAAATGCCCCTCATCAAAGTAGGCAATGAGGGCCATAGTTTTAGGTTAGACTCAGGTGAAAAGAAAGGGTTAATCAAAGACTAAAAAAACTTGACAACTTTATGACCCTTTTTTCCTCTCAAAATAGCATGAATGCTAACTTTTGCTGCAGTTTTCACACATTTTCTCTGATGAGAGTACAATCAAATAGGAAGAGCTCAGAGAAATAGTAAAGGCTTTAAGCAGCAAAACATATTTTAAAAATACTACCCATTAGGATTATAAAGTGGATTTTCTGACAAAAATAAAAGCTTGTCAGTCAAAAAAACTTTTTTTAAACAGCACCATTTTCATACTATCTCAGGAATAACATATGTCATGGGTGAATTTTGACATAACCTGTGTAGGAGAGACAGTTTAAGTGGGATTTACTAATAATAAAAAAATAAACTTTTACATAAAGAGTCCTAGTGCAAAAATTCAGAGTTAAAGGCTCATGTGTAAGTCAAACCCAGTAACCTGCTTCTCTTGGTAGGGCCTGATTCTGATACTCTTATCTCAGTTGATAGCAGCTTTCTCCACAGACATTTGTTGGGCCAGATTCTCCTTTATACTAATGCTCCTTTACACTGTTTTGGGTTTACACACACTTTAAAGCCCCTTTACATTGAGGAGCCTTGTGTAACTGAGAATCAGGACCACTGACATCAGTTAAACAGTTCATGAACACTCATGAAATACAGTAATCAGTGAGAGCAAAATATTATCCATTTGTCCCATTCCTCTGACCCTACATGTTGACTTCCATCTTTAAAGTTGTTTACATTATTGGTAATTGTATTACACCTGATGAGACCCACCCACAAAACAAACAAGAAATGCAAACATGATATTCCTGCATTGAGATATGCTACTATACATCGGGCTTAGCTTCGAGAGCATCCTCTAAAGGTTGCCTTCTTGTACCACTAGAACACTTCAGAAGCAACACCACCAGTATGCTGAGAAGCAAGAATACATTTCAACCACTTGCTACCAGACTCTTGAATCATTGCCAAAGACATCTCACTGCCGATAGGGTCTGTGCTGCAGGATGTGGTCCATCCTGACCAGACCTACATTGTCCCGAGTCACTCCATCTTTATCAATCTGTATTTGGTTTGGGATCTCTTGGAGCTTGGGTGTAGGGATGGTTTGTCATTCACCCTTCTGGCCCTGGACCAGGAGAAGGCATCTAACAGGACAGACCATGGGTATCTCCTGGGCACCCTGAAGGCATTTGGCTTCAGATCCCATTTTGTGGGGTTTCTCCAGATGCTGTACGCCTTCACAGAGTACCTCGTCAGGCTCAACTGGACCTGAACCGAACCGGTCAGCTTCGAGCGAGGAGTACATCAATGCTGTCTGCTGTCAGGCCAGCTGGATGTTCTAGTCATGGAACCCTTCCTCTGTCTCCTCCGCTGGAGGTTGACGGGGTTGGTGCTCTGTGACCCAGAGCTGAGGTTGGTCCTGTCAGGGTACGCCTACGACATACTCCCCGTGGTCCTGCACCCAGGTGACTGGTGCGGTTGGAGGCCTGCCTGGCTGTATATTCTGCAGCCTCCTCCACCCAGGTCAACTGGGTCAAGAGCTCTGGCCTGATGATAGGGGACAAGTGGCCAGCGAGCTCCCTTCCACTCACACTTCAAGCCATCTGGTGGAGCGCGGGTCCACTGCTCTATCTAGGCTTTTATCTTTCTGCCTCCCATCCCTCCCCAGATGAGAACTGGCATGATTTGGAGGACAGGGTGTCTGAGCAGCTGCAGAGATGGACAGGACTGCTGCAGTGCCTCTCCCTTCGGAGAAGGGCACTCGTCATCAACCAGCTCATCTTGTCCATGCTCAATATGCTGGTTCCACCCCTGAGTTTCCATAAGACAACTCTGGAGTTCTTTTGGCCAGGACTGCACTGGGTCTCTACAGGGATCCTGTGTCTTCCCATGGAGGAGGAAGGGCAGGGCCTCTGCTGTATTTACAGCAAGATCCATGCCTTCTACCTCCAGGCCCTGCAGAGACTCCTATATAGTTCAAGTAGTCTGGCATGGAACCATCTGATGCACACCTTCCTACACCACTTCCAAGGGCTCCGATATGATCGTCAGCTCTTTTATCTGCATCTGAGAAGTCTTCTGAGAGACTTCTCCAAGCTTCTGGTCTTCTACTGGGACCTCCTCTGGATCTGGAGGCTCATCTTGGCCTCCAGGTCTATCGCGGTCACTGAGGGGGAGGATTGTTCGCAGACCCCCTGCTACGCAACCCCAAACTGAGTATGCAGGTGGTGGTGGCCCCTTGGTGAAACAGAGGTTGGTCCAGGAAAGTGTCACCAGGGTCGGCGCATGGGGCTCTCCACCCTTCAAACCCTTGGAACCTACTCCAGGAGATGAAGGCAGCCTTGCCCCTTACTGTATGATTCTACCTCAAGTGGGTCCTGAGAGAGGGTGCTTCTTGAACCCCTACCCCCAGTCTCAGCCCTTCAGAGCATTTTATCAGGCCCCAGCCCCATGAGCTGCTCCCAGCCCACACACTAAGCCAGCTGCTGGATCTGCAACCAGCTCACTTTTGAACTGCACCCAGGGACCAACTGTGCATGTTTGTGCTCTGTACCATCTATTTCCTCACTCTCGTGTCCACCCGAATACAAAATGGTGGGACATGATACCACCAGTGGAGGGTGAGGACTCCTGGTGGACCAGCCTGTATTCCACTTTAATGCTATGGCCCACCAGGGATATTAGTTGGCTGCTCCTTCATGGAGTTGTGAGCAAGAGCATGTACGTGGCACAGTTCACCCCTCACCCTGACACCTGCCCCTTTTGTGGTGTGAGGGAAACCCAGCTCCTCCAGAACCTCTTATTGTGGTTCTGGCTGCACTTTCCCACACTTGTTTTTGTATGCGGTCCCTATCCATGGCCCCACAAAGTCCTCAAAGTCCTGGGAACTCCTAACCAACCTCCTCTTGGCCTCACTAAAGTAGTCATCTATAAATCAGGGAGGGGAGGTTGATTGAAGCTGGTATCTGTGACTGTGGGGCCCATTTCTGTTCTCTTGTTCAATCAGGTCTCTGGGCAGAGTTCCTCTGGGCAGTGTTCGCTGGCTCCCTTGACACCTTCTGGGAACAGTGGGTGCTGTCTGGGGTTCTCTTGGTGTTCTTTTCCAATTTTCTTGTTTTGAACCATTGCCCCCTTCCTCCCCTCCCCCCCCCCCAACGCTCATCCCTGTTATTTCATTCATTGTCTCCTTGAATCTGGGCCCGGTGTTTCCTCTGCTTATGCTGGGAAAGGGGCTTAAGTAATGGGCGGGCTTGCTGCTGTTCACCTCCCAGTATTCAGATAGGACCAGACTCTTGCAAGAGCTACAGGAATGCCGTTCCTACAGGAATGCTGTTCTTGAAAGAGACCCAAGTTCTGTCCTATCAGCCAGAGTGAATATTATCCTAATGGTAGTTATGCAGAGCAGGACACAACAGGCTCATTATACTCATCAGAAGGGGTATTGCTGGGCATGAGCCCACGAGGTCCATGCCCTAAATGTGCTGTAGAGTGCCCCAACGCACTGCGGCATGTAACCTGCTTTAAGCCCCTGTTGTGCCTGGGAGCTCAGCAGGGGCCAGCTGGGCCAGGGCCTTTTTAAATCTCCTGCCCTATGCATGCAAAGATACATGGCCTAGAGCTGGAGAAGAGTGTGAGAAATTTAAAAGCCCTGTCCATGTGGCCTAAGCCCAGGCAGCGCCTTCTAGTGGTGGCTGTGGGGTCAGTTGGAAGAATGACAGGACAAATATGAGGTGGTGTTGGGGGCAGGAAAAGTAGAGCTGGGAAGGGGAGCTGGGTGAGGAGGCCGCAATGAGCTGGCCAGAAGAGTGCAGGGAGGGGAAAGAGGAAATGGTGCCTCCAGCCAGGCGGTGGTTGGGGGAACCATGGCAAGGTGAGGCCAGGCTAGGGAACATAGCCAGAAGGGGATCTGTTTGGGGCAGCTGCAGGGCTGGCAGAAATAACTGGGGGTGTGGTGTGGTGGTGGGGAATCTGCGATGAGTTGAGGTCAGGCTGGGGGAAATAAATGGGGAGGCAATTGGCCAAGCTGTGGTGAGGCTAGGCTGGGCCAGGGGAAATGGGGTGAGGGGTGGTTGGAGAAGCCATGAGGGAATAGTGAGGGAAGGTTGTGGGCTTCTCCCTCAAATCTTTTTCATGTGCAGCAATGCCCCTACTCACGAGAAAGGAGACATAACCCAAAATGCTGTTTTGCTCTTGTTTGCCAGTAAAAAAAAGTATCTACTCTTATGAAAGGGCTGCTGGGCTGCATGTGTATTTCTAGTTTCTCAATTGTTGTACTTTCTATGTCATCGTTAAATCTTGCACAATGCATGACTATACTGAGGAGTGGGGTTGATTCTTGGCAGAGCTTGGAGAGCTTTGTGGAGATGACACCCATGGCATCACAGTCCCAAAACCAATTGCCAAGTCTATGCCTAAAGCATAGAGTCTGCGGCTCTTTGGCTATCCCCTTGTAGCTCTGGGCTCAGGGCCTCCCCTACCACCAGGGCACTGTGTGGGCAGCCTGCGCCAGGCTCCCTACCATGACTGGGGAACCCTGCAGGGGGCCCGTTCCTGGGTCCAGGGTGCCCTCCAGCCAGGGAACCCTGTGGCAGGTGCCCTGGCCCACATCCCCCCACCAGGAGGCTACACGCATTACATCCAAAACACTTGGTTATTGAAGGAATTTTTTTAAATGGCTCTTCTTGTCTTTTGGGTTGCCAACCCCTGGCCTATAGTTTATTAGTACAATGGGCAAACCCTGGGAATAGTGGGCTAAATTCTGCCTTCCGAAATAGTCTGTGTTTAACATCCATTGATTTCAGTGACCTTTGTATTTGTGTCTGAGGGCAGAATTAGGCAGAGTAGTTTTTTTTACACAATTACAGTACATTCCTCTACATCACTGTTCACAAAAATGATTACTTTTCCCATTCTTTCTATTTGCAAATAACAGCTCTAACAAATATAGTCAGTTCACAACTGTCCTTTTATAGACAATATTGGATCTGAGTGACTGTTGACATGCACTCTATGTACCCATTTACTCCAGGGCACAGCAGGCTAGCATATTTATTCTGGCAGTGTTTTATATCCATTTTGCAATAGTCTAAATAACTACACAAGGTTCACAACAACGGAGAATTAGGCTCCCATTATCATCCCACAGTCTGCCCCCCTTTTATGCTATTCTATATCCACTTCATCCAGTAAATGCCAGTTCTAAAACTGACTTCCAAAGATAAAAAAATCTTACCAACAGATTTAAACATGTTGAACTGATTATTTGTAAATCTGGAGGAATTCCAATAACTGCAGTGGAGTTACTCTTGATTTACCCTATTGAGACTTGAATCTGGCCCACAGACCAGGAGCAGGACCAGATTAACTCTCTTATGAGCCTGAGACTCTTAGATTTATGGGGTCCTCACTGTCCTGGTGTCCCCCCCTCCAGGGAAAGGGGGTCTATATCTATGGAAGGAGGCCTGAGGCCTGAGGGAGTCTGCAAATGCAGGCTTGTCTCTGCCTCATCCCCTGCACTTACACATTGGACAGTGCCTGCCATCCTTTCCCTCCAGCCCCATAGCCCAGCACCAGCTTTGACGGGGCAGCCTCATCCCTCTGTAGCTTCCAAGGGCCAGATGAGAAGCATCTGGCTTTGTGTCATTACAGAAGGGAATTGGAAAGTCACCTTCTAGAAGCAGGAAGGTCCATTCCCCTGGTGTTTGGAGATTCACTGTAACCAGTGTTGTTAGCCCTACAGCAGGCCCGTGGGCCAATTTTGGCCTGCGGGACTTTTTCAAATGCCCTGCGCTCCCCTGCTGTTGCCTGCCCCCCACCCAGACCCAGCGTGGAGCCCAGAGCTGGATTGTGGCTGCAAAGTGGGAGCCAGGTCCCACATGCAACTTAGAGCAGCATCTGCTTACTGCCTGGTCGGGGGCGGCTGCAGCCCAGCTCCCAGCATGGAGCAAGGATCCGGACTGTGGCTGCAAGCAAGCTGGGAGCTGGGTCTCACATGCAGTCCGGAGCGGCTGCACTTACTGCCTGGTCCTGTGGGGGGAGGGGGGAGGGGCAGGAGAGGTTGCAGCTGCAAGCTGGGAGACGGCTCCCACAGGCAGCCCAGAGCAGAAGTTGGGCCTCAGTGGCCGCTTACTGCCTGGTCCTGGAAGTCAGCCTGTGGCTGCTAGCTGGAATCCAAGTCCGGCATGAATCCAGGAGCAGGAGCCACACAGCTGCTGCTGCTCATTCCTCCTGCCCAGTCCCCACTCTCTCAGCAACCCATCATATGGAAGGAGCATAACTGTTTTTTCATTTTTTAAAAAAATTAAAATTTGTTTTTCACTAAAAATGTGTAATTAAAAATAATTTAAATTTAATTGATTAAATTAAGTTAATTTAATTATTTAGTTTAAAATATAAATTTAATTAACTGAATTCTAATTAAATAGATTGGTGAACCTTCGGGGCTGTAAAAATTATATTTGTGGACCTCAAGGCAAAAATGTTGGGAACACTGTCCTACAGTATTTATTTATTCATCTATTTTATGTACTTAGTTGTAAAAGGGAATGGAAGAAGTGTTTTCTAAGTATTTTCTTTCCAATGAAAGTTCCCAAGTAGAGAGCTACAGAATAAAATACAAAACTGCTATGAAGCTGTACATCTCAGATGCAGAGGGAAAGACATAATTCTGAAAGGATTTTCCCCCTCATTTTTCTCTGTCTTTAACGCTATTTCCTAAGACATTTACTTCTTACTATCTGCTCCAACCCACCCAAAAAGTTCAACTTCTGCCAGTTCTGTCTTGTAGGGACTTTTATGATCAGCACCAGAGGTTAGAAACTGATAGTCTCTGATGTGCTATGTAGAAGTACAATACTAACATACACCTCTGCAGACAAATGGTAGTATCTGTGGATGCATCATTCATTGGGCACAATCTTTTTGTTTGTTTTTCCCTTCTTTCTACATTTTATCGTTGAACAAACTTATCAAGCAGTGTGATATGGGGCATAACATCCTGCATTTCATCCATTACAGTCTCCTTGCACCCAGTAAGATGTGTCAAGTTGCAGTGCTGCCAAAAACAAAGGGGAAACAGAAACATTTGAAGCTACAAAAGTTTAAGGGCTTTAGTGAAAATCATCCGTAATTTCCACACACAACATATCCCAGTCTTCTCTAGAACTGGAAGAACAAGAGCTATCCAATTTTACTCTCTTCTAAGATGCAAATAGGATGAGCAGCCAGTCCAACTGTACTCGATCCTAAAGTTCTGGAATTAATAGCAGGGGTACCAATTGCATGCAGTATTTAGTTAAGTGCCCAATAGTCCAAACAAAGTCTCAGGGAGCCATGTTTCTTTTTAATGCAGATTACTAGGTGCCTTATCTACTAGGTGCCTGGATGTGCTCTCCTAAGACTGCTAACTCATACTTAGATATAGAAAATATGCATCCAAACAGAATTTTTAACTCCATATTGAAGATCTATGGGACAAGTGATGCTGGGGTAATGTGTTAGCATTACATTTTGTGATGGCATCATGGTAGTCTTGGTATCATGTGGGGAGTCATGGTTCATCATGGATAGTTGGCGTTTCTGGATCCAACAGAGTGGCTGCCATCAGGATGGACATCTGGTTTCTTGGGACAACTTGGTTTCTCTGGCCCGGGTCCTACCAAGATTTGTAGGTTGTTGAACCAAGAGGCAAGTCTCTCTACAGGGACTCCATGGGGAAAGAGATAGTGTTTTGGGACCATGGAATATGAGGGTCATGCCATATTAGTCAAGGTACATTCAAAATCAAGGTAAATTGCAGATAGCTAATAAAACTGAATTGCAAGACTTTCTGGTGTTCCCAGTCACTGCTTCTTAAGGCATGGTCTGCAAAGTAACCAGGTCTGACATCATGAGGGAACCATACACTGTCTCCACCACATCCAAGATAGTTTCAGGTTCTACAAGGAAGCCGAGGACCAAGGCTATGGAAAAATCCCAGAAGTTATCTCTTGCTCCTGTGTCAGTCAAGAGCCATTGCATGAGAAAGGCCTGCTTGTCCTGGGAGACCTGCAATTGCATGGGAATTTGTAGAAGTGGGGAGGAATGAGGAGCTCCTAGTTGAACAAAACTTTGGAATCTTTTACTGGTGGTGCTCAGGCTCATGACTGCCAACTGAGTCTGAACCTAATATTTTCTTGTAATCAGGTTGGTGGAGATTTTGGAAGAGCACATGAATGCTGCATGTCTTGCTCCTCCACAGTAGAAACAGAGGTTTTTCTATCTGTGGTGCTCTTGCTTACCTAGCAACAAGTGGGGCAGCACAGCACTTATCTGATCGTTTTATCCAGGGCCAAGCCTCCTTCAATTTGAAGACTGAACTTAGGGTAGAACAGAGGAAGGTGTCTTCCTTTGTTCCATTTATCATTCATGAAGCCTGATGTCTGTCTTGACACACAGGCCCATAAAGACCTCCAACCTAACCCTCTTATTTGTTCCAGAGACCAGATTAAAATCTCAGGGAGGAGTACATCATTCCAGGAGGTATCTATGGGCCAGCTTTTAAACTGTGTGCTATAGGAAGGGCTGACCCCAGGGTTTGCTGGTGCCTGCATAAGGTAGTCTTCACTGTATGTGTTCTATGCTGCTAATAAAAATGGTTGTAAAAGGTTATAGGAAGGAATCCTAGCTAGTCAGCACTGTGTGGTCCTGCTCTAAAAGTGGAGAGACCCATGCTAGAGCCTCCATGGCAAGCAGGCTAGCCACCAGCTCCACCTTGATACGGTCCATGGCATATTCCTGGGGAAGGAGTAACTTGCTGCATAGCCCTTTTGTAATGAACTCTGGGGCTGGTCACCCAAGCTAGAATTATATGGGAGATAGGTGGGCACCTTCAGTGTGTCTAAGAGTTGCAACTTGTTCCCACAAGCAGTAATTTTCTGTTTGCACATGACATACTTGATCCCTCTGCCTTCTTAGCCTGGAAGACAGTGATCTGTCCCTGCAGACTCTCAGACCTATGGGGCCTGGGCAAAGTGGGAGGCCCAGCAATGTCCATACTCAGTTCAGTGTTTCATCAACGAGTCCCAGAAGAGACTGAGCATAGTTTGATCAAATTGTTAAGGCCAATATGAAGCAAGCTGACCTAATGGTCAAAGCCAAGAGTAGAGTGGGGCTGTGGTCAGGAGTTAAAATGAAGATCACAGTCTAAGTCATGCCAAGACTCAAACCAGAGTCAGAGTTGCTCTAAGAGTCAAGATGGAGTCAGAAGCCACACTAAGGATTAAACTGGAGCCAGAAGTTATGCAAGGGAGCAAAGCTGAGGTACGGACAGAGAGAGCAAGAACAAGTAGGGTGCCCAGATAGCAAATGTGAAAAATTGGGATAGGGGTCAGGGGTGATAGGTGTCTATATAAGAAAAAGCTCCGAATATCAGGACTGTCCCTATAAAATAAAGACATCTGGTCATCCTAGGAAAAAGACGGTACTGATTTGGTGTTAGGGGTCTGGTCAGCAGCAGGCCAAACAACTGGTTGCTCTAACAAGGATCAGGAACAGGAAGCTTTATGCTATAAGGTGACTAATCAGCGGTTCTCCGCTAGTCAGCTGATCCTGTTGGGTCAGTGGTGGTAGCCTCTTTTTGTCGGGTATCAACTGCCATTTCCATGTTTGGCTGTGCTGGTTCAGTGAATAAAGTGCCTGTTTAGCAACTATGCAGCTTGAGACCTGCAGTGCCTGTGATACACCCAGTGAGATAGAACTAATGTAGTGAGATAGAACTAATTGAACAAGGCTGACTGGCCCACGAACTTGCATCTCTTAAAGGGGCAGGTTTGCCTGTAACATAGAGAATCACCATCTGAATTTTACTTACCATTTCCTCACAACTATATATCTGTATTAATTACAACTAATTAATTATAACTAAGAGTCAACAATCATAGGAAAGTAGGGCTGGGGAGGACCTCAAGAGAGCATCTAGGCTAGCTCCACACCCTGAGACAGAAGCAAGTATAGCTAGACCAGTGGTTCCCAACCTTTTCAGTAATATGGCATACTTCAATGAGAAACAATTCCAAAGCACCCCCACTTTTTTCAGCTAATTGATTGCTCATAAACATCACATTTACTTATATTTACTATGGTGAAGGTCTTACTAGAGAGGTTTGCAAAATAGTACATACAACAAGCTAAAGCTGGATCAAATGCATTAATGTTTCGAATTTAACGGAAGAAAAATATGTCATCTCAATTTTGCCCTTTGTCATCTGTGTTTAGAATGTTCAAGTTTTAGAACTGAAAGACTGATACCTTATTTTTAATTTGATTATTAATTTTCATGAGTTTATGAGTTGTAATTTTGGTTGGATAGAATATTGTTTAAGATGAAATAATGTTTGTTATACATTGATTTTTCATTACCTTTGTACAAAATTTCAAGGCACACTTGGACAGTTCTCACAATACACCAGTGTGCCATGGCACACTGGTTGAAAACCACTGAGCTAGACTACCCTGGACAAGTCTGTCTAACCTCTTCTTAAAAATCTCCAATAACAGGGATTCCACAACCTTCCTTGGAAGCCTATTACAGTGCTTATCTAGTCTTATAGTTAGAAAGTTTTCCTCAATAACAAACCTAAATCTCTTTTGTTGCAGATTAAGCCAATTAGTTCTTGTCCTATCTTCCCCTTTATAAGAGCTATTAATCACCATCCCTTAACATAGTAGGTCTCCCCATAGTCTTCTTTTCTCAGGATTAACCATGCCAAATTATTATAACCTTTCCAGTAGGTCAGGTTTTCTAAACCTTTTACCATTTTTGTTGTTCTGCTCTGGACTCTCTCCAGTTTGTCCAGATCTTTCCTAAGGTGTGGTTCCCAGAAATGGATACAGTATTGTAGGCCTGAGACTTAACTCACCTCCATAATGTGTAATCCTGGGACTTAACCCACCCAATATTTAAAAAGCCTTGGAGGAAATTCAGGGATTTCACCATTAAAACTAAGAAAAAACATGCTCCACTGCCAGTAAAACACCCTGTGACTGGGGCCTCCTGGGATATCCTCCTGGACGTGCAAAAATCAGGGCAAGATGCAAAACTGGGTGCCAAGCTCCCCAAACACTGATGGACGGTACACAAACCAATTTCCCGATAAGTCACAAATGGGCTTCTGGCACTCCACACAAGCTACCAAGAAATCTGCCCAAAACAGAAACAGCCCTCTTTATTGCACTCCAGCTCCTCTGGCTCCCACCTAGCCGCACGGTTCCTTAAAGATACAGGTTCTCCTGACCCCAAAGGGCCAGCCACATCACACAGAACAATATAGGTTTGGATCTTACCCAAAATACCACATTGATAGCCAATCTTTTAGTAACTACAACTAAAGGTTTAATATAAAAAGAAGCAAAATATAAGAGACGTTAAAGGGGCAGAGTGAATCACATACATACAAATGATTTAAAGTTCATTTAAAGCAGTTTGCAGGCTTGTTCCTCTGGAGTGTGCAGGCTTGTTCCTCTAGTAAACACCCGGCAGCTGGGTGGTCCTCAGTCCTTTGTCCAGTTGCAGAGGAATAATTCCAGAGATGGGTGTTGGCTGTAGACTGGGGACTTGAGACAAGATGGAGTCGGGGCTGCTGCCTTCTACCACCTCTGGCCTTCTCCATGCTGTGTGCAGTTCTTTCCAATCAAAATGGAGTTGAGTCACATTTTCAAGTCCTAGTGGCTCAACAGGTTTCTCCCTGGGCCCATTGTATCTGGGAGCTTCCTTAATGGGCCATTAAGGAGACAATGGCTGTAGACATCTTGTCTAGGGAATTTCCCAGAATCACACAGGTTGAAATATAGGCTATGTCTACACCGGGGTATTTAAGTCGACTTAAAGAGTCCACACAGGACTCCTAAGTCGACTTAAGGTGGGCCATACTAAGTCGACTTAGAGAGTCTACACTAGACTCTCTACATCGACTAGTTAGGTCCAGGGAGAGGCGAGGCTCCTTTGGAGCCTTGGCTCCCCAAGCTAGGAGGGCTTGTCCTGGGGAGATCCAGCCCCACACGAGGCTGGCTCTCCTCAGGCAGCAAGCCCCGGAGTGGTCCGGGGGAGAAGGGAGCATGGAGCTCCCTTCTGCCCCGGACCACTCAACTTCCTTCTGCTCAGGACTTCTCAGGTCTTGGTCAGAAGAGAACCCTCCTAGCCAGGACTGCTCGGGTCTCGGGGAGAAGGGAGCCCCATGCTTCCTCCTAGCTGGGACCCTGCGGTCCTGGCCAGGAGGGAGAGCGGGAGATCCTCGCTAGAGCTGCTGGCTGCTCGGCAGCTGGAGCGCGGGTCTTGGGGAGAAGGGACCCCCACTTGAATGGTCCCAGCCAGAAGGAAGCAGTGGCTCCCTTTTTTCCGGGACCCATGCTCGGGTCCCAACTAGGAGGGAGCCCCGCGCTCCCTCCTAGCCGGGACTGTGCTTCCCAGGACAAGGGAGACACAGTGGCTCCCTTCTGCCAGGGAGCCATGTGATGCTCCCTAGTCCCCCCGCCCTAAGTCGACCAAGTCCACTTAGGGCGTCCACACTGCTGAAGTCGACTTAAGAAGTCGACTTAAGCAGTAAAGTTGATGTAAAACTAGGTTTTACAAAGTCGACTTTACTTTTCCTTAAGTCGACTTAAGCAACAGCTTAAGTTGACTTAAGGAAACTCCAGTGTGGACGCAGAGTAAATTAAGTCGACTTAAGCAGGCACCCATAGATATAACAAAGATATTCCTAACTTCTAATACAGATGCAATTCCTACACATAAACCATATAATCATTCCCAGCAAATTACCACCTTTCTATTGATACCAAACACGACATAGATCCTATGGATTATAGCAATTATGAGATATTAATACAAAATAATATTATAAATGGGTGCCTAAATCCTGACAGCGTCACACACACCCCAGCTGAGGAATGTCTCTAACAAGAATTATAACACCAAAGATTGTAAAGTAGAGACACCCAGGCACTGGGAAGGTTAGGGAAGATGCAGAAAGACCCAGCAAATGGTAAAGTAGGTGAGATAAGCTCTGACCAACAAATTTATGCTGACCATTTACACAAACAAAGAAGATTATAAATAAGTTACACTTTGGGCATAAGAAATAAAAATAGAAAAAAGAAAAAAACAAAGGTGCCAGTACGTGACTGATTAAATCTTGTTACCTCGAGGTCCTGAGTACTGTGATAGGTTTAATAAATTTAGAGAAGGTAGCTAGTTTTACTAATATAATGGAAATGGAAAACAACACTCTTTGGGAACCATCACTGGACTGGAGTTCAATACTTACCCCACTGCAAAAGCATGATGTGCAGCGGCATTATTGGCAACCCCAGATGAATGGATCCTGACTGACCATCGGGAAGTTTGTCTGTATAGTGGAAGTGGTGAACATAACAGATTTGTTTGGCACATATATTCTGTGTGGGTTGCTAATAAATAGATATTTATTTATTTTTGATAGACAGTTTAATAAACACAGTTGCATAAGGCCGTTTCACTAGGAAAAGATCTAGCAGACACGTAAAACTTGAAACCCCATGGGTATGGGTGGCACTTAAATTGACCAGGTTTTTCCCTCAGCCCTGTGAATAAGGATAGGTGCCTTACACCTCTTCCCTCGGTGGGGATACCTACATTAACTGGGTCATGCCTTGAGTCCTCAGTAGGATATAGGTGGGATGCCCTTAATTTTTACAGGTAACAGTGCTCCAACTGAGGCGTCACCAGTGCTTAGTAGAGTGGGACAATTACCTCCTGATTCTTACATTAGTCTTCTTACCACACCCCATCTTATTAGCCTTTTTTACCAGTACATCACGTTGTTGCCTTATATTCCTTTTGTGATCCACTATAACACCTACAGCCTTTTCAGCAGTACTATTGCCTACCCAGGTCTTCCCAATTTTGTGTTTGTGCATTTCATTTTTCCTTTCTTAGTGAAATGCTTTGTATTTGTCTGTACTGAATTTCACCTTGTTGATTGCAAACTGACTGATCAAGGCCATTTTAAATTCTAATCATATCTTTCAAAGTACTTGTAACCTTACTCAATTTGGTGTCGTCCACAGATTTTATAAGCATACTTTCAACTCCATTATCCAGGTTATTAATGAAATTACTGAATAATATCAGACCAGGACTGACCCCTGTGGGACCTCACTAGATATGTCCTCCCACTTTCACAAATAATGACTAATAACTATACTTTCAGTATGTTTTTTCAGATAGTTGCGCACTCACCTTATGGTAATTTCAAGCAGACCACATTTCCCTAGCTTGTTTATAAGAATGTCATGTGGGACTGTGTCAAAAACCTTACTAAAAATCAAGATATATCATGTTTACAGCAACTCCCCTATCCACTTGGCCAGTAACTCTGCCAAAGAAGTATATTAGGTTGGTTTGTCATGATTTGTTCCTGACAAATCCATGGTAGCTATTACTTATAACTCTAGTATTCTGCAGTACTAGCCGGCAGATTGTTTTATAACTTGTTCCACTATCTTTCTAGGTATTGAAGTCCATAATCCCAGGCTCCTCTTTGCTTCCTTTTTATAAAACAGGTACCATAGCACCTATTGTTCGCTGTTCTCCAGTTCTTTGAAACCTCACCTGTCCTCCATGAGTTCTCAAAGACAATTGCTAAATCATAGAGGTTTTTGTGTGGTTTTTTAGAAGCCTAGATTTCTTTGAATTTCTTTTTTCAACAATTCTTTAAATCCATAGGTAGAAATTAGGAATGCTTTATTTTAGACCATTTCACAATTCTTCATACATGCTACAATTCATCAAGGTCTTAAGGTTAAAACATTTGAAGCAGTGATCTAGACTTGTAGATTTGTTTCTGTATTCAGTAGGCTTAGGGCACATCTACAATACTCATGAAGAATTCAGCAGACTTTCTGCTAATTGGTATATTGCAGTCTCAGTAGAAAGGTTTTCTTAAATGAGTTGCACAGAAGTAATGGTTTTTCAGACATATAGAGCTGTTGGTTTGTCTCAGTTATTCCCTCACCCCACATTTTTCCATAGTTTTATACTATCTATTTGACAATACATTTTACATCTTTGTATAATAGGCTATAAGGATGATTTTAGCATTCCTATTAATTTCCTGCAGTCTCATTCCTTTGCTAAATTTTATTTGGTATATTGTGTAGTTTATGTATTGGTTTTCTAGTCATATTAATCTTGATCTTGTTTATGTCTCCTTTTGACTTCTGTTGAGGAAAGAGCTGGGTTAGCCAAGCCTGGGGGCTCCTATGGCAGTATCTTTAAGAGAATACATTATCACTTCTTGAGAGCTGCTCTTCAGACATTGAGAGATAGATCTGAATGAATGATTCCGAATAAAGAATCTAATCAATACATTACCTTTTCATCACATGTATTCAAGAAACAACTAATCATCTAGTGCATACTGTGGATCAATTGCGATTATTGGAGATTTGGGCTATGATGCTTAGCTGTGAGTGAAGAAGAGGTTACTTACTTGTAACTGGTGTTCTTCGAGATGTGTTGCTCCTGGCCATTCCATAGTAGGTGTGTGCGCACCTCGTGCACGGAACGCCGGAATTTTTTCCCCTAGAGATCCCGTAGGGCCGGCTGTAGCGCCCCCTGGACTGGCGCCGCTGCGGCACCTCTATATAACCCACAGCCGGCCCTACCCTCCCCAGTTCCTTCTTGCTCTTATTCCGAGCGGGGATGGAGGGCGGGAAGTGGAATGGCCAGGAGCAACACATCTCGAAGAACACCAGTTACAAGTAAGTAACCTCTTCTTCTTCTTCTTCGAGTGATTGCTCCTGTCCATTCCATAGTAGGTGAATCACAAGCCTTACCTTGAGGCGGAGGGTCGGTATCACAGCTTAGCCGAGAGCAGGACGGCTCTGCCAACTGCCACATCCTCTCTCGCTTGCTGAGTAATCACGTAGTGTGCCGCGAAGGTGTGGACTGAAGACCAGGTGGCTGCCTTACAGATGTCCACCAGCGGCACACCCCCCAGAAAGGCCGTCGAGGAAGCCTGTGCCCTTGTCGAGTGCGCCTTGATAGGGGGTGGTGTAACCTTCGCCAGGTTGTAGCATTCGCGGATGCACTCCACTATCCATCCGGAAAGCCTCTGCGAGGAGATGGGTTCTCCTTTCATTCTGTCCGCTACTGCCACGAATAGTTGGGTAGACTTACGGAAAGGTCTTGTCCTGTCAATGTAGAAGGCCAGGGCTCTACGCACATCTAGGGTATGTAACCTGCGCTCCCTGTCCGAAGCGTGGGGCTTAGGGTAAAACACAGGCAGGTAAATGTCCTGGTTAGTGTGGAAATGGGACACCACCTTTGGTCGGAAGGCAGGATGCGGACGCAGCTGTACCTTGTCCTTATGGAAAACCGTGTACGGTGGATCCGCTGTCAGGGCCCGTAACTCTGATACCCTCCTGGCCGATGTAATGGCCATGAGGAAGGCCACTTTCCATGACATATACAGCAGCGAGCATGAAGCTAGAGGCTCGAATGGCGGGCCCGTCAGTTGAGTCAGGACCAGGTTCAAGTCCCATTGCGCCACCGGTGGACGGGTCGGGGGAAAGAGCTTATCTAGGCCTTTGACAAACCGCTTCACCATCGGGGCCGAGAAGACTGTGCCCCCTTCCGTCCCCACGTGGAAAGCCGAGATGGCTGCCAGGTGGACCTTGACCGAAGCAGCTGCCAGGCCCGATGACTTGAGATGCCACAGATAGTCGAGGATACAGGGGAGTGGGGCTGATCCCGGTGCTATCCCCTTGTCTGCCATCCAGGTCGAGAATCGTTTCCACTTTGCCTTATAAGCGGAGCGTGTAGAGGGCCTTCTGCTGTTAAGCAAGACCTCCTGGACCTCCCCCGAGCATAGCCGTTCGTTCGGGGTTAACCACTCAGATACCACGCCTTGAGGTGGAGTGATTGAAGGTTCGGGTGCAGGAGTCTGCCGTTGTCTTGTGACAAGAGGTCCGGCAACAAAGGTAGGTCTATCGGGGCCCTGGCTGAGAGGTTCCACAGGGTTGTGTACCAATGCTGCCTGGGCCACGCCGGGGCCACCAGAATCACTGTGGCTTTGTCCTGTTTGATTTTCAGAAGCACCTTGTGCACCAATGGCGTTGGGGGAAAGGCGTAGGAGAGTTCCCCCGTCCACTGGATCGCAAACGCATCCGCTATGGAGTCCGGGCTGCGGCCCCTGAACGAGCAAAAGCGTGCGCATTTCGCGTTGGAGCTTGACGCGAAGAGGTCCAGACGGGGAGTCCCCCACCTCTGGAAAACCTCTTTCAGAACCTCCCACTTTAGCGACCACTCGTGAGTTAGAAACTTCCTGCTGAGATCGTCGGCCAGCGTGTTCTGCGACCCCGGCAAGTAGGATGCTACCAGCAGGATTGAGTGGAGAATGCAAAACTCCCAGAGGATGAGCACTTCCTTGCAAAGGCGGGAGGAGCGGGGACCGCCTTGCTTGTTGATGTAGAACATAGCTGTTGTGTTGTCCGTCTGGACAGAGACTACTCTCCCCTTTAAGTGCTCCTTGAATGCCTGACAGGCCAGACGAACTGCCCTGAGCTCCTTTACGTTTATGTGGAAGCGGAGCTCCTCGTCCCTCCAAAGGCCCTGGGTCCGGAACCGACCCATGTGCGCTCCCCAGCCCAGATCTGATGCATCTGTTACCAGGAAAACCGAGGGGCTCGGGGTTTGGAAGGGTAACCCGGCACAGACCTGGTCCTCTTGGCACCACCAGTCTAGGTCCTTCAGGATCTGTGCGGAAGGGGCCACCATCGTGTCCAGGTCGTCCTGGCTCGGGCGGTAAACCGAAGCTAGCCATAGTTGAAGGGGGCGGAGACGCAGCCGGGCATGTCTGACTACGTAGGTACATGCCGCCATGTGCCCCAATAATCTCAGGCACGTTCTTGCCGATGCTAACGGATGCCTCTGCAACCCTCTTATGGCGTCTCGGATCACTTGGAACCGTGATTGAGGAAGAGACGCTTTTGCAACTGTCGAGTCCAGGACCGCGCCTATGAACTCTATTCTTTGGACCGGCACGAGGGAGGACTTGTGCTGGTTGATCAGCAAACCAAGGCGGCCGAACACGTCCTGTATGATCTGCAGATGGCGAGTCACCTCCGCTGGCGAGCGGCCCCGCACAAGCCAGTCGTCCAGGTAGGGGAAGACCTGAACCCGCCTCTTTCTGAGAAAGGCTGCCACTACTGCCAGGCATTTGGTGAAAACCCTGGGAGCCGCGGCGCGCCCGAAGGGAAGGACTGTAAACTGAAAATGCCTGTCTCCCACTCTGAAACGCAAGAATCACCTGTGGCGTGGGGCTATTGCGATGTGGAAGTAGGCGTCCTGTAGATCGAGGGCGGCATACCAATCTCCCGGATCCAGGGATGGGATAATTGAGGCCAATGAGACCATGCGGAAACGGATCTTGCGCAGAAAGCGATTCAGGTACCGCAGGTCCAGGATGGGACGGAGGCCCCCTTTCGTCTTGGGAATAAGGAAGTATCTGGAGTACACCCCTTTCCCCCTCAGGTCCTGAGGCACCTCCTCTATCGCCCCCTTCTCCACAAGGGACTGGACCTCTTGGGCCAGCAGTTGTTCGTGAGAGGGGTCCCTGAAGAGGGACGGGGTAGGGGGGGGCGGAACGGGGGGGGGGTGAAGAGAACTGGAGTGAGTATCCATGCTGCACCGTGCGGAGCACCCACTGGTCTGAGGTAACTAGTGCCCAAGCACGGTGGAACCGGGATAATCTGTTGTTGAAGGGCAAAGGAATTGGATCCGCAACAAAGACTGGTATGTCGTCCCCGATCGTACCCTCAAAAGGCCTTCTTGGGGCCGGAGGAATGACGCGGCCCGCCCTGGTTTTGCTCAGAGGGGCGGCGGTTTGCCCTGCGCCCGTTACGGCCCCTCCTTCGGTCCCAATCCTGGCGCCGTTGGTACGGCCGGGCCGTTATCTGCGGCTTAAAGGGCTTCCTCTGAGATGCCGGGGCGTGGAGGCCCAGCGACTTTACCATGGCCCTCGAATCCTTAAGGGACTGTAATCTGGAGTCCGTTTGAGGAGCAAACAGCTCCGGTCCTTCGAAGGGCAAGTCCTGGATGGTAGCCTGGACCTCCGCGGGAAGGCCCGAGGCTTGGAGCCAAGAACTCCTTCGCACTGTGATGCCAGAGGCCATTACCCTAGCTGCAGCGTCCGCTGCGTCCAGGGCTGATTGTAGGAGGGCTTGAGACACCACCTTACCCTCCTTCATCATTGCTGCCAGCTCGGACCTCGAGTCCTGGTCCAGCTTGTCAGACAGCTTGTCGAGGGCCGCCCATGAATTAAACGTGTACCTGCTGAGGATCGCCTGCTGGTTGGCGATCCTCAGCTGGAGCCCCCCTGAGGAGTAGACCTTGCGGCCGAACAGGTCCATCTTTCTAGCATCCTTCGATTTGGGCGTAGGGCCTTGGTGACCTTGCCTCTCCTTTTCATTGGCCGTTTCAACCACCAACGAGTTCGGGGCTGGGTGCGAGTAAAAATGCTCGTAACCTTTCGCGGGGACAAAGTATTTCTTTTCCACCCTCTTGGCTGTAGGAGCAATGGAGGCCGGAGTCTGCCACAGGGCCTTGGTTGTATTCTGCACCATCTTAATTAGGGGCAGGGCCACCCTGGATGGACCTTCTGGGAGGAGGATGTCAACCATGGGGTCCGCTTCCTCCATGACCTCCTCCGCTTGCAGGCCCATATTCTTTGCCACTCTCCTAAGCAGATCCTGATGAGACCTGCTGTCGTCTGGGAGAGGAGCCAGCTTTGCCCCTGCCACCGCCTCATCCGGCGGGGACGATGACGACTCCCCGGCGGGGTCCGGATGGGGGTCTAGTGCCCTCATGGACTGCTGACCTTCCGTCACATGTGACGGTTTGTCCAGGGCCTTTTCTGCCCGGTCCCGGGCTGATGCCCTCCCCAGCTCCGGAGGAGCGCTCGCCGTGCAGATGGCTGATGCCTCGACGACAGGGTGGAGGGAGGCCTCTCCGACAGGGGACCTTGGGCCTGATGGTACGCCCAGGGGGTCCAAAACGGCCACCGTTGCGGTGGCTGCCACTGAGGGCCCCACTGGGCCTGGGAATGGCTGCGGCTGTCCCCTCTTCTCCCAGAGCGGCTCCTGCTCCGCCTGGCGGAGCTCACACTGTCCCCCGACTCGGAGGAGAACCTACTCCGGGGCGACCAAGGCGGGGCTGTGCCGTGTACCGGCGAGTAATGTGACCGGCCCGCCAGGGGCGCCGCTTCTTGCGGTGCCGACGGAAGACGGTGCCGTGAGGAGCCACGGTCCGGGCGCTCTGGGGGAGACCGGTACTGGGGGGCCCCTGCTGCCGCGATTACTGCTGGCGGAACGGGAGACCGGTGCCGCGCCGGGGGCGAAGTATATCCCGATCGTTGGCGCTCCCCGTGGGCCGGGCCGGCAGGTGTTGGACGCGCTCGCTCCAACGGCGAACGGTGCCGTGGAGGGCTCCGATAGAGCAATGCCGGTTTTCCCTTCGACGGCACCGACCTCTCCGGTGCCGGAGGGTGAGTCTCTGGCGCACACGGCGCCGTGTGCGCGATGAGCTCCCTCGCTGCTTCGAATGTTTCCGGCGTCGAGGGCAGCTGGAGGTCTTCTTCCAGAATGGCCCTGGTTGGCGAGGCGTTGGACCCCGGACTCGACGGAACCTTCTCCCGGCCCGGAGTCAGCGGGGTTGGAGCCTGTGGCTCCGGGAGCGGACGGTCCGAGCCCGGTACCGTCTGAGCCCCATGCTTGCCGCGCTTGACAGGAGATCTTCCTCTGTCCGAGCGCCTCTTCTTCTTAGCTGGGCCAGGGGAGAGGGAGCGGTGCCGTGGAGGCGGTGCCGAAGGCTTCGGTGCCGGTGGGAGCCGGTGCCGCGGCTCCTTGGCGAGGCTCGTAGGTCTCGGCACCTCTCTGGTGGACGCTGGAGCGCTCCGCACCGACGGTGCCGCGCTAGACCCGGGACCCCCGGCACTCACTGGCCGCAAGGCTTCCTCCATCAGGAGGAGCTTCAGTCTATGCTCCCTCTCCTTCTGGGTTCTAGGTCGGAACCCCCTACAGATCTTGCACCGCTCGCGTCGGTGGGACTCTCCCAAACACCTTAAACACTCGTGGTGCGGATCGTCCAAGGGCATGGGCTTACGACAGGTCCTGCAAGCCTTGAAGCCTGGCATGCCCTGGCCCCGAACCGGGGCTCTTCGTTGGAGATGGAAAAACTATCTACTAACTAGAAACACTAATCTACTTTAACTAGGGTACTCTGCTAGCAAGCTAGCCGATGTTCCAGCGACCGTCAGGGCGGTAAGAAGGAACTGGGGAGGGTAGGGCCGGCTGTGGGTTATATAGAGGTGCCGCAGCGGCGCCACTCCAGGGGGCGCTACAGCCGGCCCTACGGGATCTCTAGGGGAAAAAATTCCGGCGTTCCGTGCACGAGGCGCGCACACACCTACTATGGAATGGACAGGAGCAATCACTCGAAGAAGAACACACCATATCGCTACAGTTCCTTGATTGAATGAGCAAGCAAGTTTAACTCACTATTCAGTATGTGGTATGTTTCCCCATCTGTATCTTATCCACAGAAGGTATAAGTCTGTTACAGCTCCCAGCTATGAGACTATATTGTTTACTTCAAGAGAACTTGTAGAAGCTCAAGCTTTTAACTCTGGCAGTCCCGGGCTCAGTAACCAGTATCTTCATGGATCTGGTATAGATGCTTAAAAGTGCAAAACTCAAGTCTGGGCTGAGTGAATACTTATGCAGGTGACTGTGAAATTTGCTTTCGTACATTTATGTCAATTATTTTGTGCTTCAAACGTTTATGGAATTCAACATAAAAGGAGCATGAAAATAGGTAAAGGAAATCCATTTAAAAATTCAAACAAATCTACACAACAAATATTATTTTTTCCAGGCTGCTCAAGGGCCTACTAACATTTCTTAGTGTAGAATTAACTTGTTGAAAGACTAAGAATCTTCAATGTTGCACATAAATAAAAAAATAAATTAAATAAAAATCCTGACCTCTCATAAGATTTAATTGGAATCTGCTTTAAAAAAAAAATATCACGCCCTCTTGCATATACCAGTTTTGTTGAGTTGCTCTTAATAAAATTATTAAATGTTACTTGCTGGATAGAGAGAATTAACATTTTATTTAAACAGGCATTGATGAATGTCCAAAGAATCATATACAAAGGGAATCTGAGTTATGAACGAGACATTGGTAACTAATTGAAATGCTGTTGTACATGTTTGTCATTCTCTTTTACATTTTTATGTGAGCTTAACACTTATAGAAACATGCCATCATGACAGCCGTAGAGACTGAGATTCTTTATTTTCAGAAAAGAGAAGTACTGGCAGCCATAGAACCATTTCCCGAGGACCTAGACATGGCTTCTCAACCCTAACTTGGAAAGACCATCCTCTGCAAGTGAACTTCTGAGAGAGAGTAGTTAATTCTTCATGCTTTGCCAAACTGCAGCCTTTCAGCTCTGACGGTCATCAATGATTATTTATCATAATGTCATTTTAATTATGTACTCACCTATCCATAGGGAACAAGACTAAGATTATTAACAAATTTCTGAGTCACTCCAAAGTCACCAACACAATTTCTACGCCCTAGCACCTAGGTTCTATCTGAACCCACAATTTAGTAGTGAAACTTTTTACCTTACCCTCTTGAGGCCCTCAAATTATCTACTCTCCTAAACAATTAAACTCTCTATGGTAGGCTCATAGAAACCTTGGGGAAGAGGTATGATATAAGCATCACCCCTCAATGAATTCCACCTGATATAAGGTGGGCACTGCTGTTACAGGATATGAATAAAGCTCTAATGATTTAAATAGAATGAAGCATATATTTAACTAAAACACAAAAATACAGGACATAGATCCATAAGAGATCTCATCAGATTTTAACTGAATATATGATTCAATTAACAGCACTCATTCATTTAATATGGTTATTTTTTCAGAATACTTTATTTTATTAAACTTTGTCACCTTCTAGGGTTGTAAATAAGTAATTCACTGAATAATTCAGCAGATCTTAATATTCAAGCTATTCAAAAATCTATTCAAAGAATAAAAGTGGTACTTGGTAAATAATTTATTTGACAAATACTTACGTTTGCTTTTTACCACCTCTTATTTGTGGATCAGATTTGTGCCAGCTTGTTAGAGGATGGACACTTGTTTAAGAAGTGTCCATTTCTAGTTAGTTGGTAGAAGAGTAAAAAGTTCATACTGTTGCTCAGACAGAGGCCTAAAATGAGACAGACCTTGCAACAAATCTCCATTAGAAGCAATCCTTTCTTTTCCACCCAAGCATATCTTTTCCAGTTCTGAAACCAGTAGGATTCTGTGGAACAGAAACAAGCTCTGTGCTGAGGTGGCTATCATCAGGTTTCTCTACAAACGTATAAATTGAATCCTTTACAACGTCTGCTGTGAGGAAAATAGAAAAACAAAGTCTAATGTTACACCTGATGTTTCATCACATGTTCTACTTCTGTGACACCAGAGAAGGCTGGAAACTTTGAGCCTCATCCAGGGAAGCATAGACCACCTGCAGCAGCCACTGAGTGCATCAAAAATTGAAGCTATTAGGCAGGTTTAGGTCAAGCCCTTTAAGTCTTTCTGGGAAAAATCTCCTTTTTGAAAGATTGTTCAAAACCTGTAAAAGTTCATCACTTTAAAAAAAGGAAATAAAAGCAGAGGACAAAATTGGTTACCTATAGCTAAGCATTTGGGCTCAGATCCACAAAGGTACTTAGGCACCTAACTCTTATTAATTTCAATGGAAGTTAGGGCCTGGATACCTTTGATGATCTGGATCTTACTCCATATTTACGCCCCTAAATAAAATGGCCTGATTTTCAAATGAACTGAGCACCCTCACT
Organism: Pelusios castaneus; assembly: GCA_007922175.1. NCBI lineage: Eukaryota > Metazoa > Chordata > Testudines > Pelomedusidae > Pelusios > Pelusios castaneus. The sequence goes on from ML685831.1 coordinate 982,616, forward strand.
TCCCAGAGATCTAAGTTGTCACATTTGTTAAATCAGCATTTTTAAAACTATCTCACCCCTTCTCTGGGATGTGTGTGATGTCTGGAATTTGGAGTTCTTCAGCTAGAAGAGTTTGATAAAAGAAAAGTCCATTTTTAAAAAAAGTTTCCCATGCCAAAATCCATAAATATTCATCCAAGTAAACATAATAGGAAACTCAACTGGCCCATGAAAAGTTGTCATGTTAAATTTGGATGCTACATTGAAATTTCAATGTGTAAAATAGAGAGATTTCAGTTCTGCTTTAAATACAAATCTCAAAGTATGGAATCTAACACACCTGAATAATTAGCCAACAAATAGGCAGGTTATTTATCTTCATCTCAAATTCCTGACAGTATCTGCCTATACACTGAACATGAACACATTGAGGTGCAACAAAAAAAAAAAAAAAAAAAAAAAAAAAAAAAAAAATCAAATCACATTTACAAATCACTTAAATGTGCCTATATCTAGTGTTTAAAAGTCTATCTTGCTTTTCCAGTTCATTCTAGTACAGAATAGATTTCTCTCTTCCCTATTGTGGTTTATATTTATTGCATTCTGCCTGTCAGCAACAAATTGGTAGCTTCAATGTTGTGAGCTCAAAAGTGTTCACTGCCACAGACATTTCAACAAGTATTGCTCAAAAGATGGTGTTTTGTTTCCTCTCTCTCTCTCTCTCGTGCATAAATGTATATATAGGTAATATGCAAGTATTCCTAAATAATACTGTAACTGAGATAGAAGAGAAAAATAAATAAACATTCTATAACTTTAAAAACAAAAGGAACTACTTGATAAATAGAGTATGCAAAAAATTTTAGTTTAATTATGTTTTTAAATCAGCCTTTGGTACATTTGGGAGGACAAATATGGACTTTTCCTGTGCTTCATATAAGGTGATGAGAGCTTAAGTCTATTTATTTAATTAAAGAGGCTGTAGTCACATGTGTGTATGCTTTCTAAGCAGGGTTCTCAGCAGATGGCCCAAGTACTACTTAAATCCCATTTAAGCCCTCAAACTAGGGCTTGAGTGGCCTCAGAGTTCTGGTGCTGTATGCACTCTAAAGAGGGGTGAATTTCACTGACAATGTGTTGAGTGCGGGAGCAGATAATTTCCATGAGAAGAGAAATCTAAGAACCAAATTCTGATTTCATTTCATTTTACCAATGCCACTTAGATCGAAAATTTACCCTCTAGTGAATACTGTGATTAGGAGCTAATAGCTTTGCATTTTTAAAGAACCCAGCTATGACATTTCACTTTCAAATTGCGATTATAATTCTACCTATTGGATTGTTTAGTAATGAAAAGATGTAGAGAAGTTTTAATCCCCAAATTGAAGTTGTCAAAGTAATTTAATTTTTTACTTTTTTTCAAGGTGTGTTTTCATTAGAAGAAAAAAGGTGCAGAGATGAACACATAATATCCATGGGAAATGAAAAGCTCTTGAAGAACTTGGAGTTTATCCCTCCGCAAATAGTGTTGGGGAAACTTTACAAGCAATAAAGTAAATTATACAGACCCATATTACAGGATCATAATGCATGGTGCTGAGTAATATATAAGTATCTAACATCAGAAATATTGGAATCTCCACAAAAATCCCTTTATAAGTCTTATTTTAAGATGAAGAAATTTTTTATTAAAAATATATGTAAGTTCTATAATTTTATAAGAAGCTTAAATCTAGGCCAATGAAGGAGATTGAAAGTATTGCATTGCCTAAAAAAAATAAGTTATTTTTGGAAAAACTATTTGTGATCTTGAAATATTTTATATTTGTCTACCTACCCAAACTCTCCCTCCAAAAATTCTGAAATTTCAAGTTCTTATCAGAGCACTGTGCAGTATATTATCTCCAGTAGTGCACAATGCAGAATGTTTCAGAGTAAGGTCTATAAACACTCATTGTGCACCTAGTTGAAATCAGGTGAGATTTCTTCCTGACTTCAGCTATTGGTGACTTCTGCCCTGAAGCACAGAGATTCTTTTCAGGAAGTGTTTATTTGTATTCATGTGTTAAACATCTGCCACATGCTGTCCCCAGAAAGAAGGGACAGATGCAAATTGAAAGGGGTCCTTCTTAAAGTTAAGAAACACTACTAGCTTGAACTCCCACATAGAATTTTTGGGATCACTAAGCACTTTTCCTTTAATAGGGGATATCTTTCCACTGGCAAGCACTGAATCTGTGCAGGAAAACTTTACTAGGGAAAAAAGGAACACAGCATTAACTTGGGAAAACACAATATGGATAAATGGGTGATAAATTAAACACTCTCTGGCTATGTCTACAATAGAAAAACTTAGGTTGACTTTGTTAAGTAGACTTAATAAGGTCGACTTTAAGTCGACTTAAAGCCGACCTTATTAGGTTGACTTAACAAAGTGGACTAAGTCGACTTAACTTTAAGTTAAAAGTTTGTCGACTTAGTCCACTTTGTTAAGTCGACTTAACTACCCTTAAGTCAACTTTATTAAGTTGATTTACAGGTTACTCCACGTCCACATCATCCTTAAGTCGACCTAATGGGTGATTCTTATTAAGTCGACTTAAGCTTTCATCAAGTCAACTTAAGGAATTTCTTCTGGTGTAGATAGAGAGTAATTTAGTTCGACTTAAGCCTCCTTAAGGTGACCTAAATTGCTAGTGTAGACATACCTTCTCACAGTAGCGTTGGCAGCAGTCCATTAACTCAGTTCTCCACCTGCTAGTGTGAATGTCCAATGGGTAAATGTCACATCTCCCAGCCATCCCTATCTACTAAACTTCACACATGGTTTGGAGTCAGTGGATAACAGTTTCTGAATCCTGGGATGCATTTAGACAGGTTTCTCTCCAGACCCTTGGAAAGTGCTGTCTGGTCCTATTCTGAGGCTCTTCCACATAATCCAGCTATAGTGATTTCAGTTTTATTTGTTGTCTGGGTAGTAGAGGCCTTCCCCGGGGCCCCTAAAGCAGAACTCAGTAGAAGAAGACCAGTAATACATAAACACCTTTGATCAAAGGCCTTGTCACAACGGAGGCACTTTTTTTCACAGGACAGGAGCCTTCTCCCTTCCACTCCCTCCTTTTAAATTCAGTTCCACTACTCAATCAGTTCTAAATTTGTGTGCAATTATGGTGACTTCCAAAGTGTCACTGAAGGAATTCTCAGTAGACAGCATTCAATGTAACAGCATTAACCCCTATTCAGGAACAGAAGGGACTAGAGAATTCCTTACCTTCTAGAGATTCAGGCCACACGGTTTACACATATGAATTAGGGCTAAATTCACAAAGATGTAGGTGCCTAATTGCACTAAATTCCTAAATCCCAGATTCAGGCCCCATTGAGATTTACAAACTCCTCTCTCAGCTGTCTCCCAAACTCTGTAGATGCCTAATCTCATTCAGTGCCAAAATGTTTGCACTAAAAGGGCCCTAGGCTGCGTCTACACTTGTAAATTAAGTCGACTTAAGCTTGCTTAAGTCAATTTCATTTACCCTGCATCTACACTACAGTTTTCTTAAGTCGACTTAAGCAGCTTGCTTAAGTCAACTTAAGGAACTTAAAGTCGACAATGAAAATTAAGTCGACTTTATAAAACCTAGAATTACTTGGACTTAAGGCTTAATTCGACTTTTTAAAGTCGAGTTAAGCCAGTGTAGATGTGGGGTAGCCCTAAATCGACTTAGGGCTACCCCAGGACTACATCAATGCCCTCCCTGCCGGGGGGGGCACAGAGGGAGCCTGTCTTGCCCCCCCACAGGGCAGGCAAAGCCCTGTCCACCCTGCCTCTATACCCTGCCAGGGTCCCTGTCCCCCTTTGCCCCATTATGCCTATGTATAATGGGGCAAAGGCTGAGCCCCCTGGCACTGGGCAAGGTGTGCCTCCCCTGCCCCCATGGACCTGCCCTAGGTTCCCCTAGCCCCTAGAAGTAGACCTAGGCATCCAGTGTGGACGCTCTAGGTTGACTTTGTAAGTTCCCCCCAAAGTTGACTTAATCTAAGTGTAGACTAACTAAGTCGACTTAAAGTCGACTTAGTTAGGTTGACTTAGTTAAAATCGACCTAAATTTTCAAGTGTAGACGTAGCCCTAGACATCTATGTTTCTGCCTCTTGCATGTGCACTGCTGCCTCACTTTATGGGTATGTCTACACTAGAAAAAGTTAAGTCGACTTTGTTAAGCCGACTTAATAAGGTCGACTTTTGACTTAAAGTCGACCTTAAGTCAACTTAACAGAGTGGCTACCTTTAAGTCGACTTTATTAAGTCGACTTAACATTAGACCTAAGTGTCCACATTGGTATTAAGTTGACTTAATAAAGTTGACTTAAGGGCTACTCCCCATCCACACCGTTCTTAAATCAACTTAAGAAGTCAACTTAAGGCTTAAGTCGACCGAAGGGGGGGGTAGTTATTAAGTTTACTTAAGCTTCCATTAAGTCTACTTAAGGAATTTCTTAAGTCAACTTAATGAAAGCCCAGTGTGGACATGGAGTAATTTAGTCCACTTAAGGGTCCTTAACAGGACAGCTGTGTGGAGGAGCAGGGGAAGGAGGAGGCTGACCTCCCTCATGCCTTTTAGCCAGTGGGTACAATACTCAGCAAGGATGTGAAAGAACTCCTGTTCAAGTCCTACCTCCACCTATCTCTGGCTGGAAGAAGCAGACCATCCTGTTCACAGTACGTTCTCTCTGTCTCTGTGTGTCTCCTTGCCTGTCTATCAACTCACACTCACATCCTGGGCAGCACTCAGCCATACACCCAGTCCCCTCCCTGTTTCTAGGGCCAGTGTCCTCTCATGTTTAGTAGTCTTCTTTTGATCCTAGGTTTAGGCTTGAGAAAAGGAAATTGTTCTCAGCGTGGCTGGAGCTAGAATGGGGGTAATCCCTAATGAGTTTCCCCATTGTTTCCTCAAGACCCCATCTGTTTCTTTGTTTTACTTTTCTTGCTAGGTTCTTTTAAAAAACCATGTGTTGGGGAGAATAACCTCCTCACTGGGCAGAACGGGGTTGATGAGCATCTCTGGGCAAGGAGGCCCCACCCTTCTGCCCATCCTGAACATGTTTGGGTTCGAGGCAGGGTTTAAAAGACAGTCAGTCAGGAGCTGGCAGGCCAGGTAGAAGGATGTCTTCTGGGAGCTACAGGGAAGAACATGAGCTGAGCCCATATAAAGTCAGGGAACAGTGAAGTCACAGCACCTGGTGATGGCGACCAGGACAGTAGTTCTGAGATAAACAGTGGCCAGCTGGGATGCAGGCTGAGATAGAAAGTGACCAAGGAAGCTGATCAGAAGCTGACGCAAGAAGCCACCAGGTGAACAGCCTCATCAGCCTCACAGGGCTCCGTAGCAGAACCCAGGGAGTAGGAGGGCTCAAGTTCTTCTATCTAATCCCTGAACTGTATCCACTAGGCAGAGGTGCTAACTGAGGGGTGCAACCATTAGGGGCAACTGCCATGTTGGGTCCTAACTGCTAGGCAGGAGGCCTGCTTCCAGTATCACACCCCATTTGCGCTAACTCCATGGTAAGTAACCCATCATAAACAAACATACAGAGGCATGTTCTAGATACATAAAAAATAAGTTACTTCCTATTTCAGGACAACATACTTCTACTGCAACCTGGTATAGTGACAAATACAATTCACCATTGATCTAGTTATGGAATAATTGAAAGCCATAATTTGTAAATAATTCATGTGCATGAGAATGCAAAATTCTATGCTTTCCCTTCCCCAATGATCATGATCACATATCGTTGTGAATTCTAAGGCTAATGTGTGTGTTTGAAGGATCCTGCGTAGTTACAATGCAGGAAACATATTACTGAACTTGTCCTGTGTGCTGCATGCAGTTAATCACATGAATGCAGATGAGTCAGTCAAAATTTAATTAAAATCATCAGCAGGTATACTAGCTTAGAACAGATTAAATGAATTTTGGAGATAGATCATCATTATTTAGTTATTAATGAATTACTATCATTCTTATCATAGTAGGAACACATTGCACTAGGAGCTGTAAAAACAGAGAACAAAAGGAGGGTCCCTGCCCAACCTTAGGATGAGACAAGATACAACAAATGGACACAGACAGATGGGGGAGTACAAGTAAACAATGTGTAAAATTAAATTAATTATAACAAAGAAAAATGAGACCTATTTATTTTAACCAGGAGCTCCTTATTTTACTTTTAAATGGGCAGCTGAATACAATTGTCCAACTTCCTTAAAAATAGTGAATGGCTAACCTCTTATCATTTCTGGCACTTCAGCTGGTAAATGTTTTCTGCACTGTATATATGGAAGCCCCTCTTCATCCCTGTTGCATCTCACACTATTCATCGAAGTGATGACACACTAAAAGTAAGGTATCAGGAAAAATTCTGCTTTAGAAACTTCAATATGATCATTGGGCCAAATATAAAATTAAAATAAGATTATTTGCCTGAAGCTGGTGAAATTAGAAACTATGATATTGAAGGGATCAGTATGAGTGTCAAGGGACACGAAAGTTTTGCAATTAGTGGTAGCCAAGCAGGTGTCCCATGAGTTCAGGGGCAAGTACTGTGGATGTTTATAGGGCCCTAACAAGTAACGAGTTACCAATAATCACTTACATACATCTTAAACAAAAGGGTCATTTACTAGCAGAAAGGAAAGGGGCCAATGCTCTAGTAAAATAACTGTGTCAGATACAATAAAATAAAAACCCAGTAGAGCCTAATTCAACTGTTAGGGACACTCCAAAAAACCCATTTGGGTAACTATGCTTCAGTAGGCTCCTCAGGCCTAATTCTTGGTGTACCCCGTCTAGTTCATTCTTTGCGTGACAGGTGCTAAATGACATATATTGGCTGCACTGGCTAGGGTTCAGTTCCATTTGGAGGCCTTTTCACAAAGCCATCAAGATGCAGCAGTTGTCCCTCATACCTCCTGCTTCCATGACGCTCCTATTGTGACAATTAAGGTATAAGCCCCCTCCTTTCATCTCCTTGACACACAAGCTCCATTTGTGTGTTTGCCTCACATACCTGCCTCTTTATGGGGATAATGACCCTTGTCTTTGGCCTATGTTGAGATCAACCTGACCTCTTCCCCCAGCCTAATACTCAATGTTTGGGGCATCTTGGTTGCAACAGCCTATTGCAGATTTCAGTCTTTTATGAATATCGGAAGATGGCTGCCTGTCTCGGTGTTCCAGGGCATTTCTTTCGACCAGCTCTCTACAACTCTGATTGCAGGGCCTTCTTATACACCCGTCATTATGGCTTTGCTCATATCTATATTCTGCGTTTACTTCTTTCCCTCCTCATTGCTGGTCCATGATCCTAAAGGTCAAGCCCTAGGAGTTTGTGGAAGAAAAGTATCGAATCTGCTACTTTAGAACTTCATAGCTGTAATAATATAAGAGGCCACTGCTGGAAAGTCAATTCTCAAACACAAGGAGTATGTCTGCACTGGCAATTTAGATCGACTTAAATCGACCTAAATTACTCCCTGTCCACACTGGGCTTTCATTAAGTTGATTTCTCTGTCACTTCACCACACACAGTGAGATTTGTAAAATATGTTTCCTGCTGATTCATCTAGTTGAGCTGAAATGGATCCCTACTCAAAAACAGGGAAATGGCTTATCCTATGATAAACTCCCTCAGTGCTAGGAAACATAGGGTATGCACCACAGTATTTCCACTTGCCTGTTTCTTTAAGATAGATTAAATGGGTCTTTAACTTGAAATATACCATTAACAGAAGACTGAAAAAGTTTGCAGGAATCCAGAGAAAGCAGAAAAGTTCACAAAAAGTTTCAATGACCAATTCAAAATATCATATTTTAACAAACTAATGCTATTTTGTAGATATGATTAGAACATGAACCAAGCTAATTTCAAGTACTGTACTTTTATGGTTCAAGTTGAACAGTTCACTTGGGTCAACATCACTTGCTTGAAGGCCTCTAAGTGTATTGAACAACATTACTTTTTATATGTAGTGTACTAATCCCAAAGACTCCTCATAATTAACCTTTTTCTTTTCTGAGAATTGGCCATTTAACCTTATGCTTTGCTTTCTTTCCCTTAACCAGTTTTTAATGCAAGACATGACTTTATGTTTTAGCCAGAGGTTACTAGATTTTTCTTAATAGCCTTTTGTGAGATGCTTTATGAAAAGAATTTTGAAAGACAAAAAATATATATATATATGCCCATTTTCCTTTTTGCAGCATTTTAACTCTTCAAAATTTTTAAACAAATGAGTCATAATTTACTCCTTCAAGATCCATACCAGTTTCCATCCTTCCCTCCACAGCACATCATGCTATAATCATTTGCTGTGTTTTATCATTTTATCATTAATTATTTTCTCCATTATTGTACTAACATTAAAAGTAAAACCCACTAGCGTATTACAGAATCAATCCTAGCACTCTTTCAAAAGATTAGTACAAGAATGGTTACGTTCAACACATCATAACATCCCTTTGTTTCAAAGGATTGAAGGCAGCAGTAAAACAGTTAAATCCATGCACCCCAAGGGTCATAGGTTGAATGTAAATTAATTAGCTAAATAAGCTATGAAATATTTACTTAATGAAAAGTCTACTGGAGAAGTTGTTTCTCTGCTGGAATACAGTTCTCCTCGCATATTCTGACTTCTGCATTTTGCCATTCTAGAGTTATGCTTCAAACTAGAGTGGATTTTGTACAATGGACTGGAGTCAAAAATACTGACATCAATACTCTGATAACAATCTTATTTAGATACTTCTAACAAATTCTTTCACACCGATGAATATTAACCACAAAGGCTATGTCTACACTTGTAATTTTAAGTCGACTTACTTAAGTCGACTTAGTGTGTCTACACTTAAAATTAAAGTCGACTTAAGGGGGAATTTACAAAGTCGACTTAGAGCGTCCACACTGGATGCCTAGGTCGACTTCCCTAAATCCAGACAGTGTCACACCCTGCCCACATGCCCTGTCAGGGTCCCTGTCCCCCTTTGCCCCATTGTACACAAGGGGTCCCCCCTGCCACCGTGGACCTGCCCAAGGTCCCCCTAGCCCCTAGAAGTCAACCTAGGCATCCAGTGTGGATGCTCTAAGTCGACTTTGTAAATTCCCCCTTAAGTCGACTTTAATTTTAAGTGTAGACACACTAAGTCAACTAAATCCAGACAGCGTCACACAGGGCTCTGCCCTGCCCTTTGGGGGGGTATGCCAAGCTCCCCTTGGGGCCCCCCGCCTTAATTTTAATTAAGTCGACTTTATTTTCCTTAAGTCGACTTAAGCAAGCTGCTTAAGTCGACTTAAGGAAACTGTAGTGTAGACGCAGGGTAAATTAAGTCGACTTAAGCAAGCTTAAGTCGACTTAATTTACCAGTGTAGACGCAGCCAAAGAAACACAAGAATAAATACCTTTACAGATCCAACTGTTGGTGATGTTTTAGTTGTCCTTATAATGATTCACAAAATCATTGAAAAATGGGAAATCAACCTTTGACTTCAGGTTCACTTTACTTAAAGAGCTATGGTCATTTTATCCAAGTAATACCTCTTCTGTAAAAACTTCCAAGTATGAAATGACTTCAGACAGAAGTTTGAACCAGCAGATTACCCTCAAGGTTAGCTATGTAAGTAGAGGATTCACAATCCTCACAGAGTTATTATTGTGTAGTGGGGAGCAGTGTTTTAACTGCTAAACTAGATAAGGCTGTCATATTGCTACTAAACTGGAAGCCGCATGTAGAGCTAAGAAACACACACATTTAACACAAAGTAAACAGAAAAGCAACTACATGCTTCTTTTGAGCATTTTTAAGAATTTTTTCCTGCATACATATTTCATGGTTTTCATTTCATTTCCACTAGCTTCAAAGTCGTCCACTGAAACTGCCTTGTGTAATCTGCCCCCCAGATGTTTAATTTGAAAAACTATCGTCTTAAATTCCCAAACTGATCAAAACTATCATGACAACACTAGGCTACTGGGTACCACACAGCTATGATTTAATGGATGAATGTCTAAGGGAAAGTTCTCTACTCTCATCTGCACCAGTGAGCTCCGTTTCATATTCTGAACTTTTTCTGCATTCAGAACTTCTACTGATGTTGGTGAAAATTCTGTGTGCTCGGTACATGACAGACACCCACAGAGATCAGAGGGAAGAATTTTGCCTTCTTTTTCTTGCAAATTGCTTAATCTGAAATGTCAGAAAAGCTGCAGCACAGCTTTCTAAGAAGAATAAATTTTTCTGGAAAAAACTAGCAATGTTCCTATTTTGCTTCAATTATTAAAGTCTGCTCTCAGCTATGTGTGAAGATCTCTATTCTCAAGTCAATGGACACAACTGCATTTAATAATTTGATTCTTTTTTTTTTAGTTACTCCTTTTCAATTTTGTTATAAAGTACTAAGGGGAAAAAAAAAAAAAGGTAGTGGCACTTTAACCAAACCACCTCGAAAATCATTAGTATGTCTTGTTTAATGTGTGCAACGGTCTAGTCTAATTTGATATAACTTTTTTCTCAGATTCAAAGCATAGTTATTACAAAAGCTCTCATATTTATTTCCTTAGATAAACCATTTCATTAATCAGCATAGCCGATTATGTCAAATTGTCAGCTTTACTGATTAATGAAGTAGTTATCTGACAAAATAAATATGAGAGCTTTTAATAAAAATACGTTGATTTTTACACTTTTACAAAAAAACCAAATTGAGATGGAGTTCAGCAAATCTAGGTTATTGACATGACAATTCTAAACCTTGAGACATTCTTTTTTATGGTTTCATACCAATCTATTCACCTCAAAAAACACATAAACATCATTTTAATGTGTTCTCATCAAAGACACATGCTTTTACTTTCTCTTTTTCTCTTGTTAAAGCATAAAAATGAATATTATTGCAAGGACGACTCTCAGAAAATTGCTCTTGCTTCACCATTGCTGCCAATGGAAATATGATGAATGCAGGGACAGGTAGTACATTCTGGCCACAAATCTGAAATCGACGTGGGTCACTAGTATCATGGCAGGATTGTCTGTGGGGTTTTTTTCCCCCCCCACTGACTTGACTGCTCTTGCCTTTCTTTTGGTGGCGTCTTCACCTCCATTTAAAATCTTATAGCTGCAGAAGGAATCCATAGTAGGGGCTCTGTTTGTATTAGCATGATTCTTGTATAGTACCTGTTCTCTCCCCATACATGTTAACTTATGTCTGCAGTACTGAAGCTTCTGCAATGGCAGTATGAGCAATACAAGAGCCAAAACAGTAGGATATCCCAGTTTTTACCTCTGGTATAACTGCCCCTTTTGACACTGGTTAAGGGACACAGCTCATGCATAAAAAAGAAAGTGCAGAAGAAGATGATAAAGAAATAGAATAGCCTTATACAATGAGACAAGTTAGATTTAGAGCTCTGCAAATCCACGGATATCCGCATTATATCCGCGGATATCCGCATCCACGGATACAATGCAGATATCTGCGGACCATTTCTTGCAGATGCAGATTGGATACAGATCCACATATTTTTATCTGTGCAGGGCTAGAGCCCTGCAAATACATAGATATCCGCGGACACCTGCATTATATCCACATCTGCAGATACAACATGGATATCTGCGGACCATTTCTGGCAGATACAGATCGGATGCAGATCCACATATTTGTATCTGCGCAGGGCTCTAGTTATATTTTCTATGTCTTTAAGCAGGCTGGGAGTTAAACATTCTTCTGTAGCTTACATGTTTAAAAGAAGGTAGGATTAGAAGATGATGGTTGGAACTGATTCACTGGGGTTGGTGCTGCTTTGAATAAGGTGTTGATCTGATGACCTCCTGAGATCCCATCCAACCCATATCTTCTAAAGTTCTATGAATATAGTGTGACTATAGCTTATTAATGGTGTAAATGTGTGTGTGTCACAATATATGGCACATATATGTATGTGTGACACCATGGCTTTTTTTTTTTTTTTTTTTAAATAAAAAAAGGTGCTGGTACTCGTATCTTGATAGTAAATTTGAAAAATGCCTTTCCCACCCCTGTTCTTCCTGCGCCATGCCTCTTTTTCCAGCGGCATACTCCTGTCCCTTGCTCGCCCAACTAGACAGCGGGGTCAGCAAAAAAGGTCCTAGTACTCCAAACCCCTGCATACTGTCAAAAAGAACACTGTGTGGCACAATATACGGCTCAATATATATAAAAAACAACGAGAGTCCTGAGGCACCTTATAGACTAACAAATTTTCTTCGGCATCAGCTTTCGTGGGCTATAACCCCACTTCGTCAGATGCATGAAGTAGAAACCACACAGGAGAGGTATATATACACATGCCAGGATGGAGGAGGGCAAGTGTTAGCAAAGTCAGTTCAGAGAGCAGATGGGGCCTATTCACACCTGTGGATAAATGTGTGAACAGAACAATCACTTTTTGTAGTGTAATAACCATTCCAAGTCTCTATTCAGACCCAGTCTGATTGTGTCAAGCTTGCAAATCAGCTCCAGCTCTGCAGTTTCATGCTGAAATCTGTTTTTGTAGTTTCTTTGTTGAAGTATGGGGGAAAAAAAAAAACAAGCTGCTTAAGTCGACTTAAGGAAAATGTAGTGCAGACACAGAGTAAATTAAGCAAGCTTAAATCGACTTAATTTACAAGTGTAGATGCACCCATTGTTAGTTATGGATGTTAGGTAGTATTTCTTCCCAGTCACTATCATTGTCTCCTCAAGTAGCTGGCTGGACTATAAGCAGGCATGTAGGGTTATATTTTTTTTTAGTAAATGCTGATAAACACATATTTCATTGTACACGCCAAAGCTGATGGAAAAAAATATTTTCATTGATAATGATAAAAACGTACAGCCTGGGAAAGTATGAAAAATGCTGACAACTTATTATAATTTGATTTAAAGATATTTGCTTTGTATATTTTGACACGTGATGTTGACCATTTGTGTTTTAACGGTTTAAACAGTAAACATTTTGAATCTCTCCTCTTAATATCACCAAATAGTTATTCTCTGAACCCCATTGCTTGAATCTCCAATAATTTACTGCAACTGTGAAAATTTACATTGCTAAAAACGAAAACAAAATAAAAGCTAAAAAACAAACATTTATATTATCCTTCAATATTATAAAAAATTAAAAATTGAATTCTGCCAGCCCTAACAGAAAATATAGTGCATTGAAAAATGCTATGTTGAAAAGACCTACACTTGTGAAATCTTGCCATGAAGAGGCACTGGGATGTTGCTACTTCCTCTTTCCCTCTAGGATATGGGGTACCCTAATTCAAGTCTTTGTTCCAGAGACTATTTCATTAGTCTTAAAAAGTAGACCCATTTCAATGGGAGAGACTGAGAGTCCACTACCAGAATCTCCCACAGCTCAGCAGCTTGGCTACTCTTCTGAACTGTGGGAGATGCAAGTTCCCGTCCATCTTACACATCAGGAAAATGGGAGAATTGAATCCAAGGACGGTTAAGTGGGAGTCCTGACCTCAGCAGAGCCCAAGAATTATTGCTCTGCACATTGCTATGTTCTGTTGAATTCTTCTTTAGTTAACAGCATCTTTTGGAAATTTTGCCGCAAGAAAGAGGTTTTTATTTAAGATTTCATATCAAATGCTTTAAAATCCAGTTATGTACTCAAAATTGTTTGGAAAAGTCCTGTACCTCACTGGGAGAAGGAGCAGAGTTAGAGGTGCATGTTTGGGGTAGTTTGGTCTATGTGTTCCTCACACTGAGCCTTCCCCAACAAGTCATGGATTTTCAAATTCAAGTTGATTTAACATTCACACGCACAGGGAGATTGTATTGAAAAACAGGTATTTCACAGCAGGGGCTGGAGCGCACTTTATGGTGCAAAGCAGGAGAAATGTATTCAAAGAGTTCCAGAGACACAATCCCCACCCCCAAATGAGCCACTTACAATTTTTAAACTGCTTTGAAATCCACATGCATGGGTAAATTGCCTTTAATAAGTATGTTGTAGCTGAGACAAGAGTTTGTTGTGCAAATTTGGAGTTATTTGATCAAGGGTCTCCACGGTATGTCTCCCTCACACCCCCAAACTTCTTTTGTGATTTTCAGAATGTTTGAAAATTCACATGCATAGTGAGATTGTCTTGAAGACTGGTATGCCATAATAGGTGCAGTGTAATAATCCATGGTGCAAATTTGGGGTCACTTGGTCAAAATATTTCTCAGATATAGTTCCTCTAAAGGACTTGACATTAATATTCAAATTGCTCTAAAAACCACATGCACAGAGAGATCTTCTTGAACATAGGGTGCTAAAAGATTTTCTGGGATAGAATTTATGGTACAAATTTGGAGAAATAGTCTCAAGGAGTTTGTATACTGCCCCCAAAAAGGATGTATACTGCCCCCAAATAAGCTAATTTCCAAAGTTTATAAAAATCTAGATGCATAAGGAAATTGCTTTGAAATACGTAATACCACAATATTTTGGGGTCAACTTTGGGAAAGCAAGGAGAATGGCCACAGCAGGTCAGACCAATAGTCCATCTAGCCCAGTACCTGTCTTCTGACAGTGGCCAATGCCAGGTGCTTATTCTGAAATGCATCATTTTTTTTTAATGTAAGATTTTTGACCCCACTATGTAAACAGTTTTCCAGAGGACACCAGGATTCTATCTTATGGTTTTGGGTAGCTACTGTCCAGCCCATAACTTGGGATTTAATTTCCATGTTGGACTTTGCAGTGCCTTTGGCAATATGTTTATCAAGTGTGATCAAAATATTTTCTGTTCCTTCATTCCTCTAAACAATAGACAATTACAAAACATTGCCTCTTAATGAACATATGGTCATACTATTTGTGTCTTTTGATTTTTTAAATGTCTTATTGTACATCGCTACAATGTTTTTCTCATTGTATTAAATAAGTGATCCTGCTGCAAATTTGCTCAAATGCAAAATATTACAGGTTTCTGAAGCAGTGTCAATACTATCAGTACGTGTGTTGTGTTTGTGATGTTTTCATGTTTTTAAAGCATAGTGGCATTGAAAGTTGCTCTAGCTCTAGAATGTGCGTTGTTGTCCTTTTACCTGCAAAAAAAGAGATAAAGATGATCAAGTTCAATGTTGGTGTGAACTGTCTCAACTCTTGTTGCCCTCCGCTGGATTTGTACCTGTATGCCTGAGGGCTGATTTTATTCCCTGGCTGTTAATGTTAATCAACTCAAATAACAAGCTCTTTATATTCATTTACTGTGGGAGCTGCACTGATCAGAAAATATGAGGGTTGTGTGATTTTGATAATTTCTTAATAAATAAATATCCTGAAGGGCTCAGTCCTACTTCATTGAGCAGGACTGAATGGCAAAATTTCTATTGATGCCAGTGAAGCAGGATTGGGCCCTAAAGTAAGTGTGGCCCTTTGTATCACAATGTTTGACCATGCTTCATTTTCAATATCTGGTATCCCCTACATGAGTTCCTAAAAGCAGATAATCACCTCATTATGAGCATGATTTTCATCAGTATTGTAACTCAACCTATAATTTGATGAACATAATCAGTAGCAGTTCGGTATATGGACGCCTAATTTGTGGGTACATACAGGCAATTGGATATCTAAATTTTACCAGTTACACCACAATGATATGGTGGAGTAAAATTACAGATTCAATTTGCAAAAGGGATAATAACCTTCCAAAATTAGAGGTATTCATGAAAATCAGGGCCTCTGTTTTATATGGATAGAGCCTATTCATTTCTAGGAACTTTATTATGTACTCCATGCAAAGATGCAATAAAGAAAATTTCTCAATTGGCAAACATACTTCTTTTCATTAGACCATAAATGCATACAAGGTTTTTTGTACTACCCTGTGACTTTTTCACTTTAAGAGAAACTTATTCACCTAAATAACAAGGCTAATGAAAAGAGGCACTCTCAGGTATGGAGTACATTTTAAAACCTTTTAAAATATAGACACCAGGACATCTTAAAGAGAAGCGTGTTCAAAGGGAAAATAAGAAAAACCAGCAATCAAATTAACAACAAACAAATTTGTAAAGCAGACAAAACAACACTGAAAAGAGATTTTTTGTCCATTAAAATTATTTTATATTGCAAACTATACTCCTCATTATCACTGCAATTATATGATTGCTTCACTCTATATTTAATCCTCAATTCATACTGCTCTTTATAAATCACTAAAGGATTTCTTTAAGGAATATACTGTCAACGTGCTTATAAATCTTGTTATTCATTAAATGTGATACTTGATTCAGAACCGGATATAATTATCAAAAACAATGATGTATGTAGTATATTACATTTAGCCATTGACGAGGATGGATTAGAATCTCATATTTTTTGTAAGTAAAGAAACTGTTTCAATTATACGTAACAGGTTTTTTCCCCCCATTTAACAACTAAAGCATGTTTAATTCCTCTATGAACATCTAAATGAATATGAGCTTATGAATTTATCTGGAACTGTTTGAATTGACCTTGTGAGTCACCCTTTTCTACATATGTGTATACATACCTAACATACTGCCGTTTCCATTTCATGCATCTGAGGAAGTGGGATTATGGCCACAAAAACTTATGCGATAAATAATTTTGTTAGTCTTTAAAAGGGCCACAGGACTCCTTGGCTATGTCTACACTTGTTAATTTAAGTCGACTTAGCTAAGTCGACTTAGCATGTCCACACTCAAAATTTAAGTCGACTTAGAGGGGACCCTACCAAATCGACCTAGAGCGTCCAGACTGGATGCCTAGGTCGACTTGTAGGGGCTAGGTGGACCTGGGACAGGTCCACGGTGGTGGTGGGGGGGCACCCCTTGCCAAGTGCCAGGGGGCTCAGTCTTTGCCCCATTGTACCTTGGTACAATGGGGCAAAGGGGGACAGGGACCCTGGCAGAGCATAGGGGCAGGGTGGGGGAAGCCCTAAAGCCCCCTTAGGGCTATTCCACATCCACACTGGCTAAGTCAACTTTCTAAAGTCGACTTAGCCAGCAAAGTCGACTTAAAACGAGGTTTTATAAAGTCGACTTAATTTTTCCTTAAGTCAACTTAAGCAGCTGCTTAAGTCAACTTAAGGAAAGTGTAGTGTGGACGCAGATTAAATTAAATCCACTTAGGCAAGCTGAAATCGACTTAATTTGTAAGTGTAGATGCACCCCTTGTTTGTTTTGAATTTAAAGTGAATCAATTAACATTGATATTAACAGCTTTGCACTACTATGTTTCACAACCCTTATGGCAAATTTATAAACTGTGCCCTGATCTACTCTAGAAAATGAAGTCAATTTAACTGCACAGGGATATGAAAAATCCACACCCCTGAGTCGTGTAGTTAAACAAGTGAGGTCCCCATGTAGATAGCACTGGTGGATGGAAAAATTCTTCTACAGACTAGCTACTTCTGCTTGGGGAAAATGGATTACCTATGCTGATGGGAGAACCCCAGCATCTCTCAGGGGTGTGCATTTTTCACATCGCTGAGACGTGTAACTACGCTGAGGAAATTTTCAGCGTAGACCAGCTCTTACACTCTAGAGGCATTTTACAGTGTTCTGGAATAATCAAGTTGTCTGGGCTATATCATTATAATTTAATCACATTCTGGATTGTGGATTTACTTTCAGTTGTCTAGGTAGGTCAGATCCAGAAGAGGTTCAATATACCCTAAACATCTTTCAAGATTTGCTTTGTGAGCTAAGTAGCTTCTTTCAGGCCACATCATAAATATGAGACTCTGATATGTCAATGTGAAAATGGACTTGCAGACAGGTCTGCAAAACAAAAATTGCATTGAAACTTGAGATGGATCTTCAAGGTTGGAAGCAGAACAATGAACCAGGATGGGGACTAGAACTATATCATGCCAGGAAGGTATCATTTTTCAGTGGGTGCAGGGTTATTCCCACTGGAGGATCATTTAAAAGGAAACTAGTGGCCCAATGAAAGGGAGAAAATGTCGGATGCTGTACCAGACTGGAAGCCAGACTGGTGTTGACAATTGTGTCTCAAGTGGCTACAGCTCTGCTCTAACAGCTAGGATTTGGATTCCCTACTTCCCCACCTTTGAAAAATGAAAGCCCTAAAAGAACACTACTTTAATAGGCTAAGGAAAATCTCCTAAATTAGTGACCATCCCCAAACTGAAGCACTCCAGACTGGTAGGAATTCACCCAAGGAAAAATCTAGCTTAGGGTATCTAACTAATGAGGCTGGAATCTTTGGAAAACTCTTGTCTACACTAGCATCTTAGGACGCTTATGTCAACCTACAGAATGCCGCGTCCACACCTGACTTTCATTAAGTCGACTTAAGCGTTTCCTTAAGTCTACTTAATAACTTCCCCTCTTTAGGTTGACTTAAGGCTTAAGGAGTGCGTCTACACTAGTAAATTAAGTCGACTTAAGCAGGCTTAAGTCGACTTAATTTACTCTGCATCTACACTAGAGTTTCCTTACGTTGACTTAAGGAAAAATTAAGTCGACTTAATAAGACCTCGTTTTAAGTTGACTTATTGCTTAAGTCGACTTAAACCAGTGTAGATGTAGCTTAGCCCTACATTGACTTAAATGGCCCCCAGGGCTCCTGCCACTGACCTCCCTCCCAGGGTGCCTGGCACAGCCAGAGCCTGGTGTGCCCACCCACAGGGCAGGACACAGTCCTCCCCACCCCACTCCTGTATCCTGCTCCTGTCCCTGTCCTGCTCAGCCCCCATGTACTCAAGAACAATAGGGAAGGTGCTGAGCTCCCTGCCACTTTTAAAGGGGTGCCTGGGGAAGGGGGGCACCTCTTGGGTGCCCCCCTTCTCACCATGCACCACTCCCAGGTCCACCTAGCCCCTGCCAGTAGACTTAGGCATCCAGTGTAGACACTCTAAGTTGATTTTGCAAGGTCGACTTTAAATCTCTAATTTAGAGAGATAAAATGCTGTGTGGTTCTCATAAGGAGAAGAGACTGAGAATGAGGAACCAGAAGTGCAGCTGAGAAAACCCTTTTGTCTTTGGAAGTACACTGCTGCCTGAAGGGTTTTTCACTTTATTTAAAAATAAAGCAAGATCCCAGGGAAAGGAGTGAAGGGTTGAATAATATTCTGTTTAATGTATGTGTTATGCAGACATAGGAACAGAGAGGGAAATCTCTGTTAACATTGTGCATGATTTTAAATAACTAGTTCCATTGCAAAAACTGAAAAGTTAATATAGAAGAGAGAAATGTAATATTCACAAGTCACAAGTTGCCTTTAGTGGAGAGCTCTTGAAGAGCTTCTCTGCCATAGGCAGTTATGGTAATAATAATCTAACACAACAACAGTAATGGAAACTACACAGAAAGCTAAAATGACATGTGGCCAATGAATATATAAAAAAAGCAAAGCTTGAAGCTAATCTAGAAAGGCCAGAAAAATGAATGAATCACAAGACAGATTTAAATCCCATAAACATTTTCTATAGAAGTTGATCTGCCAAGGAAACTTAATCATTAGAGGAGCTGCACCCGAGGCTCAGTCTTGAGACTAAATAATGAGCACATTTAGTCAATGAAACAAGAAAAGGCAAGATCCCCCCCAAGAGAAGAGACAGGAAATCTATTCCTTCTCAACAAAATGATAAATAACAGACCATTAATGTCCCAGTGGAAAAAACCATAGAAAGGTCATAATGTAGGAGTATATTCCTAGCTTTCCACTATCTGGTAAAAAAGGAACCTTGACCAAAACTAGAGGAAACTGTTAAAGTTAAAAAATAAAAGACATTTAGAATTTATCTTACAAGAATTTACAACAACCCCTTGCCATAAAAAGCTAGCTTTTTGAAGGACATTCTTGATACAGGAGTAACTTAGAACGCAATTGATTCTGCACAGTACCGAGCACCCTGAAGTGTTCAGACCCTCATGTGACTGAGCTCCTCTTAATGTTTTCTATGGCCTGTCTACACATAAAATTTATGTTGACCCAGTTACATAGTTCAGAGCTGTGAAAAATTTCACTTGTGGTGCAACCCATGTTGAGTTAAACCCCCCAGCTGTAGATGCAGTGAAGTCAAGGGCCAAGTTCATCCACTGACCTATGCCAAGTCTACACTCAGAATGCTGTGTCAATCCTCTCTAGACCCACTCAATCGATTCCGGAAGTGCTCTCGCATCAATGCAATAACACCACCACTCCATCCACTCCTTCAAATATTGTAATGCTGAATCAAAGGAAGACCATTGCTGGTCAATACAGTCATGAGAGTAACTAGGTCAATGGGAGATCTGCATTCTGCGGCACGCACATTGCGTATCTCCCATTGACTTAGCCCCACAGTGTCGACTAGGCTCAAGACACCGCCTCTTAAGGGGGTGGATTTATAACAGCAATATAAAACCCCTTCCGTTGCTACAGCTAGTGTCTATATTATAGCAGTGTACCTGCAGTGCTGAAATTTTCTGCCACTATAGCACTTGTAGTGTAGACATAATCTAAAGCCAACACTCTCAGCAGGAATTCACTAAAATTAGATTTTAAATGGGTAATCCAATCTCCTCTACTAACCAGGGGTGAGTAGGGTTTATGCATGTTTTCTGGTTTTCACCTTACCGTAGGAATCGCTGGTAAGTCATGCTCAGGGAAGAGCTCATACTTGTGGATTTTGAAGGGAAAAAGAAAATGAAAAAGAAGTGTCACTGGTGGAGTCAGGGAAGTCAGCAGAAGGAGTTTAATTTTCAGCTAAGTACAGCAGTAATTACTACAGCCACAACACTGTAAAGTTGACCCCATAAATGCCTTTGCTAACATTGTTCATTACATCATCTTTGACAGTATTAGAAAGGAGTCATGGGTAATTGGCATGGCACAATTAATGCAAGCCCCACACTACACCCACTGTAACCCTAATGAGACTGACATTTTTGCAGTTTTGTGAACTGCATAATACATTAACTCAATGTGTCAAGTTTCTGCATAATATCCTGCTGAAGTGTCTACTAAATTTTTTTCTAAAATTCACCTGGTTCGCAAAATCATAGGGGATATCCTGTTATATACCAAATGCTTTCCCAGGATGTGTTTGAAGCTACACAGCTTAGGTGCACAAGGGGCAGTTGCCTCAAGAGTAATTTAGCTGAGAATCAATAAACAAACATGAGGGAATCTGTCATTAACAATGAACATATTGACATTCTTTTTATTGTTACTGGTTAACACTTTGGCTATGTCTACACTGGCAAGTTAGTTCGAATTAAGCCTCCTTAATTTGAACTAACTAAAGCCATGGCTACACTAGAGTTTAGTTAGTTCGAATTAAGGGCTTCCTTAATTCGAACTAATAAGTTAGAATAAGGTATTCGAACTAAGAGGTTAATTCAAATTAACTAGTTCGAATTAACCAATGTGGCCATGTTAATTCAGACTAATTTCTTAGTTCAAATTAACTAGCCATTGAAATGAATGGGGATCGCTAATTCGAACTAAGCAAGTGCTTGCTTAGTTTGAACTAACGTTCCAGTGTGGCCATGCTAGTTCGAATTAAGCTAATTCGAACTAATTTTAGTAAGTGTAGACATAGCCTATGAGATTATATAACTTTTTATTTTCAAATCTTTACTAAAGAGATCTGAAAAATATAAACTGTTCAAAAAATCAGCTGTTCACTGAAAACTTCTATATCACATTAAAACCATATATTCTCACAGGGGTAGCTGTGCTAGTCTAGGTCAGCAAAACAAACAGGGAGTCCTGTGGCACTTTTAAAGACTAACAAATTTATTTATTGCATGAGCTTCCATGGGAGAAAATCCTACTTCGTCAGATGCTTTGACGATGGGGAACTTACAGAATGGGAGGAAATTAAATGCAGGGAAGTGTAAGACATAGAACCAAGTCAGGCTGTAACAGCAAACCAAAGCAGATGTTAAGATTCAAACACTGAGGAACAGCATGTAGAGGAAGGTCAGGTCAAATCACATGTTGTAATGAGACACTACACTACAGTGCAAATTAGTGCTGGACACAAACCCCATGCTATACCGAAAACCTACTGATCGCTATAGTTACCTATATCCCTCGAGCTTTCATCTAAGACACACCACATGATCCATTGTCTACAGTCAAGCCCTAAGATATAACCACATTTGCTCCGATCCTTCAGACAGAGACAGACACCTTCAGGATCTCTATCAAGCATTCTTAAAACTACAATATCCACTCACGGAAGTGACAAAACAGATTGACAGGGCCAGACAGGTACCCAGAAGTCAACTACTACAGGAGAAATCCAAGAAAGAAAAACAACAGACCACCACTGGTCATCACCTACACCCCCCAAGTCAGACATATACAACCCTCATGTCAGACCTCTACAGCACATAATCAAGGATCTACAGATTATTCTACATGATGATTTCTCACTCTCTCAAACCTAGGGAGACAGTCCTCTCCTTGCTTACAGATAGCACCCCAACCTTAAACATATACTCACTAGCAACTACAGACCAAACAACAGAAACATTAAAGCAGGCACATATCCCTGCAACAGACCACGTTGCCAACTTTGCCCACATATCTACACAAAAGACACTACCACAGGACCTAATCAAACCAGCTACTCCATCAAGGGTTCATTCATGGGCTCGTCCACCAATGTGATTTATGCCATCATGTGCCAGAAATGCCCCCCTTCCTTATATATTGGACAAACAGGACAGTCTCTACACAAAAGAATAAATGGGTACAAGTCTGACACCCAGAAATCACAACATTTAAAAACCAATAGGGGAACACTTCAGTCATCCTGCTCACTCCATTGAGGATTTGTTAATAACTGTGCTCAAATAAATGAATAACAAATCGCAGCTTCAAAGAGAAACTGCAAAACTGGAATTTATATGTAAATTCGACTTCGTTGCCTCGGGGTTAAACAGAGACTATGGATTTTTTTTTCTCATTACAACAGGTGATTTGACCTCACCTTCCTCTATATGCTGTTCCCCAGTGTTTGAATCTTAAAATATTAAGTCGACTTAAGGTTGAAAAGGGGCCACATCTACACTTGAAAAGTTAAGTCAACTTTTGTTAAGTCGATTTAATAAGGTCCACTTTAAGTCGACTTAAAGTCAACCTTATTAAGTCGACTTCATAAAGTTGACCTAACTTTTCAAGTGTAGACATAGCTTCAGTTCTACAGTTTTGGCTCAAGGGAATCTCCCAGTGACATTTGTGGTAGTTTTCCTCTTCAGAAAGGTTGCAGGATTGGGACTTGTATATCACAGGTGCCAGAATGTGAATGGTTGACCAGCAGCCTTTTTTTTTTTTTTTTAAATTTGTTGAGGTCTTAATGTTCTATGAGTGGTTTCTATCTAGGGAATCATAACCCTAGACAGAATCATAATCATAACAAATTGTTGCTCGAGATTATAATTTCTTGACATAGGGATCATAACTCTGGTGCTAGGGAAAAGATCTTGAGCAAGTCCATGTACCGTATATGCTCGCCTATTAGCCGATACACACATAAGCCAACCCTTGTTTTAAACCCCCCAAAAAAACTCGAGAAAAAAATGCACCACCTGTGCATAAGTCGAAGGTCAAAATTTGATTATAGAAGGTCCCTTAAGGGCCAATCCCCTTTTCCCCACTCCTTTCACCTTCTCCCATTTTCCTGCTCCTCGCCCCTCTCCCCCACAGCTTTTCCCTGCTCCTCTGCCCCCCCCAAAGCTTTTCCCTACTCCTCTGCCACCCCACCCGCAGCCTTTCCCTGCTCCTCAGCCCCTGCGCAGCTCCTTCCCCACTCCTCTAGCCCCCCTTACCTTGCTGGAGCCCCTTACCTTGTTCCACACTGTCCTGCTGCAGCCAGGCTGGGGAGTTTCAAATCTCCTGCCTTGAGTACGCTCTGTCTCAAACAGAGCATGCTCAGGGCGGGAGCGGCCAGTTGGCCACAGAGCGGCTCCCGGTCTGGCCACCGCTGCACCTCTGGGCCTCCAGCAAGGTAAGGAGGGCCAGAGGAGTGGGGAAGGAGCCGGGGGGAGGAAGGGGTGCTGAGGAGCAGGGAAAGGTTGGGCAGGGGGGAGGGCCCGAGAGGAGCAGCGAAAGGTGCCTGTGATCCACAGATAAACCAAACCTAGCTTTTCAGATAGATTTTGGAATTTAAAATTCTTGGCTTATACGCGAGCATATATAGTATGTGTGTGTGTGTGTGGAGGTGTTATGGTCACCGTACCTTTTTAACTGCTGAATGGAAAGGGTTTCCTGAACCTACAGGAAGGTGTTGATATTCTTTACCTGTTCTAAGATAGGGTCACAGTATAGGAAAGGTCAAGAGTCATCGCTTTAGATGTTGTTAATGCCTTTCATCCAGTTTCCTTAATTACTGTTTCCTGCTGCACTACATAGTGAGCAACAGCATATGTTCTGTGACCTCCCATTGTACTTCACACCCCTTCTCTCCCACAACAGAAACAAATCAAGTGTTTTCCAGTTAATTGATTTGTGGCTGATAATTTTCATGGTTGTTAGTTGATCTGTATGAGAATTTGCTTCCAAAACACAGTACTAAAAGTTTCTGTAGAACTCTGGAATTTTTAGTTAACCCTTTTAATGTGGGAGTTGTTTTCTTTAACAATAAGTGTGGGCTATATCTCACCCTTCCCCCCTCCCCGCCTTAATGCCAAAGAGCACAGAAGGGTATAAATGCAATTTTCACATCCAAAATTAATTCTGTTTCCAAGACATGACCAAATCAAAAAGCAAATTGCATGGGATCCAAATTTCTGGAAGATGTTGCAGGAGTTGGCTCATCAGCAGCTTCTCAGTGACTTTCTTTCAGAAAACGGAATTTAGGAGCTGGCAAATAAGTAGGTAAATTATGGAGTGATGATTTCCTGAAAAAGCATGCCAGTGGGTCTTCAGAAGCGTGACTTCAGTGATATTTAGGTAAAGCTCTTATGGAGATACTATCAATCCTTGTTAACAGTGGGCTACAGATTCTTTGTGGGTTTTATTGCCTATAAAGGGGCACAGTTTCAGCTTGTTCTTGAGCAGATCCAGCACAGTTTATTTATGGTCGGCATCTGAGCAGTCAGATGAAACTTACTCAGAGAGCACAGTAGATTTTCTACTTGGACACTGCTAGAATTGTCACCTTCACTATTTCTTTTAATCAGATGTAGTCAGTTTCCCTGTTTTGGCAGTAGAAAGATTCAGAGAAATAAAGCCAACTAAGACCCTTCCTCAAAAGGTTATTTCTTGAGGGACAGAGGGTTACAACACAAAAATGGAATGGAGTCAAAACCAGAAAATTATCAAAGAAGTTCCCCAGGTGACAGTTCATAACCAGTTTTATGGGTGCCGAGTGTGAAGTTTTCTCTTCTGGAATTTATTCCCTCCTTTTTGTCTCTTTGGCTATGTCAACACTTGTTAATTTAGGTTGACTTAGATAAGTCGACTTAACAAAAAGTCAACTTTAAGTCGACTTTGTTAACTTGACTTAGCATGTCCACACTTAAATTTTAAGTTGACTTAGGGGGGACCCTACAAAATTGACCTAGAGCATCCACACTGGATGCCTAGGTCGACTTCTAGGGGCTAGGTGGACCTGGGACAGGTCCACGGTGGCAGGGGGCACCCCTTGCCAAGTGCCAGGGAGCTCAGCCTTTGCCCATTGTACCAAGGTACAATGGGGCAAAGGGGGACAGGGACCTTGGTAGGGCATAGGGCCTGCCCTTTGGGGGGGGCATGCCAGGCTCTCCCTTGCCAGCCACCCTGGCAGGGAGGGCAGTGGGGAAGCCCTGGAGGCCCCTAAGACGACTTAGAGTCATCTTAGGGGTACTCCACGTCTACACTGGCTTAAGTGGACTTTAGAAAGTCGACTTAAAATGAGGTTTAGTAAAGTCGACTTAAATTTTCCTTAAGTCGACTCAAGCAGCTGCTTAAGTCGACTTAAGGAAAATGTAGTGTAGACGCAGAGTAAATTAAGTCAACTTAAGCAAGCTTAAGTCGACTTAATTTACAAGTGTAGACGCACCCATAGACTCTCCCTGAAGCACCTGTGCTAAGGGAAAAGTAAACCTGCTTATCTCCTGTTAATTGGGAGGCAGTTAATGCTTCTATCTCATAGTGCTGAAATACTTGGAGCTGCAATAACAGCAGGGAATGTTTAACTACAGCAACAACAGATAGCTATGTCATTAACTAAGATCTTGTCTACACTGAAAAAAACTGTGTTGATCCATGCGGGATCAATTGAGCAGTCAGTGTAGACCTGCTCAATCCCGGAAGTGCTCTCTGGTCGACTCTATAACTCCACCCCTTCAAGTGGAGTAAGGCTGTATCAATTGGAGAGCGCTTCAAGTCGACGGCGCTGAATGAAGACAGCGTGGTAAGTAGGAGTAACTAAGTTGACAGGAGATAAACAAGCTGCGTGCCGCAGATGGTGTATCTCCCCATGACTTAGCCCCCCAGTGTAGATTAGGCCTAACTCTTCCTGGGTTCCCATTTTCATAGGTTAGTGTTATGGACCCTATTAATTTTCTTCATCTCTCCTTATCTCCTCTTTGAATAGTTCCAGGGGGGTAGTTAGTCTGTATACAGCAAAAACAATGAGAGTCATGTGGCACCTTAAAGACTAACAAATTTCTTTGGGTATAAACTTTTACGGGCTATGACCCACTTTAAGTCGACTTAAAGCCGACCTTATTAAGTCGACTTAAAGTTAAGTTGACTTAGTCCACTTTGTTAAGTCAACCTAACCGCCCTTAAGTCAACTTAGTAAAGTCGACTTAAAGGTTACTCCCCATCCACACCATCCTTAAGCTGACTTAAGGCTTAAATCAACCTAATGGGCGGTTCTTATTAGGTCGACTTAAGCTTTTATTAAGTCGACCTAAATTGCTAGTGCAGATATAGCCAAAGTTCCCTTATGGCTTTAAAAACTCTGAGAGCAAACAAAAGTGCATTTAAAGTTTAAAAATTTTAACTGCTAAGTTTTCACTTCCAAGTGGAACATATTCATGTTTTCAAGCACTTAAGTTTCCCAGTGCAATTTAAATGTCTATAAATGGTTGAATATTTAGCCATCTTACTGTGGATTTTACTAATGGGGCACCTTTTCCCCCCCAAATATATAAAACATAAATATGGATTATAATACATTAATATAACCAATATTTGGTGAAAGATCATTTGTTTATCAAATAATGTAAAATAATATGTTTTGTTGTTATCTGAAATAAGTTTGGAAAAGATATTATTATTTATACTTATAAAAATTATGTATTGGAGACAGCATAGGAAAATACTCTCCAAGTTTTCCTGGGAGTAAAATAATGAACTTTCAATAGCCACTTTAATTTTTTTTGTACAAAGTCATGAAAATCTAAAATCATTAATGGTCTATCCAAATTCCTTTGAAGACAAAGTCTTGCTGACTTTTTTTTGTTTTGAATTACGTCTTAAATCCAGAATATATTCACTGAGATCATTTTGCAAGTGTAAGGGAGAGAAACTGGTGTAAATGATTTTAAAAACCTGGCCCTTAGATTTTTGTTCTTATTTCTTCATACAGGGCAACATATAGAGAAATAGTATATAGAGAGAAATGGTAAATAGATGTAAAGTGCTATGTAAAAGCAAAAGTTACAAACAAATTTCAAAAGTAGAAAGATTTCTATAAGAACTAGATACATTTTAATTACATTATTTCCTTCTGCTGCCATTAGTTAATTTCTTCAGCTGTTTGCCATTTAATTATGCCCTTATTATTCTTGGTCTGGGGTAGTTACAGTCCATTAATATTTATAAGATGAGATGAGGTTTATTGCTTATATTAGTAGTCCTTTATCTGGAAGATAAGGAATGATAATAGGCTAGTCAGAACAATATTATATCAAGTTTATTACTGCCTAATCACCTCTATTTTTGTCTTCATTGTTGGTTATTATGAAGGACCATGTCCATTATATTATACAGCAAAGCGATTTTTCTTCTGTATATTCTTAGGAAAGTGACACATTTCTTGTCTAACATTTATGTTTTCAAATTATTTTTTGATTACTATTAAACAAGCAATATGCACTAAAGACCTAATCTAAAACTCATTGAAGAGAGCAGACAGACTCCAATTGATTGCAGTGAGCTTTGGATCAGACTTTCTACCAGGCCCCAATTCTGCAATCCTTGCTCATGTGAGTAATCCTTACATTCATACTCAGTGGAATATTTGCATGAGATTTACTCACCGAAAGAGATAACAGTTATAGGATCAGGCCCTCACAAAATAAAGATAATCTCCACTTTTCTTCTTCTAATCTTGCTTTTATTTTTCTTAGTATTATAGGGATCACTATATAATAGTATATACTATAGTCCCAAATTTTCCTATATTAGATACATTTAAATCTATGTATTTGTCTACATTTGTCCATACTTATTGAAATGATCAGGTTTACAGACTTTGTTCCATTAATTTCCTCAGCAGCCTGACTCCTTCTTTTCCTCTTAAGTGCAGAGATCCACATGAACATCATTTCATTATTTACATATAGTTAATGTAACCCACTGACAAACCCCCTATTTTTATACTAGATCTGGTATTTGCTTTGATGTTCCTTCTTTATATGACACTGTAGAGCCAGTTAATGATTTTGTTATAATCTCTCTCCCTTGGGCTTAACCACCATCTTTACCATTTAACTAGTAAAACAAAAAATTAATAATAAGCAAGTATTTATATTTTGTTTAGGTACCTAAACTTCCAAATTCAGATATATTAACTTCTAGGAGAGAGAGTGCTTCTGTGGCCTTGCTTCTTTTGTATAAAAAATTTTCAGGTTCTGATCTGAATCTTTGATTATCAATTCCATTTACTGATATCTTCCTGTCCTCTGTCACACAGGGAGGTTTATTTTGGTTTCAGTTGGACAACACCATCAAGCAGTCTGAAATTGCCAGTTCAACTGTGTTTAGATCAAACTGTTCTTTACTGCTTTCTGTGTAGCCAAAAGGTACTAGCTAATCACTTCATCTCTTTCAACAAAATAAATATATCTAGTATTCTTTTGTTAAAGCTCCTTTGTTTGTTTTTGTTTACTAAGGTAGAATTACTCTTTAGTTTTGGTATACACCAAGTCTTCTAAGTGGAATAATTCCACTTTAACCTTAATGACATTTCATCTCCTCAAATTCCAAAGGGGTAGCCGTGTTAGTCTATTGTAGAAAGACAACAGAGTCTTGTGGCACTTTTAAAGACTAACAGATTTATTAATCGCATGAGCTTTCGTGGGAGAAAATCCCACTTCAAAGCGTCTGACGAAGTGGGATTTTCTCCC
>ML685831.1:1012351-1047216 GCA_007922175.1 Pelusios castaneus
AATCCCACTTCAAAGCGTCTGACGAAGTGGGATTTTCTCCCACGAAAGCTCATGCGATTAATAAATCTGTTAGTCTTTAAAAGTGCCACAAGACTCTGTTGTCTTTCATCTCCTATCCCTCATAAAATGTTAAGAGAACAATGCAGCACCTCATATTCTCAATGCTTCTGCCTGAATCACATGATCTCTTTGTGTCTCTCACTGACCCATATGCTTGCCATCCAAAAACAATTACAAGCTTTATTAAAGCTTGATGTAACAACAGTAAAAATATTTAGACTTATAACTTATTCTGCATTCAAAACACTTCTGCTTAAATTCATTTTACTATTACACATTTTACACTTTTTTCCCCAGCTCCTCACCATTGGTTTACCAGAAAACATACCCCTTTATAGTCCTTTAGTTAATATAATAAATTATTGTACTTTTAGAAATAGTAAACCTTTGTTGACCTACCCTTCAAATTTTAGAAATAGTAAACCTTTGTTCACCTACCCTTCAAATTACCTAGACTCATATTTTTAACATTATAGAAAAAAGGTTGCTTAAAAAATGTTAAGAGTTTTCACAAGTCTGTTATTAAGCACTGGATTGAAAACCTCTTACCAATATCTCTAAGAGTGAATCCCATGAATAGTTCTTTCAGCGTCAACCTTTAGTATCTAATGAAGATTGTGACTAGAGCATCTAACTCCATGTTTGGTCAAATATCCCTGTTTCCCTAGGTGATTTAGGAGTGAAATGGGGTTGCATTCACTGCACTTGTGCCTCATGCTGTTTAGTCAGAGGAATAACTCAATGAGTCCCAGTGCACCCACACAGTTGTGTCTCACCGGCTGTTACCTCCACTTTAGGACCCACATCTCTTCCAAACCTGCATTGTCTGCTTCATGACACAACTCTCCACCCATGCCAATATCTGTGCTCTCCCCTCTCCTGGGGGATTCTGCAGTCCCAACTAGCCACTTCCTCCAGTGGCGGCTGCAGTGGCAGTCCACTGTCCAACCCTTACCTCAGAGTATAGTAAATTACTCAGCTGTTCCTTCTTTGTAGCTGGCCACTGCTGATTGCACAGCCTGGGGAGGGGGGGGGGGAGGAGGGCGCAGCCCAACTTCCTCTCCCTAAACTCCTGGTGTGACTGCTCTTTTCTGCTCTCTGCTAAGGCCTTCTCAGCCCTGATTGGCTGTTCCCAGTGCAAGCTCCTTAGGGCTTTATTAACCATTTCCAGACTAGTGTGGAGCAGTTGCCCCCACCACAAGGAGATGATGAAAAAACAAACACAATCAGGAGTCTTCCCAGCAAAAGAAGAGACCTGACAGGTCTGTAGAAGATGCCTTATTCTGAGACTACTCTAACATTTATGTATGAAAAAGCAAATTAAGAAGCAGTAATGACAGTGCACCTTCCCTGAACTTGGATTGGATTCTTTTGTTAAAATTCCTTTGTTTGTTTGTTTACTAAGCTAAAGTTCCACTTTATTTTGGTATACACTAAGTCTTTCAAACCTAATAATTCTACTTTAACCTTAATGATATTTCATCTCCTATCCCTTGTAAAATGTTCAGAAAAAATGACACACCGATGCAATAAAAAATATGCACAAAATTCACAAGTCCTGGTAGGGAAAGGGAATCTGTCACATATAGGAAAGAAAGAGGCTGGAATTATAGCAGTCATATATCCCAGCCTGCTAAAGATGTAACACATGACAGAGAACCAATGGAAGAATAGACAAAATAAAAACAATTCATGCAGGAAACTTGTAAGATTACTTCCTTCAGTGTAAATAACTAGCTCCTCAGTTTCATACTTTTTTGTTATGTAACAATAACCTTTTTCAGTGTTGAACAAGAAAAGAGAGGAGTCACAAAAACTGTGTGAAATGTGGATAAATTTGGGACAGCTGAGAGGTCAGATGGCAGTGGTACTGTAGAATCAGTACATACTGGTATGTTGTGGAGATGTAAATAGGGCTGGCTCCAGGCATCTCTGTCAAGAGCTATTGCACAGCAGTGCGCTCTCTGGCCATATTGCAGGCACTGCTCTTCTTTCTGCTTCTGTGATGAATCAGAAAGACCATAAGTTTCTTGCACTGCTTGCTACAGCAGCTTTTCTAAAGGGATTCTTCCCACCGTTAGTGGCCCAGTCTTCTTTGCTGAGACCTACGTTTTCTACACCCATCTAACTATAGCTATATAACTACATGGGATTCCCTCTTTTTCCTGTCCTATACCCTCCCACAGGAGTGTTTCTGTAAGGGAATCTAGACCCTCCTTTCCCACAAGAACCTCCTCCTCTTTGGGTCTCCTCTCCTCCTTCTGCCATGCCATAAGAGCCCTGTGAGTCTTTGGACCCCCTCATTCCCACCGTTCAGAGAAGGAATAATGATTGGTGCTAGAATTGTGTGGAGGCTGAAAATGACATTTGCGAAGGATTTCAAGATTTGAACATTTTTTCACTGTGATTTGGAACAAAACCTGCATATTTCAAAGTCTCCACAGAAAAAAATTCTGTTTGCTTTGGATCAATGGAAACATTTCATTTTAACTAAATCATTTAATTTTGATTCTGATAGTTTTATAGGATAGAATAGAATAGAAGTACCCAAATAAGTAAATAAATCAAATAAAAAGCCATTTCAGAAAGAAAAATGGAAATATTTCACTCCAAAAATCTTTTTAAAAGGATGTCAGAACTTCTTTTTCCCAAGAAAATGACAATTTTGCACAGGTCTATGATTTTGATAGAACTGCATTGACTTCACATTTTTCCAACCACCTCTAGTAGGTTTCTCTTTAGTATGGAGGCATTTAATAATATTTGATGTGCATTTTGAGCTATAGTATCCTGCTTCCATTGATTTAAATGGAGCATGATCAAGCCTGTATTCAGCAAATATATTAAACAAGTATATGATATACATAAATGCTACTTCATATAACACTATGGAAGAACCTGCAAACATAATATAATTTGAATCTGCAATTTTTTTCATAATTTTCACTGCTTTTTTGGGGACCTTATTTCCAGAACATGATACTGAAAAATAATATCTATTAAATAACCAACTCAAAATAACAGTGAATTAGCAATCTGGATTTCCCTCCTTTGTCAGTATCTTTAATAGTCTTTATGTCAGTTCAAGCTTAGTTAATATATGATGTACATTAATGTTTTAAACAAAAATGTTTCTTTCAGAGAATCTCAAAAATTCAGCCTGAATAACCAGTTAGATGAACCATTAAATTAAAACAAACCAGGAGTCTAGAGTCATTTTTAAAGACTAATGGAATTATTTATTGCATGTGCTTTCATGAGAGAAAGTGATAAATGTGCTAAATAAATTTGTTAGTCTTTAAAAGGTCCACTAGACTCCTTGTTTGTTTTGCTGACCTAGACTAACATGGCTACCCCCTCTGGAATATTAGAATTAAACTAACTAGCCACCAACTAGCCTGAATAATAAAAATATAATCCTTCTGCCAGTCAGATTTGGCAATCACAAGGACTTGGTTCGATACCTCGAGATTCCTTTCAACTACACAAAACCGGCTCTAATCTCCACCCGGTAATGGGATACAATTACACACCATCCCTTGGGTGCCTCTAAAGGTAACACTTCCCCTCTCACAAGCAGAGAGACTGAATGTAGAAAGGAGACCTTTAATAAAAGGTGGAGAATAATCTGGGCGAGTCTAGATAGTTATACCTTCCATCCTGGTGAGGGCCGGGGAACAAGGCACCTTGGGTGCGTCTACACTTATAAATTAAGTCGACTTAAGCAGGCTTAAGTCGACTTAATTTACTCCACGTCTACGCTGGGCTTTCCTTAATTTGACTTAAGCTGCTCCTTAAATTGAATTAAAGAAAAACTAGTTTGAATTAATAACACCTGGTTATGATTCGAACTAGTGTCTAAGTCGACTTTATTAAGTCGTCTTAGCCAGTGTAGATGCCCTAAGTCAACTTGGTCCCTGGCACCTGCTCCCTTCTCCCCAGACATGTGGCTTCCCTGCCAGAGGAGCCATAGTCCTGGGGAGAAGGGCTCCCCAGCCAGGGCTCCAGCGGGAGGGGATCCCTCACTGGAACCCTGGCTGGAGAGCCCGGGAGGTGGGCAGCTTGTCCTGGCAGAGCCAGCCCTGCAAGGCTGGCTTTGCTGGGACCAAGAAGCCGTGGGTGGCTCTCCCGGCTCCCTTCTCCCCGGGACCGCTCAGGTCCTGGAGAGAAAGGAGCACAGGCTCCCTTCTGCCCAGAACAATGGGGTCCCGGGAAGAAGGGAGCCCTGCCGACAGAGGAAACCCCAGAGTTTCCGGTCAGCTGGAGCACAGGGCCGGCAATTGGCAGCCCCGCGCTCCAGCTGATGGAGGAAACCCCGAGGTTTCCTCTGTCAGCTGGAGCATGCTCCCTTCTTGCCCGGACCCCGTGGATCCCAGGGGCAAGAGGGTGCGGGGCTCCCTTCTGGCTGGGACCGATCGGGTCCCGGCCAGAAGGGAGCCACAGCCTGAACTCCCTTCTGACCGGGGACCCGATCAGTCCCGGCCAGAAGGGAGCCCCACGGGGTCTGGGCAAGAAGGGAGCATGCTCCAGCTGATCGGAAACTCCAGGGTTTCCTCTGTCAGCGGGGTTCCCTTCTTCCCAGGACCCCATTGTCCCATGCAGAATGGAGCCCGCGCTCCTTTCTCCCCGGGACCTGCGGCTTCTCGGTCCCAGCAGAGCCAGCTGGCTCTTGCCAGGACAACCTGCGAGCAGCTTCTCAGTCCCGTGGAGAGCCAGCCTTGCAGGGCTGGCTCTCCCGGGACGAGCTGCATGTGGCTTCTTGTCCCAGGGAGAGCCAGCTGGCTCTCGCCAGGACAAGCTGCCAGCGGCTTACTGGTTTGGGGAGTGCCAGCCCTGGAGGCTGGCTCTCCCTCCACCTATCCAGTCGACTTAGAGAGTCTATTGTAGACTCTTTAAGTCAACTTAATAAAAGCACCTTTAAGTCAACTTAAGAGTCTTGTGAAGACTTTCTAAGTCGACTTAATAAGGTCAACTTAAAGTCGACTTTAGAAAGTTGACTTAAGAAAGTTGACCTAACTTTGTGAGTGTAGACAAAGCCCTTATTACTTCTCTATCCAGGAGAAGGGATCTTAATTAGCTCAATATTTGAATGGTGGGAAGGGGAGGTTACACCATGGCTGGGGCTCTTAGGGGCTCTCATCCAGGCAGGAATATCTGTCCTCACCCCTTATCAGCCTTCACAGGGTTCTGGCATCTGAGCCCTTTGCTCAGCCAGTTTATTTCAGATGATAGGGGCCCTTCAATCAGAACAGACTAAGTATAGTTCTGCTGCCTGTTGCTCAGACAATAATGGGAACAACATTTTATTATCCCTTCATTTAAGGCTAATGTGATGTGTAACCCAATGCCAGTTGAAGGGATCATTTGGGAAAAGCAGTCCCATCATGCTGAATACCTAAACAGGATGGGTGTTCTAATGGAAGTACAGCCTGGGTCTGATACCTGTTCCCCTCCTCCTCAGCCAGTTCAGCAGGATGTTCAGATCCTGCATACATAAAGAAAAATTAGTGAATGGCAACATGCCTAAGCAAGTGCTTGTGTCTCTTTTGACAGCTGAGATGAGTTCTCATTGAGAGAATGAATCCAAGAGGCCTTAGAGAACACAGGAAACTGGCAAGGCACTGTAGTACTGAGTTCGTGGCTTGACCTGCAAAGTAATCTAAAGGACACTGAAAGGTGTGCCTACACTACAGTCATGGTATGCGATTGCAGCTCATGTAGACATACCTGAGCTAGCTTTAATCGAGCTACCTCTGGTATCAGAGCAGTGAAGCCATAGCAGCCCAGACTTCAGTGTGGGCTAGCTAACCAAGAAATTATCCAGAGTTCTGGATTGGCTTATACCATTTGCATTCAAGCCTTCGCTTCTGCAGCTTCTTTGTTTCAGTACCCATGCTAGCTAGATTAAAACTATGTTATTAGATAGATTAAAATCTATACTAGCTAGATTAAAGTTATGTCATTAGCTAGATTAAAAGCTCAGTTATGTCTACATAAGCTGCAGTGATACCACTCACCTATTCAGCATGTAGCTCACTGCTTTGGAAGATTTGTTAAAATATAGTTTTCCAGAGTTTCGGGAGGCTCAGGTATGGAGGTCCACAAGGGATGCTTTGGTTTAATATACATGATTGGTAAAGCTGACAGAAAATTTCCAGTTCAAACTATTTTAGTTTGCAGTGTTGTAGTGTTCACTGTAATGACAATCTGATCAATTTCTGCCTTTGTTTATGTAGACATCGAGCCATTGATTCCTACCCACTGAGCCAGTTGATCTAGCCAGTTTTCTATCCACCTTACGGTCCACTCATCCAAGCCATACTTCCTTATGTCCTCAGTACGTCTCCTCAGGCTGTCAAAAATGCCAGTGAGTGACACTTGTGTTGGCCTTTTTTGATTTAGACATTTTTCCACAAGGAAATGGACCGAGGCTTTGTCTCAAGAGCCATCCTCCTTGTGTGAAGTCACAAAAAATTGTGGGCACAGAGTATGCCTAATCTGCACACAAAATTGCAGTGGATAACCTGATCAGGAATATTTGTCATGAGTGTGTCTTAGAGAGCTATTTTCAAAAAAGCTCTGCCTGATTTGGAACAGGTACACTGTCTCTGTGAGTTAGAATGAGTTTGGTCGATTCATTTAAAAATTCTGGAATAAATTTGCATATAGACAGTGATGCCTAGTTTAGAATGATTAACATGTTAATCAAATTAAAAAAGGCAACAAGTTGATGTATTTTTTATGTAAAAATTAAAATTGGTAATTATTGTTCATAATTATTATTCACCACTTTTAATAATTTAGACCCAGCCAAAATAAGATCACCTTTTTCTAGGCACTATATAAACCTGTGTGTTGCCAGTATATATGCATTATATATTTATATAATGTCATAATTAAGGCCTACATTGTTACCTGAACTACATGCCTGTGCAGAGGAAGTTATAACTCAAACCTTGGGTGTGGCCATGAAGTAGTAAGTGGGAATTACCCCCTACCCAGAGCAGGGGCTTTGAGAAGACATAGGGATGCATGGATTCTCTCCAACATTTATTGACCAGTAGCACATTATTATAGCTCCTACCTGTCTCCCAGAGCAAGGAGGAAATGAGGAGGTGGTTGGAGGCTCTCTGGGCCATAGTTCCTTTCCCAAGATGATCCTTGGATCGCACAACTATGTGTCTTCCTTTACTGCAAGCCTTGTAATGGAATCTAGCTCTTATTTTTTTTTTATAGAAAACCAATATACAGATCTATAATATAACAATTTTAGATTTACAAATTGATGGTTTCCTGTGAAAGATTCTTATTCTATATTCTTTATACTTTCCATTGGTTATAATTCACACAGCAGAATTAAGGACACTGGGGAATAAGAGAAGTAGATACAAGTGGTATTTAAAAATTATTGTTCTTATTGCTGCTATTTTTATTTGTTTTGTATAACTACATAGATATTCTCTCTAAAATAGGGATTTTTTTGAAGAATTTAGAAATTGTAAGATTAGAAGTTAGAAAATTCCATCTTTGTAGAGAGCTCTTTTTATTATCTCAGTGATTATGTCTAAATAGCTCCATCTAAACAGCATGCGAAGTTCAATTATAAATCTGAGAGTTAACCTGAGGAGCACAATACAATATTACAGTCCTACTTGAGTGCATTTTCTAAACAAATCACACAGTTGCATTTCAGATACTAATAAAACTGGGGAATAAGGTACCACAATAAACTTTTGTCTGTTTTATACCACATTTATAAAGTGGTGTGTGGAAAAATGAAAGCAGGAATTATGGTTCCAGACAAGAAAAGTAGTAGCAGTGAAAACATTCAGTGGTTCATTTTGTGAGCGATGTTCAATAAGGTCTACTGGAGTTTTGCATTTTGACCTTCATGTATGAAGAGAACTCTGAAGCTGTGTGTATTCAGTATTGCCCTCTCTGTTTATAAAGCTCTTTGTGGGCATTCCTCAGACAGCCTCTTTAACTATCCTACCATAAACATCCTCTCTGATTTATTAAGCAGTCCTGCCATGCTTGGTGCGTGAGGCTTTACTATACAATCTGCCAGCTGGAACAACAATCTTGTATGTCTCCACCGTCCTTAGCATTGTGTCTTTTTCATTGAATACAGGGCTTGTCTTGAAAATGTTCAGGAAATCTAGTGAGGTATTTTGCCGTAATCCTCCCTCTCCCCTTTAAGTGCATTCCTTACCTCTACAAAGCATTCTGAGGTGCAAATTATACAAAGGATATCATGTGATGTAAAAATATAACTTACTGAATTCAGCAGCAGAGCATGTAGCTGTACCATTTGCTGGATTTAGTGTTACTCTACATCAAGGTCATTCTTTAGATGTCATTATATCTACTTAAACTACTTGTTTTAATTTTTAGTGAGCAGCTTTCATCGTAGTGTTGTCTTGCCTGGTCTTTTTTTTTCTTTTTTTTGTAGTAAGCTCAATGGACAAAAGTCTCAAATTTGGATGCCTAAATCTAGGTGTCGAGGCCCCGATTATCAAACTTATTTATGCACCTAACTCTCAATTGATTTCAGTGGACAGGATTTAAACATGAACTTAATTTCATTGAGAAGAATAGCCCCACTGAAGTCACTGGACCTACTTGTAGTCTGGACTGAGGTGATAACCCAGTTATGCACCTCACACAGAGGTTTGAGGAGGCTCTGAGTATCCATAGCTCTGGTTAATCTTGAAGGAAATGGAGTATCCTTGGCACACCTTAAAAATGATGACAAGTTTGAAAAAGTTGGTCCTTTCTTAATGTTTTAGAAAGCAGTAACACATTCTTTTAGATTACAGAGCCATCTCCTCTTCTATCAATGTCAAATAGCTCCCCCCAACTTTTGATTAATAAAGGTAAATTGGGACTCCTTTATTATCAGATTTTTATTTTAAACCATGGATTTTCTGTAATTGATATGGAACTATTGGAACATGGATAATTAGGGCTCTGCATAAATCAATGTTGACAAGCTTCATGAATGATTAAGACAAAAAATGGCCAATTTCACAGTTTAACTGTGATATAAGATTCTTAAAAAGGATAATTTATATTGAAAAAATGATTCTTAGATATTTTAATTTTATTTCCAATGAAACACAGCAAAAAGAAAAATTAACATTGGCTCTCAAATGACCTATAATTTATTCTTTTTCATCAAAAATACAGAATATTACATGATGGAAATCTTGAACAACTGCGTATTTTACTGGGTAAAAGATAATCCTGTATAGTGGAGTTCTGGGGGATATTCAGATATGAAGAAAACATTCACAAACAGTAGTTTAACAATTAATAAGCAAGAAGCATCAAATGCAGATTTCCATACACACTCCCCCCCCCCCCCCCGGGCGGCCCCCCCCCCCCCCCGCACAATGTTTGAATAACTTCTGTTTCAGTGATATTGAATCTATATGGTGGGGCTTGTGGAATCCTCCGCAATTTGCTGGAATTCTTCGTAGACTTTTCTAGGGATGCTATGTGGAGCAAGCTGCTTAGTAATATCTTGGCAGCACTTGACATAAGAATATTTTCCTCACTGCCACTGTTGCCCTGAAGAGTCATTTATTTTCATATTACCTTTATTGTATTTCACTTCTTTAGTATTGTTTCTTTAGATAAAGAGAAGTATTGTGAGACACGATTTCTGAGAAATACCTTTAAAATATTTGCGCTTCAGATTGAAACATGAAGCTCTTTATAGTGCATGCAGGCTCTGGCACCATCAGAGTGGGTCTAATTGGAAGGGCCACCCATTTCAGGAACCTGGGAAATTACTATAAAAAATATGGTTTGTTCTTGTTAATATCAAAAGGCAAGTTTATAAAACATAATATACTTTATAAAGATGTAATTGTATTTTCATCTGGTGCAATGTGGTGTGTCAATAGTCCTGGACTACTCTCTTTCAGTCCCTCCATGAGATAAGCAACATAATCTTCCCCACATTGTCGAGCTGTGATGCCGTGTGCTTGAATATGACTATTTATATGATCGGTATTACCACTGTAATACAATTGCAGTGAACCTTGTACAAAGTATTCCACGCAAGGTATCAATGGAAAAGTTATGATGTTCTAAGTCTCCCTGGACCCTGTCCCTGCCCTCCAGAGTATCTACCTTTACCCCCAGCTTAGTGTCATCCGTGAACTTACTAAGCACGCAGTCTATCCCATCATCAAGATCATTAATGAAGATGTTGAATAGAACCGACCCCAGGTCTGACCCCTGGGGTACTCCACTTGTTACCGGTTGCCAACTAGACATCAAGCCATTGATTCCTACCCACTGAGCCCATCGATCTATCCAGTTTTCTATCCACCTTACGGTCTATTCGTACAACCCATACTTCCTTAACTTGCCGACGGGAATGCTGTGGGAAATTGTAACAAAAGCCTTGCTAAAGTCGACGTATACCATGTCAACGGCACTTCCTACATCCACAAATCCAGTCATCTCATCAAAGAAGGAAATCAGGTTGGTCAGGCACGATTTGCCCTTGGTGAATCAATGTTGACTGTTCCTGATCACTCTATTTTCCTCCAAGTGTTTCAGAATGGATTCTTTGAGGACCTGCTCCATGATTTTCCCAGGGATTGAGGATCCTCCTTTTTCCCTTTTTTGAAGATAGGTACTATATTTGCCTTTTTCCAATCCTCTGGGACCTCCCCTGTTCGCCATGAGTTCTCAAAGATAATGGCCAGCGGCTCTGCAATCACTTCAGCCAACTCCCTCAGCAACCTCGGATACAGTTCATCCGGCCCCATGGACTTGTGCACATCCAATTTCTTTAAGTAGTCCCTAACCTGACTTTCCATCACCGAGGGCCACTCTGGGATGTTCCCACTTTGTAGGATCTTAGAGCGATGGCTTTAGCCCAACTCTGAATGCCTAAACCACAGTTAAACAGCCCATTAGCCTGAGCCCTGCCAATCTGAGCCAGCTGGCACAGGCCAGTTGCAAATTTTTAATTAAGTATAGACACCCATTTTGTTTCCCATGTAAAATTTTGACATAGAATTATCAGTATCAAGATAACAGGACAGAATTAGCCTACACCAGGGGTTCTCAACTCCTGGCCCGCAGACCAAAAGTGGCCAGCGAGGCTTTTTGTAATGGTCTGTGCTCACCGGTCCCAATTCATGGCTAGAAGCTGGGCTGCAACTGCCCGCCTCTCTCCCCTCTACAGCGCTGGGCTCTGTCTGGCTGGGCAGCAGTGGCGGGGCCTCTTGCAAAGAGAAAGGGAGGTGCTGGTCAGCTGGGAGGAGCTGGAAGCGGAGCCCAATGGAGAGAGCTGGGCAGGGGCTGCCATGGCCGAGCAGGCCACTGCCGAGGTGAGGGCCTGGTGGGAGTGCCCTGTCCCGGTCCCCGAGCGGGGCAGTACACCCTGCGAGGGGAGGGACTCAGATCGGAGCCAGCTTATGGGGAGCGCTGCAGAGGAGGTTCTGGGTGTTCATGGGCATCTAGCCCTTAAAAAAAACAAAAACCTTTTCTTTTTAAATTACAAATTTTAAAAAAAATTTTTGGCTTAAGGTCCAAAAATATAATTTTTACAAAATTGAGGGGCCACCAGTCTATTTAATGAGAAATCAATTTAAATTTACTTATCTAAATTTCAATTAATTAATTAATTAAAATTGAAAAAGAAATTAAATTTAATTAATTACAGTTTATTCAAATAGACTGGTGGCCCTTCAGGATTGTAAAAATTATATTTGTGGCCCTCGAGCCCAAAAGATTGGGAACCACTGGCCTACATAATGAGAACCAGTGTAATAAAGGTCAAAATATGCCAGATTTGAATATCAAAATCTAGTTAAAGCCCTTCCAATTATAGTGGTAGTTTGGAACATCTCCCATTCAAGGATGAGAAATTAGCAGGTCATTTTAAAAGAACAGAAGTTTGATGGAAGAATCAGAGCTAAAAAGACTTTAAAATCTTCAGACACAACAGTTTCCCTCTGTGAAGATTCACTTTCCTATGAAAGTGAAAAGCACTGTGCTACATGCAGTAGCTAGGCATTATTTGTTTATGATATCCCCATCTACATATGTCTACACTCTTCTCTGGTTCCAGTAATGTTGCAAAGATAATAGATGATGCTAATTAGAAACACAATATTGTCATTCTTCAGCAACCTTCAAGACTTTAGTTCTTCTGAGCAGACACTAACAGTATTAATGAGGTTAGAGGACGATATGAGCACATTAAACAAAAATAATAATTCAGCAATATAGTCTACCAGACTACAGAATAATTCTATTTAATTTGTAAGCTTCCACTGCTGTTTTTACTATTATTCTTTGTATTACTGCATGAATATTTTAAATGATTTTTATTACTTTTCAGGATCGAAACAATGTTGATTAGATGAAAGATGATAGCAAAATCAAATTTGGTAAGTGTTCTTGTGCCTTAACAGCTGATGAATGAATTCCAATTGGAAATGTCCACCAAATTTAAAATAACAATTCATCAAAAACAATGATAAGGAATAGGCATAAGGATA
This sequence comes from Pelusios castaneus, assembly GCA_007922175.1. Taxonomy (NCBI): domain Eukaryota; kingdom Metazoa; phylum Chordata; order Testudines; family Pelomedusidae; genus Pelusios; species Pelusios castaneus. The sequence continues at coordinate 1,024,942 of ML685831.1, forward strand.
CAGAAAAGCAAGGTGAGCACCAAAATTAGAGATGAATTCATCTCAGAAAAAAATAAGAAGGAGAGGTGAATGGAAAACTGTGAGGTAGATATGAAAGAATTGTACTTAACGGTAAACAAAAGAGAGTTGTAAGAGGCAGACAGTAAGGGGAAAGCCAATTAATAACAACAATGCAACATTACCAAGAATATGCGACTCAGATGAAAGAATTATTGCCTCAAAAATTTCCTTAATTTTATTCCATATTTTTCCAAGAAGTGATAAAGGGCATTCTTAGACACTGTTGTTCACCTGATATGCAGTGAAACTCAGTTGATGTTAACAGGAGCTGCACAAGCCAACCAAGGATGAGAGCCATATATGGAATTAGAGTATACATTATTACATTCTCAGGGCATGTCCACACTGGCGCGGGATTTAAATTTGACCTTTAGAGGCCGAATTAATAAAAGTGGAGGAGCATGTTCACACTATATTCCCTGCTCCAGCTTCTTTCATCCCCACTGCTAGCAGTTAGTTTGAATGTAGAAGTGTTGCATTGTAGGTGTCCATCTCACAGTACAATGGAGCGCTGTCTTCTGTGATGCAATGTGCCTCCTTCCCCGCCCTTTTTCTTGCAAAGAAACAGGAAATAGTTTTCACACCGTTTCTCTCTGCTTGAAACATGGAGCCTGCTCATCTCTATAGTATCATGGACAGCATTTCGAACACATCTCAGCTTGTTTTGCAATATTTCCAGCAGTGCAGCAGGATCGGCAATGCAGAAACATGTGAAGTTACTGAGGCCACCCTTCTGGAAGCCATCAAATGGAATAATATCCATTTTCTTCAGGCAGTAATGTTCCATCTGTAATCAGTGGACTGCTGTTTCTGGGCCCGGCAAACAAGCACAGAGTGGTGGGACCACATCGTGCTGACCATGTGGGATGACGAGCAGTGGCTACAAACCTTCTGAATGTGAAAAGGCACTTTCTTTGAACTTTGCAAAGAGCTCACCCCGGCACTGAAGCGCATGGGTACTTGACTGAGAGTGGCTCTAACAGTGGAGAAGTGGGTGGCCATCAGTCTCTGGAAACTTGCAACCCCAGACTGCTACCAGTCAGTTGCCAATCAATTTGAAGTCGGGAAATCCACCATAGGAGCTGTAGTGATGCAAGTGTGCAGGGCCATAAACAGACTCCTGCTAAGACGGTACTGACCTTGGGAACTGTCCAGGACATAGTGGACGGGTTTGCTGCTATGGGTTTCCCAAACTGCGGCAGGGCAATCGATGGGATACATATCCCCATTTTGGCTCCAGATCACCTTGCCAGTAAGTACATAAAGCACAAGGGCTACTTCTCCATGGTCCTGCAGGCCTTGTGGATCACAGGGGTCACTCGGCAGACATTAATGTAGGGTGATCGGGGAAGGTTCATGATGCATGCATACCTAGGAACTCTGGACTTTTCCAAAAGATGCAGGCGGGCACCTTCTTTCCCGACCAGAAAATTAGCACTGGGGATGTGGAAGTGCCAATCGTAATCCTGGGAGATCCAGCATACCCATTGCTCCCCTGACTAACGAAGCCGTACACTGAACGCCTGACTGCTGATAAGGAGCGTTTCAACCATAGGCTCAGCAAATGCAAAGTGGTGGTAGAGTGTGCATTTGGGCATTTAAAAGGGAGGTGACAGAGCCTCTCTGAGAAAAATATACCTGCAGTTATATCTGCTTGTTGTGTGCTGAATAATATTTGTCAGACACGTGGGGAAAGGTTCCCTTAAGGCTGGGTTGCTGAGGCCGAAAGGCTGGCCGCATATTTTGAGCAGCTTGATGCAAACATTACTGTGCGTGCCCAGCGTGGTGCCATCCATCTCAGGGAGGCATTGAAAGCACAGTTTCACAATGAACAGCAGTGAAGTTTGTGCCTACTGTCCCTTGGTGCTCAATCCCCACCCCACACCTTCCTTATCACCCCCCTCCCATTCTGTTACCCACAATAATTTGTAGCGTGTCACCAAAAATAAACAGAGTTATTGAAAACATAATTTATTTTATTGAATTTACATTGATGGGTTTGGAGAGGGAGGTTGGCAGTCATGGCCAGGGGACAAGCATTTCTCAAAGGGGTCATCTCAGGGCTCAACCGGAACGCAATGGTGGCGAGGCAACCACATATTGCACCTAGCTCTGTTCCTCCTTGGTTGGTGGTGGGAGGAACTAGCTACCACAACTTGTGATACGTTTTCCAGGGGTTGTAGGAGAACCCTCTGTGCCCACAGCTTTTCTTGGAGCTCAACCACGTGCCACAGGCTGTCAGACTGCTCCCGCATAATCTGCAGCATCTCTTGCTGCATTTCGCGGTCCTGCTCCCATGCCGCTTTTCTGTCCTCGGACAGGGACAGCCACCAAGCATGAATCTCCAATTCTGCCTCTGTGGAGGAGTGTATGATCTTAGTGAACATGTCATCCCAAGATTTACGCTTCCTCTTCCTTATCTGGGTAAGGCGCTCTGTGATAGTTGAGTGTCCCAAGGTTGGTGAATCCACTGTAAGGAGCGAAAAACAAGGTCCCATTGTTAGGTCATGTACAGAAATGCAAGGAATCATGCAGTCCTCCTTGAACTCCCCAATTGCTGCAAACTGTACTTTTAAAAACACATTCTACTCTGATCTGAACAGAGCAACTGGTAACACAGCTCTGAGTGCCTTCCGTGCAATGATAAGCTTGGGGGGAAATGATCATCCCTGCAAACTGCCCCCTCACTCCCCCCCCATCAAACAATGGGAACAGGGGAGGTAGCACGGTGGAGAAACAAACACAATGAGAGGTGCAGGAGCCCATTTCAGGAGGGGAGGGAAGGTGAATTGATGGGATGGGATTCCTTGTTTGGTGACTGTGCACCATCTTCCCTACCTGACCATGTGGGACATCATTCTCTCTACGGGTGGCATGCCTGGTGCATATGCCGCCCTGCTGTGTGCCATGCTCATGTCTGCAGCTTTAATAACCAAGTGGCGGGGCAAGGTTTTATTCTGTGCTGGGGAAGAGAAGTTGGGCCTCCCCAGAAACCTTATTGCAAGGATTCGTGAATACCTGTGTGAGAGCTTTTCGATCATTTCCCCAGAGGATAATGCAAACAGCTGCTTGCACATTGAAACTTTGTTCGAGTAGTCCCGCTGGGACAGGGGAGTGATACGTGCCACAAGTTATATATGTGGTGTCAGCCACCTCCCCCGCATCCCTCTTCACAACCCTGCCACAAAACCCCACGGTTTGCTCCTCTGGTGAGACCCCTCTCTCCTCTCCATCCCCTCCCTTCCAATGCTCTGGCCAGCTCTGTTCCCCATCACCCCTCCCGCTTTCTCTGAGCTGATGGCCCAGTTCCTCCCCACAAACTGTCTCCTCCGGCTATTACTGAAAAGAAACTTGAAATGAACAAACACAGACCAGACTCTCAACAGAAGTGCCTTCCCCTGAATCACCATCAGTGATGCCATCCTGTGGTTGGACAGGATGCTACGGGAGGGGGATGGAGAGGGGTGACGAAAAGCTCCTGGCTTTCTGGAAGAACTGACACTCCACTCTCCCGAACCCCATTTTCCTCTTCCTCCAACTCCTCTTCAACCACGGAGTCATCATCATTCACCTGGGAATCCTTGCAGGTGTCGCTGTTCCATAGGGGTATGCTGGTCGGGCCAAGGCCAAGAATCGCATCTGGTGCCTCTTGCAGGGGTGGTGTTATGAAGCCGACTTAACGACTGTGGGAGTGTGTACGCATACACTTAAAGATTGATTTAAGCGGTGTTATGTCCACCTTAGTATAGTGGTATAGTATAGTATACCACCAGTATAGATCAGGCCTCAGATTCCATGGTTTTCTAAATTTGTTTTAAAAATGAATACATTCAATTAATTATGGAAGTCTTTTACCCATTGTGAAGGGTTCACTCGCTGTTAGCTCCTGCTTGTGGCTGAGCATAGAGTAGCAGCTCCTTCCCTCTCAGGTACCTGCTGTCAACAGTTTCTTTGCCGGTGCAGGATAGGCCCTCTGGATAGGCCACTTTAAAGTCTCTTCCTCCCTGGGACAGTCAATGACAGAAATAAGGGGAGATAACATAAGTCAGTCATCCTAAAGTTGGGTTAAGACGCTCTCCCTTCAGAGGGTGTGTGTTGTGCTATGGTTCGGAACTGAGTTCACAGGTAATGGAAAGGAATGGTTCCTGCTCAAGATGAGTCATCATTAGGCCTTCCCTTCCCTCAGGGATGGCCTTTGGGCAGTGTTAATCTGCAGAGCAAGAACTGCAGTCCTCTTTTCAGAAGCTAATGGCTGCAAGTCTGCTCTCCCTCATGGTCTACTGTCAACTGATCTGGGTTTCTCTTTCTTAAGCTCCTCTCTCCAATCCTGATATTTCTCATTTTCCAGTGGTGCAGAGGAATCAGAGCTCACATTGCTTATTAACCCACTGTTGTCCAGTGGAGTCTGTGCGCCCCATCGCACCATGGAGGGACGGAGCAAATACTGCTGAACAGCACTGTTCCCCAGCCAGTGTGCTTACATGTATAGGCATCTCACCAACATGCACTATACAGAGCAATGTGTTTGCTGTATGGGAGAGGAAAGGGCGAGCAATCATAGCTTTTACAATGAAGCTCTGAAAGTCATTCATTCGGCCACAAAAACACAGATAACCTGACTGCACAGTCTGCATAATGCACCAAATGAGTCATGGGAGAGAAGTCAGAATTTTGTTTGCACTGTTGCCCATTATCTCTTGATGATTCGTAAAAGAAACATGGTGTTGAGGCTTTTTCAAGATGAAGTGAAAGGCCAACAACAGAAAATGGAAAAAGAACACTGTGACACTGAGCCAGAAAAGATTCAAAACGAGAAGGCTGAATGATCTGAACAGGACCTTCAAAAATATGTTGTGTTAATGTACTTTGTTACAGATATGCATCTGAAATAGAGGTTTTCTACTTCCAAGCCATAGTAATCAAGTATTAATTGCTCAAGAAGATACCTACTATCAAGAAGATATGAATGTGCCTACCAGAGGATTATAAAAGATCTCTATGGACCTAATCTTGTTCACTTTAGGACTGGTTAAGCCTTGTCAGGGAGGGTTTGAGTTGCAAGTCTAAGACCCCAGCTTGTCTGGATTACCTTGTTATTTCTCAAAGAAGAAATTGTACAGACTGGATATAGGTACTATCTCTTAAACTATAACTCGTGAAAAGTTAAAGAACTTTGGCAACTCAGTTAATCGACTCTTTTATGGAACTGACCTACAGACTTTATTTTCAACTGTATGTACAATGATCATTTAACCAATATTCTCTTTTCTTTGTTAAAAAGTAGTTATTAGTTTAATTAATAATTATTGACTTTCTCAGAGTATGAGCTCATTACCAAAACTGACAGCTACAATGGGAGGCTGAACATTTCTATTTGCTTAAGTATCTGCTAACATGCAAAATAATGAGGTGGTCTAGATGAACTCAGGAGAAAAATCAACAAAACCATTTATTTTTAACAACATAGATACCAGCATATGTTTAATTTCCTTATAATTGAGTAAAACAGATAGGTTTCTTATTGAATGAATATGTTTTTATAATTCCTTTTTACTGATGGAAAAGGAACAGTAAAAATAGTGATTGGCTTTTTACAAATTAAACACAGAATTGTTCAAATTTTTAACATTTTACATTGATAATATTACTGTGTTATTTTGGATAGTTGCACCTCAGAAATTTCTCTCTTTCATACAATTTTGAGAGACTTTTTGCATTTGGCTTTGAAATGTGTTAGAAAACATAAATCACTACCTTTTGAGTAGATGTTATGCAGAAGTCATTTCAGTGCACTGAAGAATGAATGAGACAGAAATGTAATATGCAGTCACTGACATCTCTTTTAGTTCAGATTATCTATCCCTAGGTTGTCCAAATGGGTGCTCCTTTTATGCATTCAATAGTCTGATCATTGGACTGAAACTCCGTCATGAAGCTAACCATCTCACTCAACCTGATCCAAACTCATTGTAGACAATGTGAATCTTTCCACTGACTTCCATAAACTTTCGGATTAAAGTTTATGGATTCACCTGGTTCAGCAAGTCAACAAAGAATAATGTTAATAAATCAAGTTCCAGCATTTTCATCAGGCTTGCAATAACCAAGAAGGCTATTATGATGTAATTGCGGTGACTCAGGAAGGACAACAACAGAAGTCAGAACCAAAAAAAGAGGAAGAGATTAGATGAGAAGGCATGGGAGCAATTGATCACATAGCATCTTCAGTAGTGGCGGCACCAGAACTTTCAAGTTACTACACCATTCCCTACCAGGACTCTAAACTGTGCCCAAAATATTATTTAGCCTCATGACCTGTACATTGCACATCAGTCAGAGAAAACATATCTCTAAAAAGTATTTTTTTCTCATCAATAAAAGCTGAGACAGGAGCTATAGAGGGGCTAGATAGATTTCTTGGTCTGGTCTCCAAATGTGATCACTTCCTCAGTTGTAAACGTGATGCTAAGCAACACTGACTCTGATCTGTGTCCTGTACAGATATATGGTCTTTTAGGAATGATCAGTAACCCCCAAACAGCAGCAGACATGCAGAGGCTCTGCCCTTATTGTGGTCTACTGCTCACTGAGATTTGGATGTGTCATATAGGATGTTTCAAAGTACTTGGTAGGAAAATCTGGAAACTCCAGATGTTGGAAAAATAACAGAAACCATAAGAACCAAATTCTCCCCTCATTTACCTAGGGTTATCCCCCTGAAAGAAATAATGCACATTTTCACATGGTTTTGATGCAAACGGGCAGGAGCAATTTAGTTTGTAGAAAATATTATAAATTCAAAGTTGAGCAGTAGGGTGTAATATGGCACAACTCTTACATGGTAAAAATATTAGCATTATGTTCATGGACTGTATATTGTGAATTTCATACAGACACAGTGAATAAACAGAACTCAGACACTTTGGCTAGGCTTTTTTTTTAAACATGCATTTCTGCAGAAAACAACAGAAACCTTCATTAACTGTTTACTTAGCCTTGTTCGTTCTGCCATTTAGCTCCTCCTTGCTTGGCCTTTTCTCTACTGTCATCATGACATTCTCATTTTGTCAGTTTCAATTTCTAAAACTGCTAGTCTGGCAGACATCCCTTCACATTTCCTCCTCTGTTGTTAAACCAAAGTCTACAATATTTATGTTGCTCTAGTAAGCAAATTATACAGTTTTTAATGAATTCTCTTATTTTTATGGTATAGACTAAAGAGGTAATGTAGGTGTTTGTAGAGTGACAAGATGGCGGCTTCTGGGAGACGATTTATAGTGGATTTTAAAACAACAAACAAACAAAACAACAATACCACCCATCGCTCACCTATATCTAAGGTGTTTTACTTTTTTGACATCTGAAGTGAAACTATGGAACAAGTAACCCAGACACACAGTCATTTGACAATTGGACAGTAAATTCATCATGATATTTAGATTAAAGTCCCACATCAGAGTTCAGAGCAACTGAAAAACATATAGTGTGACCATATTTCCTAACAGGAAAAAGAGGAAGCCATCTGAGCCCTCCCTCTCTCCCCGTGAGGCTGGCATCAGCACTTACCCAAGCCCCACTCCCATCGTGTGAGGCGGACATTGCCACCCCACACTCACGTGAGATTGTCATCACTACTTGCCAGAGTCCTGCCCATCCTACCTTCCCGGGCAGGACATATGGCCAGTTTTGACAAAAAAGGTCAGGACAGCTGGGACAGGGTTTAAAAAAAGGCTCTCTCCCAGCCAAAACGGGACATACAGTCACCCTAAATACATATCTCCTCAGTTTGGTATTAGGTTCTTTCCCCTTATCCCATTTTGCTTTAAAGAGATGTAGAGCCACTGATGCTGATATATTGTATGTTCTATTTTATAGCTTTACTGTCAATATTATCTTCATTAAGGAAGACCAACTAAATGTTGAACACACTACCTTTTTAGTTAGATAAGATAAATCTATTCCAGCTCTATCCCCTTATGTTTTCTGCAAGTATGTCTGAAAGCTAGTGTGAATTTAAGCATACTGCTTAAAACACCAGAAAGCAGCTAAAATCAATAAACAGGATGAGACAGTCATTGTTATTCCAAACTTGGTTTGGCAAATTGACAGTTGTTAAGCCTTTTTTAAACTAAATTGAGATCCACAGTGGATGACATCCCATTGACTAGAGCTTATCACATGACAGGGATCTTCTTTTTATGATATTCCTGAATTTTCCTGTGTTTTATAAGCAAAATTAAAATTTAAGTAAAGTATTGTATTGAAATATACTGTTGATAAATGCGTACTATGAAAGAAGAGATTTAAAAATTGTCATTTTTGTAATTTGTGATCATTAGCTTTGAAAAAAAGATTTAGCTTTAAAAGCCTCTGAACTGAACAAAAATCAGTTTATATAATGCAAAAGGTCAGTGAGTATTGATTCTTCTAATGATCCTGTTCAAAAAAGTCCCATGTATTATTTGAAGGCCTACAGTACAAATCAGATTTTCTAGGCAATATCTTGGATAAAACTGCTGCCTCTGAACCTTTTCTTCATTCAATGACTATTAGTGAACCCCAAGGAGTCAATTAAAAACAAACAAAAAATCCTAAACCAGCCTAGGAGCTAAAAAGATTTTCCCTTAGTTAAAATTTTCATTAGTGAGGAAAGCTAGCACAAATCACTTGGAACCACTTGAGGCCTGCTTGTGGCTGTGTGTGTGTGCATGTGGCAGGGGCACAGATAGAAGGGCTATGATAGGAGTTGTCCGTGAGCAGGGCTGGAGTTAGATTTGCTAGGGCCCAGGGAAGAAACTAAGGAATGGACCCTTCCCCGCTGCCCATGACTGAAGCCAAAACTGCTGAGACAGAAGTGAAAGCCATCTGGGTTCACTGTTTTCTCCCACCCTCCAAAATAAATTCCTCTACACCCCTCTGGAGTGGTGCCCCATAAAACCTCTGCTTTTTTATTTCTACTTTTAGAGAGTAAATTACTGTAATACATGCATTGCAGTGACTCTGCAGATATAATGTAACGTAACTTCACAAGGCCCCCTCTGGTGTGAGGCCATGGGCAATTGCCCTTCTCACTATTCCCTAATGATAGCCCTGGACATGGGAGCCATGTTTATGCAAATACCGTGGCCCCAACACACCAGAGATAAGGTGTATAACATATTGCAGCTTCCTCTCCAGTCTATAGGCAAGAGGCTGAAGCCTTTGGCATGCTTCAGTCCAATGTCCTAGTCCTGGATTGAAGGAGTTGATATTTACCACCCTGAGCACTTTGCACTCCTAAATAGAGCCAGATTACTCTGAGTTAATGCAGGTGAAATGGATTGTTCTGCATCTAATCCTAATGGATATTTCACACTGACAGCCTGCTCTTTTTCAAGTAGCAGTATTACTTAAAGAATGCCAAGGGAGCTCTAGTTATGTATTTAATTACTACTGCTTTCTTATCCTACTTAGATTTGTTTGGGGATCTTTATATAGGTCCACAATTAAAGCAAATTACAAGCACAATGATTTTAGATATTTTTAGCTTCCTTTTAGCTTTACTTTGATTTCAATTGGAGCAGCGATATCAGCAGGACTTATAATCACCGTGTTATATAAAACAGTATGTATGTGCATGTTATTTATGTAGAACAGTTTTATCTATGGCTCAACAAAGTCCAAAAAGAGCCTTCTGTATCAGTCTAGTACCAGAATACAGTACATGAAGGCTGACATCTTGTTATCTCCAAAGACTCAACAATTCTTTAATGATCCATGCTGACAGTAACCAGAGGTTATATTTAGATCTGGCTACAAGCCAGGTGATAAGCTTTTGTGAACCCAGATACCATTGCACATTAAAACAACAGAGTCCTGTGGCTCTTTTAAAGACTAACAGATTTATTTATCGCATGAGCTTTCATGGGAGAAAATCCACTGCACATTAGTAGCCTAGTCTGATGAGGGAGGGCTTCATGTGGGCTTGCTTGATAGCTGGCTTTCCCACTCAGTTGCCATAAGGTTGCCATAAGAAACTTCTGAACGATAACAACAAACACAGATGAGCTAATCTAAATGCAACCCAGTCATTCAGGTTTAGATAACAGTCACCACCAGCACAATTTTCAGCTTTTCTCAGCATTATTAACACTATGCCACTGTGACTGTATTAAGTCATGGGCTTATTTGAGTGCAAAGTAATTTGCACAGACCCTGGAAGGATAGTTGCAAAGAACTTTAATAATGTAAGTTTTATTTGCACTTTGCCTTCACACTAGTTTACAGCTGTTAATTCCTACCCTCATTTTCAATAGACTAAGATTAATTGGTACTTTTTATCAGAGCATTTGGTGATTAGGAATGTGCTTCTTTTACCCATATCTTACATCACGGACTGTAGCCGCTCAATAAAAAGATGTGCCCCAAACCAACACATCCATTTTTCAACATAGCAATATGTGGCAACAGGTTACTGCTTTTGAAAAGCTATTACTTTTACTGTCAACGTGACTGCTCCTATAAGTTGTCTCATTAGATGGGATAAATTGGAACTGAATGAAAAAATCCGACCAGACAAAAATCCTGAGCTTGAGGGAAAAAACAACCACTCCCAAAATAAAAATATTATGATACCTCAAGTATGTGATATGATCCTACCTCTAAAGAATCAAAGTACATGGTAGTGAGGTAGATGAACACCCCAACGACTACTGTAGGGAGATTATGAATGGGCAAGATTAGAAGAATATGATAAAGGCACTAGGAAGATGAAGAATGAAGATGATATACAGGTGTAGTAGATAAGTCATTATAATATAAAAGCTTGAAAACTGCTCTGGAATGTAAAAATAAACTTAAAAACCTGAAAAGTAATTGATTTCCTTATGAAATCTGGTTTAACTATGTTTAAGTCCCACTGAAACTTCAGTTCCAACTGACATCATACAGGGAAATATTAGTACTGTTGTACAAAGCACTGGTGAGACCTCATCTGGAATACTGTGTGCAATTCTGGGTCAACTGGAACAGGTGCAGAGAAGGACTACTAGGATGACCCGAGAAATGGAAAATATACCTTATGAGAGGAAACTCAAAGAGCTTGGCTTGTTAAGCCTAAACAAAAAAGGCTGAGGGGAGATATGATTGCTCTCTATAAATACACGAGAAGGATAAATATCAGGGAGGAGAGCAATTATTTAAGTTAAGCACCAATGGTGGCACAAGAACAAATGGATATAAACTGGCCATCAACAAGTTTGTTCTTTAAATTAGATGAAGGTTCTAACCATCAGAGGAGTGAAATTCTGGAATAACCTACCAAGGGGAGCAGTGAGGGAAAAAAACAAAGGTGGTTTCAAGACTGAGCTTCATAAGTTTAAGGAGGGGATGATATAATGAAATTGCCCATGATGGCATGTATCCAATCTGCAACTGCTAACAGCAAATATCTCCAACAGCTGGTGATGGTACACTAGTTGGGGAGGGCTCTGAATTACTACAGAGAATCTTTTCCCTGTTGTCTGACTGATGGATCTTGCCCACGTGCTCCAGGTTTTACTGACTGCCATTTTTGGGATTGGGAAGGAATTCTTGCAGGTTTAAGCTATTGTAAACGGTGGATTCTCTGTAACTGAAGTCTTTAAATCATGATTTTAGGACTTCAGTAACTCAATCAGAGGTTAGGGTCTATTACAGGAGTGGGTGGGTGAGGTTCTGTGGCCTGTGATGTGCAAAAGGTCAGATTAGATTATCATGATGGTCCCTTCTGGCCTTAAAGTCTATGGCTATGTCTACACTTACTAAAATTAGTTCGAATTAGCTTAATTCAAACTAGAAAAAATTAGTTCAAACTAAGCAACTGCCATTCATGGCACTTGCTTAGTTCAAATTAGCGATCTCCATTGATTTCAATGGGCTGGTTAGTTCGAACTAAGAAATTAGTTTGAAGTAACATGGCCACATTGGTTAATTCGAACTAGTTAGTTTGAATTAACCCTTACTTCTAATACCCTATTCAAAGTTATTAGTTCGAATTAAGGAAGCCCTTAATTCGAACTAATTAAAGCCTAGTGTAGCCATGACTTTAGTTAGTTCGAATTAAGCTTCCTTAATCCGAATTAATTTGCCAGTGTGGATATAGCCATATGATCTTAGGAGTCTAATTTCCCCAGTGACAGAAGCATTTAAATTCTAATCCCTGGAGGAACAGAAATGAACAAGTGAAGTGAGCCAACACTGAAGTTTTGGCTTAGGCTGTCATTCATAATTATGTTTACCAATGTCTGGTTTGATTACATGCTGAGGAATGGTTCAATCTGCTTTAAATATTCAGCCAAAAGAATAATTTATACAAGATATTTAGGGTTTTATAATTGACAAGGTAACTTTGCATCTTAAAACTATCCTAAGCACTGACCTAGTTGGCTGTCAGACAGCAATAGCTGCATGCCAGATATGCAAAAAAAAGGCAACTAACTATACCCAACATAATTCTCTATACATGTGTACATTATATATATATATATATATATATATATATATATATATATATATATAACTAATCAGATAAAACAATACACTATCCCTTAATTTGTCATATCCATCTCTCTCTCTATATGTGTGTGTGTTTCACTGCGTGACTACCGCTCTCAGTCCATCTATATACTTTTCTAGGAACTCAGGTTCAATTTGTTCTTTTAATAGCATTTTAAAGCAATTGCTTACCCAGATATGTGTAACAATATTAGCTACAATGAATGATCAATGCTTCTATCTCTCAGTAATTACTTTTCAGATATATAAGGTATCTTCCTGAAGCAAGATGTCAGTCTCAAATAAGCTCTGTGAGATTCTGCTGGGCAGATGCATTGTACTGTTGATGTGTATGTCCCCTGCTCTATTGCTACTAGTGATTCATTGCATTTTACAGAACATCTCTGGAGAAATTAAATAGAATTCAGAGGATAGTTGATAATAAGATAGATGAAACAGATGAAAGTACTAGGTGTAAATGGATATAAAGTGACCATGAACAATCTTGTTGATGGCCACTTTATATCCATTGGCTCAATGGAGCTATGCTAATTTACACCAGCTAAGGATCTGGCTAATTAGATCTTTGTCTCCTTTGTGAAATGGAGGGAGGTTTTATCTACATGAATTTGATAAAAAAATGGGCACATCTTTAAAATTCTACATATCCTTGCATCAGGTTCCCTTAATAAACGGAGCAGAGCCGGGCCTAGACAAAATGGTGACAAAGGCAAGGAACATCTTTGGCATTTCCCCTTCCATTTGTTAAACTTTTGAATACCTTATTTTTTATTGCATTTGTAGCTTTTTTCATGATTTTGAAATACATGATTGATGTGCATGATTTATTGCAGCTGGACTCTCACTTCACTTCAATTTGTTCTTATATCTCAGTGACTGACTGGCAATGCCCTGCCCCTTATTTACCTGCAAGGGCATGACTGATAACATTCTAGCAGATTTGAGGAAAATGTAGTTCTCAGGTGGTCTTTTCCAGAACATTCAAGGAGGTTATTGCAAAATAAATCCACATACAGAATACCTGCAACATTTTGCTTCAAACATCCTATTTTCTCTTTTGTCATGAACAACAAAAAAAGCCACCTGAATTTGGCACCCTCCAAGCCTGGCACCCCAGGTGGTTGCCTAGGTTGCCAGCCCCTGAATCCAGCCCTGAACATGAGACCAGCTGCACAAACTTTGAAGGGGAAAGAAAATGATAAACTTAATAAATAGCTAAAAAATTATTTTAAAATAGCTATTCTGTGAATTGTAATAGAGTCATGGTCTGATATCTCAAAATCTATCAGAGCTAGAGACAAAGGGCAAAATTCTTAGCTGGTGTAAATAGGTGTAACTCATTAAAGTCAATAGTGCTACACTGATGTATCCCAGCTTGGTATCTCACCCAAAAGCTTTATGATCTCCTGTCATGTTCCTGGGTACTGTGCCTAGAAAGATCATTTTTCACTCACTCATATGCCACTTTGGGGTTGGCTCTTGCATCCAACCACTCTACAAATGGCTCTCTGGTTGCCACATATTTGCCACCTATGTTATTTAGCAGGTCCATTGGCCTTCTCACGTGCAAGAGTTTCCCTCTGGCAGCATATGACACCATACTTTTGCAGTGACACAGTAACAGCTTTCTCAAAACAAAGAATTATTTATTTTGTCCATTTATTTTGATCTTGAAGGGTCTCCTTTGACTTCAGGCATAGTCCTGGGACAAGTAAAACATTCTAGCCTGGAAGCAGCCAGGGAGATAACATCTCCCACTAGGTGATGGCTCAGCAATTGTCATGCTAACTCCTTTAAAGCTGGGTTTCTGAGGCTGTCATTGTTTTACACTTCCTGATTCGCATCCTAAAATGCTCCTCATCCTCCTTTCATTTAATTCTGTGCATTTGTGCGGGCAATGATACACAACTGAACAAGGAACCTGAGTCACACATAATATTCATAAGAAATAATATAACTATTTCCCCAGACCACCAAATCTTTAATCAAGAAATACCTCAGAAAAAGATCATTTGTTCTAGAAAGACCTATCAAACAGTTTACCATAATCAAAGTACAGGGGGACGGACCACATAACTCATTGAATGTACTTTAAAAAGTTCATTCTGGTTATAAAAGTTTTATTCTAGTAGTGATCCCCCTATTAAATAAAGGAATGATTGAATCAGTAATATCACTAAAACAAGGATTTTATAGCATGTCCACTGTACCTTACGTGGTGTAGGATTCATACTATGCAAATTCTGCCCTGGTCTAGCCAATTTCACTAATAAGACTTGAGTGGACTAAAAGAAAATCATAGTGAGTCGTCCACTTACCAAATGATAATTTCTGTATACATTTTCATGTCACAGTCTAGTAAATAACAAAAGTGGGGCAAAATCAAAATGGCAGCTGCACCTGTCAAACCACATGCCAAGGAAAGGGAGCCAGCTACAAAAAGCAAGAGGGAAGGTCCAGAATACAGACGGCACTCACTGCACTAAAGGTCTAGAATACCAAAACCAATATGAAATTAGAATTATGGGTCAATACTTTGTGCGATGAAATTCACCTCTGTGGAGGTGTCTTTGTTGTCTCCACGGAGATGACTTTGGAAGAGAGGTCAGAAGCAGGCCTGCTGGAACTACCATTTTGCAGAACCACTAATCATTCCCCATTGTAGAGTAGGACTACCACAACAACAAAGAGATCCAGCTGTGTTTGGCTTTCTGGTGGTGTCAGGCATTTTTTCCCCTAATGTCCCACTGTTACAATACTGTTTTAGTTCCACTAGTAGCAGCTACTGTGGGATCTTTAGTTTAGACATGGAATCTCCATCTTTGGAGATATTTAAGGTTCTGCTAGCAGCTAGACAAAACCCTGGCTGGGATGATTTAGGGAGAGTGGTCCTGCTTTTAGCAGGCAGTTGGACTAGATGACCTCATGAGGTCCCTTCCAGCCCAATGATTCTATGATTCTATATACCAGCAACCGTTTTAAGTACTATGTTGCCTAACCCTGCTCAAGATAAGTCTACAGGACATGGCACTTGAAAAATCAATGATCACCAATGTCTTGTCCACACAAATGTCACAGTAAATCTGTATATTTCCTTGGCAACCTGTCATGCAACCAGTATGGCCTTTTCCAACACATCCCCATTAAACTTCACCAGTGATGAATAATGGATGCCTGCATTTCTTGTTCCAACCTCTACACCTACAGATCTGAAGTTTCAATCTAAAATTGTTCCTGGTTTCACCCAGGTCCTTCATAAGGAGCTTTCATGCAAAGGAGAACCACAGTAAGGTCAGATGAATTTCATGAAATTGAGCTTTGTATCCTGTTGTTTAAAGGTGAGACTTACTCCATGGAGAGATGTAAATTCATTCCATATGCTACTTTAACAAAGTTCAACTTTTTGTCCTGCACAATGATTTAAATAATTTTTGCAGCCAGCAACAATTCTTATGGGAAGCTGTGCAACGTGAAGCAAGTGATCCTGTCAAAGAATAAGTAAACAAATGTCTCTAGCTTTCCCAGTTTAACGATTTTATCCATCAGTGAAAACATTATATGATTTATCTATTGGTCATAACCTTTTAAAGTAATAAACCGAGGTACAACTTATTTGTTTGCACTAATTCTAGTTGACTTGACAGGTATGTTATTCATGAAAAGTAAAGGGAAAACATTTGATTATCTCCGTATCTAAGAATGCTAACAAATAGATACATTTATTTATTATATACTGGCGTCCCCTCATTGAAATGGTTATTTAAATTTGCTAGGCTTCTCATCTAAACAGTTTTATAAGGCGCAATGGTGTTGCAATATTCTTCTGAGGAAATACAGTAGGAGATCATCTCACAAAATATTAACAATATTTCCAAATGAATCAACTTATCCAAACCATTTTTCCAAAGCTGAGAAAGAAATGCTGATGACACACTATTAGAGACATTTTATGTTTCCCATTCACTGTTAGTTACAGTAGGGTGTAACAGTTCTAAGGATTAAGCACCCATATAAACACATTAAATTAAAATGTAAAGTGGATTTGTTGCAGTGCTTATGATGGCAATTACTTCTTCCATTTATTTGCTTAAATCCAGTCAATAAATATACCAGTCCACTTAATCTAATACTCAATTAACAAGGCAATGCTTGCATTGTCAGCTTCTCTGTAGGCAAAAGTAGAAAACAGACAACAAAGATTCTCTGAACTTTAGCTCCATCTTTATCAATGAGTTAGTGTTGTAGAGATTGCAGGTTCTTTACTTGAAACAGGACAAGTTCATATAATTATGGACCATGAAAAATGTGACTATGGTTAACAGTCTCTTCAGGGGACAGAAGTAATTTTCGTCTGAAGTGACTGTTGTAAAGTTAATGAGTTTCCAAATAGTTTCAAGATGAGCTAAAGTAATTTGATATTAGATTTCGTGTTTTGAATGTGAGTCTTATTGCAGAAGTTTGATTTACTTTAAAAAAAAAGAAGTCTGTATTACATAATGACCAGTGATGGAATGATGCAACTATGTTTGAAAAGTTATGGTTAAGTCTTTTTCCTTCCATTATTTTTGTGAGTGTATGCTGAGATTAGAAGCACAAGTAGTAAATGCTGCAAGAATACCATTTTTTAAGGTTTGGCAGAGAAGAAGAAATACTGCAAAATTCATAGGAAAACCTATTCATGTTAGGAAAATCTATTCCAAATCCATGCAGGCAAATCTGCAAGGGCTCCCTCCAGTGGCTTTAGAGGATCTCTGTGCAAATATAAGAACCTACCCATGCAGACAGAATTGAAGGACGGGGGCCTAATTTTGTTAACTCATTATGTTTCAATAGATTGGCTATGATTCAGACAAGTTATCTGAACTTTCAACAGCTAATCTGAGCATATATGAACTTTCAAACTTTTTTCCCTAATAGTAGTTGTTATTATATTTTATATATTATAATTGTATTATATAATATATTTTTATATTACAATTTTTTTTTAAAAGTCTCTTCACTTACAGAAAAACCCTGGTATTTACTAAGATTCCTGTATCCTATTTTATTTAAACAGTATTTTTTCCCTGTGAAGGAAAATCGGTTTTATTAAAGCTTTAGAAATGTCACAGGATTATAAAGATGAAAGAATTCATTTTTGAAATTTAAACCAAGGCTTTTACAACAGAATTATTTCAGGGTTCCAGGGTGTATCATTAAGTGCATTTGTCTTATTAAATTAGTCAGAAAGTATCCTGAGATATAAAAATGGTGCTTTGCTTGTGATACAAAATGTCATTGTTGGCTGATAAGTGAATCATGCTTTTTTACTCCTAATAAAGAGGATAGGTTTTTTTTCCCCCTCACAGATGGCAAAGATAAGAGGCTGAGACTTAATGACATGACAGCTATAGTACACATAAAAGAGTAGTGGTAAACAATCCATATTTTATGGGAACATTGCTATAGTGATTTAAGGGTTAAAGAGCCTCTAAGCAACTAATGATCAATAACTGTCAGTATTCATATTGATTAACTATCTGCAAAGCAGGTTGTAAGGAATTAGAAGAACATGATGTGATAGATATCCACTAGGAAAGGTAAATATTGTGAAAAATAGAAAGAAAGAGAAAAATGATTGCCATCCGATTTGTGGTAATTTAAACCTGTTTTATGTCAACAATAATTTACAATACATGAAGTGAATATGATGAAATATCGCAAAATAGAGAAATTAAGGTAATCATGGAGTATCAAATATTTTGCAGAGGAGCAGCACAAGGAATCTGTTCACTTTCAGTTAAGCAATCTTGGCCAAACTATTCAGGTTAAAATATGTGGATGGATTTTACTCTATTGATTATATCTAAGGAGACATGTAAATACATCTCTGTAAGAGAAGCATTGTTCCACCATTGGATGCAATGTGGATCAGGAGAGAAGGAGATTTTACTTAAAAAATCTCTACAAAAAAAAAATTGGTTGTATACTGTAACATACAGAAACCTGCACAGTACAGTGCATGTATTTTATACGGTATTTACTACTATTGGTTTCATTGTTGTTGGTGTTCTACATGTTCCATTTTCTTCTGTACGGCATTGTGAAAGAAATATTAACCATGGCATGCTTTTCTCTTCCTCTCTTAATACAATCTTGCAATAATTCAGTAACAGAACACTGACATCCAACACATACATTGTCCAGATGCTTAGTTGGGGTAAATCAGTGTTGCTTCACCGATTTAGCTATCCTGATTTACACCAGGTCTGACCTACAATATTTAGTACCTTTACCAAGTAAATAATATTATTGGGCACTGTTGGCTACTATTAGTACACCTGAAGTACTCCATTCAAGCTAACCTAACTCAAGTGGAACATCACTATTCTGAGCTGCTTCTTCCAAACTTTAGTAATAGATTTTGGGAAAAGATTTATGTCCATTCTGGTTGCGTAGGTGAAAGTAATGTTCACCAGGCAACTTACTACTGTCCCCCATGTTCTCTTGATTGTCTGGATTCCAGTGGTGAGCCATTGATCCCCCTCTGAATGCCTAGCTCTTCTTCTCCCAACCAGCTTCCCATGGCAGGGGCACTTGGTGTGAAATCAGAGGCTCTGGAATTCCAGTTCTCCTCCCACACATTTTTAGTTCCCTCCTGCCCAACCTGGAGTCACAGGAGCAGCCGGTGTGTTTTGTATCAGTGTTCCTAGATAGGAAAAACTTCCTTGAATGTACATTTATTGGTGCACTAGTGATTGAGGGTATGTCTTCAGTTACAACAACAAATTCACCATTGCCAGATTGATTTATCTGTATTGGTTGAGCAGAAGTGAAGAGCCACCCAATCAATCTAGAAGTCAATTTAATATAACCACCTACACAAAAAGCATAGCGCTGTGTCAATGAGTATGCACTGACCATCAGCACAGCATATGGAGACATTGTGAAGAATAGACTTCAGGAAGCTGATGTAAGTTATGAAAGCTAATCTGTGTAGCATGTATAACTCCCATTGACTACTGCTGAATTTCCTGGTAAATACAGATCAGACCATAGTGATGCTGAAATAAAATAGTGTTAAACATCTCTCCCTCTCTAATGCAGTCAAAGAAATAAAGGGATTGAACAAAAGACATGCAGAATGTATCAAATACAATGTTCAAAATCACTTGGTCCAGTTATCCCCCTTGTATGAGACATGCGTGCTGATTTTTCTACCAGGGAATAACATCTCAAACTTCACCTTCAGTCTATAAACCAAAGCACTGACCTTTCCAACAGAGGATAACAGTCAATCAAACTGAAAAATCACTGATGCGCTTTCTAGCACTTAAATGGCATGTCAAGCCTTCTATCTGGTAATACTATCCCACTAAAATGAGAGGTGACTAAACTAATACCCTTGTTCATATATAACTCAAATATTGCCACATTTATTGGACCAGGAGGCAGGTCAACCTAATAATCCTATAGACTATCTTGAGTTTTATAAAGTAAAATTTCTTCTTATTCTTTTACTGTACATTTCAATAAAATCAATTCTTTCAGTTACAATTACATTTAAAAAAAAAGAATTCCTCGTGTAACAGTTAACCTCCCCTTTTTCTTACCTATGATACTTTTTAATCCTTTTTTCCTAAACTGTCTCTATCTATTTCTTTCTACAATCCTGCCAACAGGCATCAACTATACTATATGACCCTCACAGCATCTGCTTTTGGATCAAGAGGGGGGCTCCATGATCATTAGAGCATGTTCCATCTCTAAATTTCTACATTTTTTCATTCTTTTCATTAAACCCTCAGCTGTTAGCTCAAATAATCTCTGTCTTGTGAGCCTTAAATTTCTTACTTTTCACAGAGACCATGATAACGCCTAGTGGTAAATGCTTGTGCTAAATGTTACTATAAAAGGCAGTTATTAATTAATTTTTGCATGTTAACATAGGTGGAATCTCTTTGCCATTATCTCTCAATGGCTTCAGAAATGCAGATGATTTCTCTATATAGGAGTTGGCATTTGATCAAGCCATCCAAATTCATATTTTTGAACTTATTCTAAATTACTTTCTTGTTATGTACTTGTTTCACTGGGAAAATTGAGAGAGAGAAAAAGAATATCCCCAGTTGACAGGATTTGGATCTCCTCCCGGGCTTCAATCTCTCACTCCCCACCTCAGTACAGAATTTGTTTTTGGACTATACATTTTCATTTTAAAACTTACTAAATGATTATCCCTTAGTTTTGTGATTGTTTACTTTGAATGGGTGTAGTATTTTTTCCCCTGAGTATAGTCAGCTTTGACGAAACTTGAATGGTTTCCTTTTGTCATGACTGATTGTTAATTCTGAAACATAATAATGACAATTTAAATATCACTTATTTCACCTTTGAGAAATCTTTATTGGAGTGGAGAACTAGGTGTTCAAGTACAACCAAATAATTTTAAATCACCCCACACTTTGGCCTACCCAGGGAAGAAAAAAGGAGATGCAGCCTTCCCAATAGCAAAAGGCTCAACAGTCATTAACTAGCAATAATTGCCAGCTTCCCTTCATGACAATGTCTACATGAAATTATGTCATCAATAAAAAATTCTGCAGTGAGTTGAAATTTGGTGACATGGTCAATTAATTTGAATACATTTTGAAAATGAGATGTGCATTAAATTTTATATCAGTATAACACATGTATGCTGGTTGTGTGATTCATTTATATATTTCATTCAGTGCAAACCTACATTTCTGAAAATTCACTTGTGGTTGTGCAGAAATGTCAGTGTGCTGTAGAATTTACTGTGGCACAGCATAAAAGTTCAGGTGCCTGCTTGCAGAACTTAATCCAGCCACATAGCACCTTATGTTCAATCATTTGGTCCACAAAAACATTCTTCTTGGTTTAGAATCATAGAATCATAGAATAATAGGGTTGGAAGGGACCACACGAGGTCATCTAGTCCAATCCCCTGCTAAAAAGCAGGACCACTCCCCCTAAATCACCCCAGCCAGGGTTTTCTCTAACCGAGCCTTAAAAATCTCCAAAGACGGAGATTCTACCACCTCCCTAGATAGCCCATTCCAATGCTTCACCACCCTCCTAGTGAGAAAGTTTTTCCTAATATCCAACCTTGACCTCCCCAGCTGTAATTTGAAACCATTGCTCCTTGTTCTGTCCTCTGTTACCCTCGAGAACAGCCTAGCTCCCTCCTCTTTGGAGCAACCCTTCAAGTAGTTGAAGGTTGCTATCAAATCTCCCCTCAGTCTTCTCTTCTGTAGACTAAATACGCCTAGTTCCTTCATTCTCTCCTCATAAGTCATGTGCCCCAGCCCCCTAATCATTTTTGTTGCCCTCCGCTGGACTCTTTCTAATTTGTCCACATCCTTTCTGTAGTGGGGAGCCCAAAACTGGACACAGTATTCCAGATGCGGCCTGAGCAGTGTCGAATAGAGGGGAGTTATCACATCCCTCGATCTGCTGGCAATACTCCTACTGATGCAGCCTAATATGCAATTGGCCTTTTTCACAACAAGGGCACACTGTTGGCTCATATTCATCTTCCCATCCACCATAACCCCCAGCCTTTTCTACAGCGCTGCTACTTAGCCGATCGGTCCCCAGCCTGTAGCAGTGCATGGGATTTTTCCGTCCTAAGTGCAGGACTTTGCACTTGTCTTTGTTGAACCTCATGAGGTTTCTTTC
>ML685831.1:1047226-1074196 GCA_007922175.1 Pelusios castaneus
AGTCTATTCCATCATCAAGATCATTAATGAAGATGTTGAATAGAACCGGCCCCAGGACCGGTGAAATGCCTCCCTTTGACTCAGTGCTACTCTTTTTCAGGGGGTGGACCTACTGGGTTGACGTCCCAATCAATTGAGCATCTCTTCACTGGCCCGCTCAGTCAATCTGGAAATATCAAACTGAGGTGGCAAATTTGCCATCGTCAGTGTAGACTTGGCCTCAGAATATGTAGCAAGGGGGTTAAAATATGTAATTGCTTTGTTAATTCATTCTTTTGTTCATTAGTGTTTGAACAACCCTTTGGAAATGTAAAGTGCTTCTCTGGTTCTATCATTCTTATTTTACTATATAGCAGTATAGTGGTATTTCAGAACACAAAGTAGAGAAATAGATTGACCCAAGCCTTCAATGCTTGGTTACAGAAATAATTATCAGTAGGTATGACATAAATTGGATTCCACATGAGCTTGATGAGGTCTTGTGTCCTTTTCAAACCTCTGATTTTCTTGATTATAGAGTAAGAAAACTTAATATCACTTCCAGAATGCAGGTATGCTATGATTAAGCAAGCTCTAATAATTGCTAAGGATGAACATGCAGTTCACTAAAAGATGTCAAAACCTGAGACGACTAGTTTTCTTTGCTTCCTTTTACTAGGTACTACTGTGAGATTTTCCTCAGCCTCAGTGTTCCATATTTAGGGTTATTGTACATCTGGGTTTTTCCAGACATGTCCTCTTTTTCCTCTTCTGCCCTCGGTATGGGTGGATTTTTGAAATAAGGAGAGGTACAGGATTTTTCTGCTCCTGACGTGTCTCAGAAAGAGATGCTGCCTCCACATCCCAATTGGTCCCTCC
Source organism: Pelusios castaneus (assembly GCA_007922175.1). NCBI lineage: Eukaryota > Metazoa > Chordata > Testudines > Pelomedusidae > Pelusios > Pelusios castaneus. Next base: position 1,048,085 of record ML685831.1, read on the forward strand.
CCCACATCCATAGCTACTGGATCCCGCCCACCCCACCTCTGCCCAGATCGACCCGGCCAACCAGATAAGCAAAGCTGCCAAGTGCCTCTCACCTGGGCTACCTGCCCCACAAGATGGCCTTAGAATCCAGCTGGCAGGGGTGACAGTGACAGGGCCATTGCCAGGACCAGGGGCAGAGCCAGTGCCCGGCCCCAACTCCCCGCCTTTGAGAGAGGACCACAGGAAGGTGCTGACTGATGGTTGTCACTGGGTCCTGGACCTGTGCTAGCCACCCTGCCAACACTGGAGCACAATATTGTCCCTCACCTCGAGTGTGAGCCACAGATACTCCCTCTAGCAGCCCAAATACCAGGTCCAACATGCCCCCAAAATCCCTTCCCAAAACACCACCCTGCCAGCACCCTTTAACTGTCCCCCCCTTTCCTCCTCCCCCACTCCTTTACCTCCCCACAGTAGCGTCATCTATTTGGGAACCTGAAATATGGCAACCCTATCTATACCACCCACTTCAGCCTTGCTTTCCAATCTACAGAAAGAGTCCCACCTCCTGACATATGGCTTCTTTCTTCCTTGTCACAAAATGAACCCCCAGATTTCACAACAATGTATCAGGCGATGGTGCTTCCCATTGGATTATTTTACACTTCCTGCCCATTGCACTGCACCAGCAGACTTCCATGGAGCTCCTTTTTGGCTCCTCCCTTGACTCAGCTCCAGATGTACCTTTGTTCTTGATCCTATGACTAGCCCTCCCTCTGCACCAGAATCAGCAGATACTGAGCCCTTTCACTCAACAAGGGAATTAATCTTTGTATTCCTGTCCCATGTCACCTAATTGGAGCCAGGAAATAACATTCAGCCCCTAACTACCACTGACCAGCAAACACCTGCTTTACACATTTAATGAGACCTAGACTGAAAAAGGGGAGAACTGGCATTAGAAGGTTGGGAGCTATTTCAGGAAGCTTCTCTGAGTGGATTATGGTCATTAGGAAGTAATTACAGCTGATCAGAGAATAGAGTTTTTAAATTGCTTTTTTTTCTTCTTCTTCTTTTTTGGTATTTTCTGCTGAAAATCTTAAATTTTTTGTCAAAAAAAACCCAACATCTGAAAATATTTCAGTTGAAAATGTTTCATTTCCTGGATTTTTAAAAAATATTCTGAGGAAATTATCTAGTTTCCAAATACGATTTTGACTTTTTGTCAATAAACTAAAATATTTTTTTGCTAAAGTCAAAAATTTTCTCCAAAAGCAGGTGCTGCCAGCCAAAATATTAGTTTCTTGAAAACCTAATTTTCCAATAAAAACAGTTTTGGTCAAAATTTTCTGATCAGCTCTAAAGGTAATACAAAGAGGAATTTCCTTCTTCCAGTCCTTTCTTCAATTCTCAGAGATAAGGAAAACTCTTTCTCCCTCCCCTCCCCCGCCACAACCCTGCAGAAGCCATTTTTCTCTGACAATGGCACAGAACCACAAAAAGAGATAATTTTTTTTATCACTGGAGTAAGAAAAACAATATTGTCCTTTTTAGCAGGGGGTTGGACTAGATGACCTCGTGAGGTCCCTTCCATCCCTATGAGTCTATGATTCTAAAGCTATTCTGTCTTCTTTCTGCTTGAATTTTCTGCCTAGAATCACCCCAACACCACCCTGTCTGGCTTCCCATTATGATCTTCAAGAAACATCAGATATCTCCTCACAGATACATGGAAGTGACCATGTGACATTTTCTTTAAAATTAACTAGTTTTCAAAGTATTATTTCAAAGAATTAAAAATTTAATATAGCACCAGCAATTAACCACCAAGCAATGAGGGGCTTTTGGTTTTTCGATACGTTGTGGGTGCTTCCTGGCATTGTCATTATATGGGGCTATCAAATGTTTTCTTGAAATATGGGTTTTGGTTTTCCTCCCTTACCTTTCTACTCTGGGATTTTCAATATATTTAACTTTCACTCTAATAGCTGTGTATGGATGGCCATCATTCCCTGGGCTCCCCCAAACCTTGCTGTATTGTAATCAGTGTCACAGCATGTTTCAGCAGGTGCTACTTTTAGTTAATGTATTTGAGAATAATAAAACTGATTGCCTGGGAAAACACTTTCCCCCTCTTTTGATGGTTGGTCTTATTGGAAAGGGGGGGAAAAGAACTTGCCTAATAATAATTGATCTTAGCACAATGGAATGTATTAATGACCCTATTTTTATACTGTTTATGAATAACAAAAACATAGATGATAATAGTGTGTTAACAAAAAGAGGGAATTGTCAGCCAATGATGGACTAAAAGTATAAATTGCCCCACACAGAGCATCAATTCTAAATTCCAGTCTCATTCTTTTGTTATAAATGATACTCTGACCCTAAAGTCAATAGTGAAGAAAAAAGTTTGGTCTTTTCTATAGCAAAGGCAAGATATATGAAGGAAACAATGATATAGTAAACCAGTGGTTCTCAGCCTTTTTGGCTCAAGAGCCACAGATATAATTTTTTACAACCCTGAGGGGCCCCCACCCTTGGTTGCCGCCCCCCCCCCCCCCCCGCACCGCCTCCTCATTTGTTGATCTCATCTCCCTGACTGCAGTAGGGAAGCCACATTCACTCTAGTTCCAAAGGGGTAGCTGTGTTAGTCTATTGCAGAAAAACAAACAGAGTTCTGTGGCACTTTTAAAGACTAACAGATTTATTTATAAAAAATAAATAAATCTGTTAGTCTTTATAAGTGCCACAGGACTCTGTTTGTTTCACATGGATTCTGTATTCCTGTGCACTCTATCTGGGGCCTAGGCTGTGGCTCCCTTCTGCAGCCTGTGGGCAGAAGATCAGTGCTTTCCCTCTGGCTCCAGCATGGACTCCAGCAGCTATGGATGGCAGAGCACATTGCCAACCTCCCTGCAACAGCTAGGGGTAGGGAAGTGCTGATCTCCTATCCCTCTGACTGCAGCAAGGAGTCTGCACTGGTCTTTTAACCCCACAGAAACGTGTTCCACCTCAGTGAAACATGTTCCACCTTGGTGAAACATGCTCCACCTGGGTCCTTAGGCAGTGGCTCCCTTCTGCAGCCAGCAGGAGGGGAATCTCAGGCCAATTTGAAAGCCCCCAAGGGCCACTTTTGGGCTCTGAGCCACAGGTTGAGAACCACTGCAGTAAACTCTAACCAAGCATCATTTTTGGTTTCGTTGTCAGCACTTGCTTCTGACGAAAGGTCGTCTCTTCAAGGTCCATACATAGAGTGGGTCTCACAGTAAGCTGCTGGAAAGTTAGAGGACTGCAGTGTTAGAAACATTGTCATTGAGATGTGGCTTTAAGCTGAAGTCCTTCCTATGTATTTCTGTTGCCCATCCAGACAGATTTCAAAGATCTTGTGACGTATTTCAGGAGTAGGGGAATAAACATTAATGTTCTAACCAACATTCACTCACATAAGTCCAAGTTGAAAATCCAAAGCTACATGGAAACTGTTTCTGAACACAAAACTAAATATCTAAATTTTGTGATACTGTTGGCTGTACTGTCGAATTGCTAGGAGTCAATTTTGCTAGGGCCAAATTGCTGCACTTAAGTTGTGCTTACACTTCTACATTCAGGTGCAGTATCTATCAAAAATAAACATGTTTACTTGTACATAAGAATATAAGAATCGCCATAGTGGGTTAGACCAAAGATCCATCTAACTCAGTATTCTGTCTCCAACAGTGGCCAATATCAGAAATTCAGGAGGAGTGCACAGAACAGGGCAGTAGGAGTGATACACTCTGTGTTTCTTTCCCAGCTTCTCACAATCAGAGATTTAGGACTACACTGAGCATAGGTTACATCCCTGACCATCCTGGATAATAGCCATTTATGAACCTGTCCTCATGAACTTATGTATTAGGTTTTTTAAATAAATTATTCTTTTGGCCATCAAAACCCCATGGCAATAGGTTTCATAGACTAATTATGCATTATGTGAGAAAGAACTTCCTCTGATTTGTGTTAAACTTGTTTATTAATTTCATTGGGTGATTGATCCATTTTTGTTATTGTTATAAATGGGTAAATGACACTCTCTGCTTATTTTTTCCACACCATTGATATACTTGCACCTTTCTTGAGAGATGAATAGAAATGCCTTATTGTGTGAGCTGTTCAACAATAAAAAGAACAGAGGCAAAAGAGAGATTTAAGCAATAGACTTTGGATATCTGTGATAGGATGTTCACCCCACACAAGGACTCAAGGGGTAAATTGGGACAATTAACCTTAAGTTACACATAAAGGAAACCCAGGGAATGGTAGGATCTAATTTCCAAAGACATCCATCTGGGGAAGGAGCTGGACAGGATCTATAAAGAGAGGAAGTTGATCGGCTTCGTGGAGGATACCTGTAGTTATGCTGCCTGAAACATGGGGGGAAGAACGGAAAGTTGTAAGGACAGAGTAGGAAGCAGGTCAGGGAAGAAGCAGTAAGGGGGGAGAGTGATAGCCCAAAGCTGCTGGGTTGAGAGTCCCTGAACTGAAACCCTACAGAGGGCAGGTCTGGGTTCCCTTGCAAATCACTGGTGGAGTGACCCACCAAGGATAGACCCTTTGAGGATGTCTGGAAGCAAACTTTGAAGATACCCCTGAAGTGAGGAGAACTTTAATGTGACTTGGCCAGAGGGCTACACCTTGAGGAAGGAAGCGCTGTAGCTCCAGGCATGTGAGAGGCCACTGAGTGAGTGACTGGAAAGATGAGTTAAGTAATTACAGAAGAGGGTGGCAGAGTAGGTGACAGAGCTAATTCCTCAGCCACAAGGAGGTGCTGCTGGGCAGTGAGTGGAGCAGCCCCCAGCACAACATCAAAGACCAAATTTGGAAAGCTGTGATCTAAATCAGTGCATTAGTAGTACCTAACTCGTTATTGTAAAATACTTTAAGATGCTGCATTATAATAAAGGAAAGGTACTACTAGTACATAAAAGCAAATTCAATTCTATTGTTTCTGTTTTCAAATGGCATTTATCTAGAAAAAGGACATTCCTATACCAGCAGAAAGAACCAAAGGCTATGCTGAAAAGTATTAGGGGTTAATGCAGCAGCTGTGAAAGGTTATAGTTAATGACAGAATAGTCACTTCATGGCTGTGTAATATCACAATACATTGTTAGCTCCTTCCTATGTATTTAAAGTAATTTCATATTCCTCTAGAGATGCAAAGCTCTGTTACCAGGAAATGCCTTGCTGGTAATGCCACCAGAGTAACAAATCAATCAAATGGAGTTATGAGCTTGATTAATTTATTCACTCTTATAGGTACAGAGATCAGAATGGTTATAAATGAGAGCTCTTTGGCTGGTGAACAAATAACTTGTAGGCTTTTTTTCAAATTGAAACAAGAAACACTGTTCCAGAAGGAAAGAAGTCACTCAAAACAAATTGTTATTGGTATGCATATCAGGCTACTTAATATTAATAAAGCTTTGACAAATATGCAAAATAGCACCAGAGCAGCCATGCTACAGCTTAGATATTAAGACAATAATGTTCTCATGCTATTTTATTTTGAACAGTACAGAACAGCACAGTAGTGTTGGTGGTGAGATCCAAAAGCCATTGTCTCAATTTGGATATCTAAGCCTTTGAGGGTAACACTTTATTAGGAATTACAAAAAAAATATGCCTAGGACAACGCTCCGTGTGAGGAGACAGCTCCAAAAAGCATTGCAATTAAAAAGACATTCACATGAGAGATTGCAATTGTTGAGGCTGCACGGATACAAGTGCTGGCAGCATTCTCCTTGTAATCATTACAGTAACCGCAAGAGAGAGTAACAGTGGTAAAGGGAATAGCAAGCTACCAACGTAAGGAGAATAGTCAACTAATATGTCATATTCCATAGTAGTAAAGGCATATATGACCTTGAAATTTTCTCCTACCTTAGGGAATGCATCTATTCTGTACACTTTTGTCTGCACTTACAGATTCATAAAGCTGATGTAACTGTAATACAATTACAACTTGCCCTTATATGCATATTTTTATTTCTTTTTCACGGTTCATTGTACCGGGCCTTTAGGGGAATATAACACATTTTCAGACACTTTTGAATGCCTGCACCTTGGGTGATGCTCTGTAAACTTGAAACAGCTGGATTTTTCACAGAAATGAATATAACCTTTACTATTTCCCTTTTTATAGTGACTGTAAAGTTAATTTCATTTAATGAAATCCAACAGCTAGAGTTATTCACTGTGATTACTTGTGTGGTTTTTCTTCCAACATTATACATTAACTTGCTGCTCTCTTTGCAATGGAGAGCTCTTTCCTTCAAATAGCTAACACGATCGAATGATGAAAGAGAAAGAGAGGCCTTTCAAAAGGTTTCACGATCCATATATGTAATTTGCTTCCCAAAATGCTCTCTGCTTTTACAGTCCATGTGCTTCCCCTTTCTTGGTGGATCACTAATTAGCTCCTTATTAACTGCCCACCCTTCTTTATAGACTTTAAGGAACAGATGTTCCATCTGCTTAGATATCCGACGCGTTGCTCCTAAAAATGTTTATCAACTTCTAGGCATTTTGATAATCACAAGTGCACATTGAGATAACTAGCATGGATACATTATGGTAACATACTGGTATATATTAAAGGAAAGATGGAATATTTTAGGTCTTGTCCTTTCCATTTCTTAATGTTTTATGTCGACTTAAAAAGGTCCACCCAGGCACTACTCCGAGTCTCCACTGGCTTAATTCGACTTAATAAAATTGACTTAAGCGCTAGTTCGAATTAAAACGAGGTGTTATTAATTCAAACTAACTTTTCCTTAATTTGACTTAAGGAGCAGCTTAAGTCGAATTAAGGAAAGGCCAGTGTAGATGCAGAGTAAATTAAGTCGACTTAAGCCTCCTTAAGTCGACTTAATTTCTAAGTGTAGACGCACCCTCAGAGAGCAGAGTTTTAATGTAAATTTGTGGATAAAATCACCTGGTTCCATATTGAATTATCTGCCCCAGGTGATCAAAAAGGCAATCTAAGAAAATGTGAAAGAGGCTTAAATAATCTTACCTCTTTCTAAGATACAGGATAACTTGTGAGTGGGGAAATTAGGAAGATTTTATGACTTCTGTATGTTTAATAGCTTTACAATTTGTCCCTCATCAAATTTCCAAATGTGTTCCACTAGTCTGATGGGGCATACTCATCCACATGGATTCCAGTGCACCATTTGTTGAGTACCCAACGTTCCCTATGACTTCAATTAGAGTTTAGGATTCATGGCATACACCTATGTTATGTTGACAATGTACTCAGTTGAGCCCTGATCCTTCATCAAGAAATGGCTGTTGATGCGGGATCAGATATTAACTCTCTGAGTGAATCCTAGATTCAATGCTTAACTTTTTGTGTTCATAATCCCTGATACTGCTATTTGTTTGGTTGGTTGATTGGGTTTTTTTTTTTAAAGTTTATGGCCTCTGCTACTTTTGCTGCTGGCATACAATATTTATTTCAGCAGGACACAAAACTGTTTTGCTTTTTTTCCAAAAGGGCTAAGCGCTGTCAAAATGCAAAGGGAAAGAGCAGAGTTACCTGATAGAGAAATGTGCATGTGCGGAATGAATACACGTTATATATTCTAGTCGTTTTAGAGACATTCAAAAGTTTATTTATTCTACCTAGTTATTAGTCTCAGGTCTCAAGAATTTTGCTTTAGTGCCATTTACATGCTTAGTTGTACCTTAAATATTCAAGCTTTCCAATGCAGATCTCAGCTCAGCCTGAATGCACCACTGAAGCATTAACTTTTATACTTCAAACTGCCAACTAAAATAAATATTTGTATTTCATATTTATCCATGAAATACATGTTCACCATCCACAAAATCAAGGGCCAGCTTTTTAAAAAGAAACTCATTAAGCATCTCTGTATTAAGTTATCCTTTCACTTTTAGTGATAATTAAAGTAGACATTTCCCCTCCAGTGGTAGGTCCCTCCTTCCATTTAGCTGGTAATTGAGGAATATTAAAACTTTATTTGATTTTCTTGATTTCATTTATTTATTTTCTAACAATGCTTTTTTGTCATGTAAGTGCAAAGGAACAAATTCTATCATTAAATAAGTGCACATAACTCTGACTGGGTCAATTTTGGATGTCATTTTTATTAATGTAAATTTGCTCCTAGTGGAGTTACTCTAGATTACATTGGTGTAACTGAATAGGAATCTGACCCCTACTGGCTGTTCGTGTTTCTCCGTGAAGAAAACATATATTAAAGCCTCTAATCAAAAAGAAAAGAAATTTGGTGCCACATCTACCAAAAATCAGTTGCTAAATTCTACAGATCCATTCATAAAGTTGTGAACTGAAACCCCAGTTCAGTTCAGCACTTAAACATGTGCTTTAGTCCCACTGATATCAGGTAGATGCTTAAGTGCTATGCTGAACATGAAGGATTACACGTATACTTATAACTCAACACATGCTTAATTACTGCGCGGCACAGGATTAGGAATCTCCCATGTCAGGCCAGTGTCCAAAGGTACTTACTGTTCTAATCCCAGATTTAGGCACTTACTTCCCAGATTTAGAGAACACTGTAATCAACAAACTCCCACTCAGCTCCTGCCTAAACCTATAGATGCTCAAACTCACTGAGTGCTGTAAATTTTTACTGTAAAGGTTCCCTTAGGTGCCCTTGGGCTTGTGCTCTGCTGCCTCACCATAGGTGTTCAGCACCTCACTCATACCTTAACCTAAGTGTGATCCTTAAACCATAGGCATTTGTCACCTCTTTCATCTACAGACCCAACTGTGGTAGGCATGTATAACAGATCAGACCCCATTCAAAATCTAGAAGAGAAGGTACTTCCCTTTTAACCCTGTGGTTAGAGCACTCACTTTACACAGAGCCAGGTTCAATTCCCTGCCTGCTTAATGGGGAGTGGATTTGACAGGTGTCTCCACCTCTCTGGAGTGTACTCTAACCAACTGGCTGAGAGATAGTTTGATGTGGGGCTCTCTTAGTCTCCCCTGTTGAAGGCATTCCACTTTAGCTTCAATTATGAATGAGTGATTGGAGCAGGGGCCCTTACCTATAACACACCTCCCAAGTGGGTGACCTAAACTGATGGATTACAGTGTCATTCTCCTTCTCTTTCTCTGACCCAATGACTCTAAAAGAGGGCAAGTGAAGCCAGGTTTTCTACATCTTGGGAAAGGGCTCTAACCTCTGAGCTAAAAGTTATAAGGGAGGCAATAGCATCACTTCTTCTCATTATTTTATACAAGAAACAGCTTAGATGCATCATGACACCAAGAGAGGGGTTCTTGGCTATAGCTTGCAAAGAGAGATAGGCACCTCCTTGCAGCCTCCTCTTAACCTTGGCCTACACTTACCAGGAAATTCAGCAGCAGTCGACAGGAGTTACGCAAGCTATGCAGAATAGCTTGTGTAACTCCTATCAACTTCAGAACTTCTCTTCTACATGGCGTCTTCACTGTACTGTGTCGACAGGAAATGTGTTCCCATTGAAGCAGCACTATGCCATTTGAGGGAGCGGTTTTAACGTGTCAACTTCTGGATCAAATGAGTGGGTCTCCACTAACAACTCAATTGATCTGGAAAGATCGATCAATCAGATGGTGGCAATTTGCTGCCACCAGTGAAGACATGTCCCAAGGCACTGAAGTCAGGGAGAAAAATGGGGCTTAGGGAGGTGGTTTTCAAACATAGGGTCGGGATCCATTACTAGGCTGCAGATTCTCAGGTACTGGCTCATGGTGCCCCCTGCTGCCATTCCCAAAAGACTAGAATGTATTGCTCAAAGATGTAATTGTTGGGCCATGGGCATAAATGGTTTTTTTCAACTGGGACCTGAGGAAAAAAAAGTTTAAAAACCACTGGCTTAGGGCACACCTCTATCATCAGCATCTCCCACTGGCTTCTTTTTTTATGGATAGTCTGTTCGTGACAAGGCTCCCAATTTGGGGGGAAAAAAAGTTAACTAATATACTGTAGCTGTGCTACATCATGTAATTACAATGGGTGCATCTACACTTGTAAATTAAGTCGACTTAAGCTTGCTTAAGTCGACTTAATTTACCCTGAATCTACACTACAGTTTCCTTAAGTTGACTTAAGCAAGTTGCTTAAGTCGACTTAAGGAAAATAAAGTCAACTTAATGAAAATTAAGTCAACTTTATTAAACCTCATTTTAATTCGACTTTAGGCTTAAGTCGAATTTTCAACCCTATGTCGACTTAGGGCTACTCCAGGACACCACCACTGCCCTCCCTGCCGAGGGGGGGGGGTACAGGGGGAGCCTGGTATGCCTCCCCACAGGGCAGGGCAGAGCCCTGCCCACCCTGCCCCTATGCCCTGCCAGGGTCCCTGTCCCCCTGCCCCCGTGGACCTGCCCCTAGCCCCTAGAAGTTGACCTAGATGTTCAGTGTGGATGCTCTAGGTCGACTTTGTAAGTTCCCCCCTAAGTTGACTTTAAATTTAGGTGTAGACATGCTAAGTTGACTTAACTAAAGTCGACCTAAATTTACAAGTGTAGACATAGCCAATGTTATGTGCAATGCCATAGGTATAGTTAAATCACTTTTGTTATGAACCACTACTTCCCAAACCCTTTTCCAAATTATTGTCCTGGGGCAATAAGGTGGGGGGGAGGGAGTAAACACTTTTCCAAATTATTGCCCTGGGGCAATAAGGGTGGAGGGGTGTTAATGTTTTGTAAAATTTGGTTTGGTTATTTTTGTGTTATCTGAGTATTGAAAATATGTTTTCCTCACATTAACAGACTGCTCAATGCAAGGTGGTTTCTTTATGTACCACAGATTTAGAGCACAACAGGAGAAAGTGTCTTGGGAATATTTGAAGAAATTATTTTTAAAAATAAAAATATTAAAAACAAGCATTGTACTTATGCTACAAGTATTTATTTAAAATTAAAGGAAATCACACTTTATTCCCTTTTAAATACTAAGGAAATATAATGAGCCAGATTTAAGAGACAAGACAGCTAGATGTCCATGTCCAAGAACAGCAACTCTTTCAATTTGCATATATTTACCAATGAATAAAAGTTAACACCAACAGAGTAATGTAGAACAGGGTTCTCAACCTTTTTAAGGTTGCGACATGACTCTGAGGGTTCCTAGCTGTGCGTGACATATCAAGGCTCACAGCCTCTGAGGCTCCCCCAGCTGCACCGCTTTCAGCACTGTGTTCAAGCGGCCCCCACTGCCAAAAATGCCTGCAAAGGCAGTTTTGGCAGCAGGAGCTAGTGCCCAGCACTTCAAAAAAGCATTCCATCCCTCCTGCCCCCTCCTCCCCCCAGTGCTTTCAGCCAAGCACCGCTGCTGGAAGCACTGGGATGGGGTGCATTTTTCCTGCTGGCTCCAGGAAAAAAGGCATCTCCCACCCCCCTGCCCCCCAGCACCAATTCTGCTGCTGAAAGTCCTGGGGGGTGGCCCAACATTTTTCCTGCTGACCCTGAACTTCAAAGAGCCACTTTTTTTTTTTTTTTGCTAGCCCTTTAAAACTGCTAGAGCAGCAGCAGCTTCTAAAGAGCCAGCAGAGGAGGCACGGGTGCTTTCCTCTGGACACGCTCACCACTGTGCCATGACACACACTTGTGTCATGACACAATGCTTGAGAACCACTGACAGAGAATATTATAGATAGGTCAGGTAGCTAAGTTTCTGGTGCCATAGGCAGTATAACTTTGAATTTCCTAAACAATCTAAACTGTAAAATTATACATTAATCTAGTGGTTTTGTTGGTGGTGATTTGTTCTTTAACATTTAAAATATTATGAACTGAGTTAAAAAAACCTCAGTGAGGTTGATGGGTGTGAATTCACTCTTCAATTAACATACCAATAAGGATGAGTTAATAAACACCAATCTAAGACAAAGGGGTTATGACTGAATGAATGGAGGGGCTTGTGGGTAAAGTGTGTGTATGTGAGGGAAGGGAATCCACAGGAAAAAGTTAAAGGGGGTGAAAAAAACCACCAAATAAACAAGAAAGCCAAACCACAGCCTATGAACAGAGCGTATGATCCAGGGGGCGGGGGAGAGAAAATAAAGAAAGAAAGTTTTGGGTCTGCTGTTGGCTAGAGACTTAGGGCTGTAAGGTAAGAAACAATTTTCTTTCCTGGTTCTTCATGAATTCAGAGAAGGAGAACCTCATACATTCTTTGATACAAACTGGATTATTTACAAAGAAAATAACAAACAAAACAAACTCTTGAATTTTGTCTAGATGCTTGGGTCGAAAAGGGCAACACCACAGTATTCCTCATTAATCTTTGGAGTGTAGAATTATATTTCCCAAGCATTTGAAGGTTGGTAAGATAACCATATTGGGTTACTTTAAATCCCAGAGTAATTCCACTGAAATGGATTGAATTACATCAAAAATTAATTTAACCCAATAAAGCACATAAGATCAGAAAATACCTCACAATTATGGGCCATATACTCTACTACAAATTTTTTCTACAGTGAAGTTACAGCAAATTCCCTGTCTTTGATTTGCAGAGTTTCTTGCTCATTGGTAAGGAAGATTTGTTCCTCTCTCAACCCCTGAAACTAATAGATCTCCCAAAATCTGTGCAGATCTTGTAGGATCTGAAGAAACCAGATACATCTTCACAGCTGTCACTCACTCCCTTTGACACCGTAGATCTTTCAAGGGATATACTTTAAGTGGCTGATTTCCCACAGTCCTAACTGTGAAGAGCTCTACAAAGTGTTAGCACTACTTTAAGAGGCACCAACACCTGATTGGATTGCCCAGTGGAAGTCCACTAGTTATGATATGAAACATACCCACTAAAAGTGGCTATTCCTTGGCTCAACTTCTAATGCACCTGAAATTCCATGGAGAAAATTTTTTTGAAGCCATCATGGAGCTCTAAAGTGACTGGGAAGCCCCATGCTGACCCTGCTTTATGTACCAAGCCAGGATGCAATAGTTTTGTTTCCCCTTCACTTAAGGAGGTAGTGATTGAATATTGTTGCATTACATGAAAGGGCAAAGATCATGGCAGAATGCACTCTTTTTTGCCCCACACACATATGCATGGTAAGCAGGTTCTGAACAATAATCACGTTGTCATTTTATCATTTATTGATGGCCTTTCTTCCAGTCTTATGACAGCAAATGCAAAAAGCAGAGAAAGTAACAATCAGACGCATTCCTATTATGTTTGCAAACTTCAGAATTAGCAGTGTGAGGTTGCACTAATTAAAATCAATGGCTATGTCTACACTTGTAAATTTAAGTTGACTTTAGCTAAGTCTACTTAAAGTCGACTTAGTTAAGTTGACTTAGCATGTCCACAGTTAAATTTAAAGTCGACGTAGGGGGGAACTTACAAAGTTGACTTAGAGCGTCCACACCGGATGCCTAGGTCGACTTCTAGGGTCTAGGGAGACCTTGGGCAGGTCCATGGTGGCGGGGGGGCACCCCTTGCCCAGTGCCAGAGGGCTCAGCCTTTGCCCCATTGTACCTAGGTACAATGGGGCAAAGGGGGACAGGGACCGTGGCACAGCATAGGGGCAGGGTGGGCATGCCAGGCTCCCCCTGTGCCCCCCCCCGGCAGAGAGGGCAGTGGGGGAGTCCTGGAGAGCCCGAAGTCGACTTTAAGTCGGCTTAGGGCTACTCCAGGTCTACACTGGCTAAAGTCGACTTTAGAAAGTCGATTTAATCCTAAAGTCGAATTAAAAGGAGGTTTAATGAAGTCGACTTTATTTTGCTTAAGCTGCTTTAAGGAAAGTGTAGTGTAGATGTGGATTAAATTAAGTCGACTTAAGCAAGTTTAAGTCGACTTAATTTCTAAGTGTAGACGCACCCAATGGGAGAAGGCAGAGTAATTTTAAGACAATGTATTATCAATATATCTATTTTGTGGAAATGTTCAAAACCACGTTTTATTTTTTTTAATTGCCATCCATGTCCTTACTCCACTACAGATGCATTTTTGAGGTCATACTTCATGACCAATATCTTTCTGTTGATCCTAAATCATCTCAGGGAACCAGGTTCAAGTTATGTGAAGCATTTCCCCTCTCCCTAAATGTCTGATGAGCTCACTCTAACATTGCCAGCACCTAAAATGCTCTATAATTTTCACCACTTTAAAAAGCTGTCACAGATAATGAGCAGAGATGTGCTGAACTACCTGACATTCAGCAAGTTGTCAAACAGGATTATTTGCCACAATGTACCTCAATCAGACACTTTAATACTAGAGACAGCTTGATTGATTATAGTGAATTTTGGGTTTTGTCTGACCTAATTCTATGGGAAACTGTTGGTTGGACAATAGACTAGTTGGTTAGCAAGGATCCTCTTGACATGGATAATGAATGAGTCAAGTAGAAAAATATTTGGTTTAATTCGAGCTCAGATTTTCGTTAAATGTGGTAATAAGCCTCTGAAACACAGTGAAAAAGTCAGCCACAGTGCAAGTAATCTAATTCCATTCATTTCAACAGAATTCCACTGAGTTAGATTCTCTTAAACCCATCATGTGTTAAAGTGACCAAGGGCATGATCCAGTTTTCATTGCAGTCAATGGAGAGACTTCTATTCAGTCAAGTGTGAGTTGTATTTGGCCCCATTTTTTTAGACAGATTTTCAAAAAAGAAAATTCTTGGTGCAGGTGAAACTGGCAGAAATAAAAGCTGCAACCATTAAAAAAAACAAAACCTAAAACCCCCCCCACCCCCCCCCCCCCCAAAAAAAAAAAAACCCAACAAAAAACAAAAAAAACAAAACCAGGGTTTTTCATTTTTGCTCCAACATTTTTTTTTTATTGTTATAAAAAGCTATTTCAACTGGGGAACATGCTGCTGGTTGACTACACAAGTGTTTATCCCAGAAATGGCTATCACAGTTTGGGTCAAATTTATCAAAATTTACAGTTTTGCCTAGGAATGGAACTGTGCCTGTTCCATTGTACAATGTTCTTGGCACTTTGGCAGAAAGGAAGAACCTAATCAAATGTCTAAATAGAAAACAAATTTTGTACTTTCACAATTCTCCTCATTTATTGCCTGGGAGAGTTTCAAAACTGAAACTGTGTTAGGAGCACACATACATGTTAGATTGCAAAGACAATATTTGAAAAGAACAGTGTATTAGGGCAGGGAGACTGGGGAAGAAATTGTGATGGAAAGCTTAGTGGTGCTTGCAGCCCTCCCCATGAATGACCTGACCATGATCTGTTCTTGGGATCTGAGCCTGGAGAACCAGCTAGGGCCTGTTTTTCTTCTTCTTCTTCTTTTTTTTAATTATAATGTGCTTGGCAGTGCTTTGCTTGGTTGTAAGAATAAGCTAGATTTTCCCACAGAGTTGGTTCAGCTATGGGTCCAAGTACGTGAGGGACAGGTGGGACTGATCACCCCGCCTTCCTGCATTGCATTACGATAGCATAGCCCCGGATAGGCAGCAGAGTTCAGCACCGGACCAACGTGCCGCAGAAACCTCCTCAGGCCTCAGGAACATCTGCAGTCATCAAGGGACCTCCAATTATAGATGAGGCAAAAGCTTCTTGCCATTGTATTCTTTGCTTGCTTAGGGTTTTTATCAGCTTATCCTGGCATTCAGTAAATACTTCAACATGGTTTCTAACTGTGTCTGGTGTATCCAAAAGTGAACGTACCCTTTGGGGTAACAATTAGGAATCGCGACATTTGTATACTCAGGTGAAAATCCCTCTAAGCATCATTCACTAATGGTGATATTATCAGGCAATAAGAGTACTATAATCAGATTCTGCAATATACAATGACCACAGCTAATAGGACTTCTTGTAATGCAGTTTGTTATTGAATCTCATAAATGGATAATAGTTTGTATATGTCACATCTATTTAATATATTAAAAACAGTGGGATCTATATTTGTGACCTAAACATAAAGGTTCACCATTAAAAAAAGTCAGCAAACACCAGATACTACAACTATTCCTGTCCTAATTATATTCAGTGCTATTCAAAGAAACAGCTTGACATCACTTGATTATGATTGAGTAAGCCTAAAGGGAACTTGATTATTCTTTTAAAGTGCTCACGTATCCCACAGTCAAAAATCAACTTTTGAGGCCCAAGGGGGTCTTCATTTAGAAGACAAATAATGTAAAGAAGAATCTCAACTTTCATTGTCAAGGGGTAACTTGCTAATCCTTTTCCTTGAGAAAATAACCATACACATGAAAACTGACAATCAGTTATTAACAGAGCACTAGATTTAAAAGAGTGTCTGTGATTTTTCCTACAAATGATTTGCCCGTATTTGCAGCTCTCAAGGTCTGGCCATTGGGGTTAGTTTAAAATACACGCAGAGATCCCTCAATTTTTGGGTAGCCCGAGATCCAGTTTAGCACTGTGCAGGGCTGTGTCTAACACGGTATTAAGAAAGGGGATATGCCCTGAAGTCTTGCTTCCGATATGAATTCCTTCTATGGCGTTGGTTAAAATAAATAAATAAATAAAAGTCCTTCATAATTTGTTTTGGAATATTGGGCATTTAAATACAAACACCACCACAAGCAACTGAGTTGTATTTTTGCTGCAGGAGACTTTAAAACCAGATGGATGGGGAATTCCAAAGTACTAAACCATGACTAAACTCCAGATTAGATATGTAAAGTTGTGTAGAGTTGGGAAAACTATAAGCAACTTTTTATACACAAAATTTAGCTCTTTTTTTTTTTTTGTAAACTACCCACAAAATGATCACTGTGGTTTTCCTGAATGTATTTATTATTCATATATTTATCAAATCATTTGTCCAGACACATGACCACCTATCTGTGCTTTGAACTCTATGATTATTCCCTGTCTGTGACTGGCCACCCGAGTCAGATATTATTAATTTCCCTGACTGGATGACTCAATGATGAATAACAAACACTCTTGTCCCTACATGAACACTCATATTTGTGTTCAAATTTAGGCATTTATACATACAACAGTGCTCTTCATGAATACACAAATCAGGCATCCAAATGAAAAGGGACATAAGTCAGCTGTGTGAAAGTATGAGTCAAATTGCAATAACTTATTTTTTTTAACAAACCAACATATGTAAACATGTTCTTATTCTTTAATCATTCCTATTGCTGTGATCATTGTGGAAAGGAGGGCCTGGTTATGTTTGAGCTGCCAAGCATGAGGGGAAAATAGTGTTTCTTAAGCACACCCAAGAAAACAAAGGCCACCTCTTCATATATACAGCTGTTTTATAATATTCAAATAACCAGATGTTAACAAAGAGAGGCCAGATATGCTGCTCTAGGCATAAGTCTAGAAGGGGAAAATGAAGATGAGCCTTTCTACTCTTCCCAAATTCTAGCATTAGTTGTTTGTCCTAATAGATGAGAGCAGCCTACGGGTCTGTTCAAGCAGCTAAGAGATCACCAAGGCATAGGCCCGAGTATCCCTAACAACAACCCTTTCCACTGTCCACACATCCCCCCTGGCCAGTCTAAAGGTAACACTGCCAAGGTTTCCCCTCCATAGGAAAAATACTCATTGGTTCAGATCCTCCAACTTTCCATTTTGTGTTGCCAAGGCAAGACTCAAGCTCTAGCCTATAATATTAAAAATATTGAAAACATCCAGACAACACGCATCTATTAATCACTATTCCATATAAGTACAGACCCTGAAAACTCAGTTCTTTTTCAAAGTATTCAAAAATTCCTGCTTAGAAAAAGCAGTAATTTATACATTGTGGAACAAGCATTTCAGCAGGCCTTTGAAAGAAGATTCTGCATGGTTCATGTATCAAACAGGTATGAGCAGGATTACTTTTTACAGGGGTGAAATTTCAGATATTCTAGGAGCTTGAGGTCATTTCTGATGAAAACTGATACAGTGTGTGCTCAGATAAAAGGGCACCACATTTGTAAAATGAAAACATTGAATACTGAAATTGAGCTCAGCAGGAGGAAAGGTTCTGCACTGATTTAAAGATACATTGCACCTTTGTGTGCTCCACAAAGAAGCTATTATGCTCTTTCTGCTGCATATCCTACAACAGAGTACTATCTCATCACATATCTGAGCAGAACATCGGGCACCATAACTTGGTAGTGCAAGATAGTTCTGAGCAATATAGAGTAATTTTCTGAAGAACTGATACCCTAGGCCATAGCCTCAGTGTCACAACCTAGTCCACTCCCCCTCTCTCACTGGACACCAGTCTGTTGTGACTAGACCAAACCCACCTGTAGGATCCCATGTGCTCCTTAGTAAACTGGGTGCAGGCAGAGCTGGGTCATGGCTCTCACTCTTTAAGTCTGCAACTGGGGATGTGACCTCAGGCCTAAATCCACTTCTTGGTACACAAGAAGAGCCTGATGTTTTAGGCCCCAGAAGCAGTGCTTCAACTAGCTGAGCCCCCAATTGCTTTAACATGATCTCTCAGAGTTCTCTACATTTTCCCTTAGCATTCCACCTCACTGTGGGGGCTCTGAGTTTCTCAGTTAACCCCAACATGCACAACATGGACAACATGCACAACAGGCAAGCAAGGAGCAATGGACTTGGCTAAAGGATTTCTCAATCACAGACACTTTCGCTTCTGAAAACACTAGACAGTCCTAGATATTTGAAAAAACTAGAAATAGCCACCCTCCCATCAATTTATCTGACCCCTTCCACGAGTCTGCAATCTGGTCAGCATTTTTAGCAAGGAAGAGTGCCTCCTACCTTCTCTCTATTTCAGCCTGGTGTTCTGGTAGGTCCAAGTGGATAGCCCTACAAAGAACATCTCTGATCCTTTTGGCTTTGCATCAAGGCCTGCAGCAACAGCCCCCCAGTCAGGGTTTTGTGTGAAGTGAATGTTTCTTGTAGATAGACCAGTTAAGGAGCAGCACTTAGAGTTGATAGGGCTCACTAAAAGTCATCTCTGAACAACCCTCTCTTTAGACTGGCTTGGTCAGGATCTGGTTAGGTTTTCAACACAAAACACACACTAGCAGTTAATACACAACATGGAAAGCAAAACAAAAACAGAGTTCACCATTCAGTACACACATCAACCCTCCATCACACTCAGATCTCTGCTTAGTGAAGCCCAAAGGAAGGGAAGGATGCTGCAAAGGTGTTTGATACATCTTTTACACTTTCCCACCACCCTGGCTAGTCTACCACCTCTTCTCAGTGTAGTTTAGACCCAGAGACAGCCTTAGAACAGCTTTATGTTATGTCATCCTCTAATAACCTCTTAGGAGCGCTATGCTGGCCAACAACTCTTTACAGAAAGGAATCCATAGCCACACTCTCAAAGTAGCTTTCCAATCCCCATGTGTTGTTTATGCAGCACGGAGAACCAGAATATTGACTAGCAGCTAACCCTTCTAGTTCAATACCTTATACTCATCTATTCAAAAATACTAAATATTTATCAGTGGTATTATGCACTTGTGATAAGCAGAATGGTTAATAGCCTAGGAAAAGATCAGAAGGACCTTTCGGAGTCTTGTTTTAAAGCTGGCTTGCCCTAGCAGGAATTTTTTTTACCTGGCTAAACCTGAGTCCTAGTTAACTGCTTCTTTTATTGCTTGCACCTGGCAGGCACATGTGGCCATCCTGATTGCAGGACTATAAAAATGAATCTTGGGCATTTCCTTAGAAAAACTAATATTCAAAAAGGAAAACTGCTATATTAAGAGAGTACTAGAGTAATTGTTAGTATTCTTAACAGTATTTCAAGTTTAGGAGATGATCTATATACTGTGAATGTTTGGCTGTTTGTTCTTTCTTTTTCATAAGGCCCATATTTATACTCTTGCTAAGTCTGTTTAAGGGTTTATATCATCTTTTTGTAAGATGCTCTTTTACCTTGCTGGGGATCATAAAAATTCTATTTATGTCTTATGCTCTATGTTGGTTATGAGTTGTTAGGGGAATGTAGATGCCACAAAACACATTCATATACGAATTCTAATAGATCTACTTGTTTTGAGGTTTTCTGCTATAACTGCAAATACCAATATTACAAGGGAGGAAAAAAGACATTTGTCTTGTAGGTAGAAGTTAGATTGCTGCTGCCTTCATTTTTTGTGTGTGTCTGTAACCCATATGCCTGAAAAGGCTATCTCTTGAGAGACCTGCTGAGGGTGGGTTACTGTTGTTGGGCAGATTAGTGACCCACAACTGGAAACTTCCAGAGGCAGGGTGTGGTAGCAATTTGAGCATGCTCCACAGTGTACCCTGCTGGTGTGATGTGATGTTGTCAGTCAGATGACTGGAGAGCAGCAGCCTGAGCAGACAGCAGGCAGGAGCTGCCTTGAGGGGAGACCATGTGCTCAGTGTTCTGGAGAGGAGCTGAGCCAGGAGTGAACAAGATGTTTTCTCCATGTAAAGGAGTTATTTGCACCAGACCTTGCAGACATGCATATGGGACTGAGGGCTGGTTGCAGAGAAGAAGAGAAAGCCTGCATGTAATGCTACAGAGGATCCCAGCAAAGAAAGAAGAGGACAGCTATTTCTTGCTACTCAAGCTTCCACGCTGGAACAGAGACTGTAGCTGAGAGTTGGGTGAACTCCACACAGACTTTGGGACTCTTGGGTATCTTTCATGCAAGGGATTGTTCTTGGTTAATTGTAGCTTGTTTTCTTAGGATAAGGTTCATTTAGTTAGTAGTTAATAAAGTTCATTGTTATGTTTGTTTTTAGTAGTATTTTAATGTGTGAGAGTAGCTCTGAGCAAGCTTCGCCGTGAGTCCTGTACAGACTGGATCCTGGGTCTCCAGCTGCTTTCCCCATAGGGGTTGGGATTGATTTCTGTGGGGCACTGGAGAAGGGCAATTAAATGAATTTAGCCCACCCGAAGGTTACATGTCTTTTAAGCAACGCAAAAGGCCAGATTCTGATTTCTCAAAATATTGTGGAGTTACTCCTGATTTACACAAGTATGAGTGAAATCATAATTGTGTCCACACAAACATCTGCTGCATTGAATTTCTATGATTGTGAAAATACTGTATAAATTGTCTTATCCCTGACAATCTTAGTAATAGATGAATTTGTCAAGATGCAAGGTCCCTCTCATGAAAGTAGGTCTGTTCACATTCCCTAAGGCTGCATTTCTTAATGATTTTAGCAAATTAGCATTGCCCTTTTTTTTGGTTTTAAAGTTATATAACTTGCTGTCAATAGAAATTAAGCTATATTTTTACTGTCTGTTTAACCAAACTGTTCCTTCAGTGACTGGCAATTAGTTCCAGTATCTTTTATAGTGTGATTTTTCCCTTCTATAGTTCTGTGACCTTGTTCTTTATGTGTGCATCACATTATACAGTTTCATCTTATATGTTGAATACTGCTCTGCTTTCATACCTGATAATTAGCCATTTTATCTTCTTTGCTTTACTTATAATCAGCAAAAGTATTGGGGGTTGACTCCCTAGTCTTCTTATAAGCTAACCTGAGTAAGCTGAGTAAACTGAGTATGACCTCTATATTAGAAAATAATGACTGTCTTTAATTATAGTATTTTTATGAGATGCTTCTTTTAAAAGGTTTAAAAGTCTGGAATAATCTTAGATTTTGTGCAGAAAGAATGAGAGGGATTCTCATGTTTCACAAGAAAATTTAGTGTCGGCTAGCATTTGATTTTGTGTTACCTAAACAAACCACAAAGATTTTTTTTAAGCCATTGTTTATTGCTTTCCCCAATCAGCAAAGTCTCATGTAGGGCGATTCTTTGAAAAAACTATACACGTTCTGTATTGCGCTGGAGAGTCAGCTTTTACATCCACAGGATGAAATTAGCCTGTAGCAATAGTATTTGAAGCTATTAATTGTATTAAAATGATGGCCTCCATAAAAAGAGGGCACATAATAAGCCAGGGCATTACTTGATATGAACACTTGCATTATAGAAATAGATTGACAGTATTATGATATAATGAAGACTGGAAAAGATCTAAACATTAGTGAATCAATTAAAAAAAAAACTAAATAGAACTTTTGTGATTCCAAAAATGAACATTTTTAAAAAAATAGGGAAACAGACAAAAATGAGGGGGAAAAGGTGTTTGTTTTCTGATATTTAAACTATTGAAATCCCTGAGATCATAGGATTGGTCATCAAAGTCCCAGAGATTCCCCAAAGACACAGAAAAGAGAATTATTTGGGTTTGTTATATTATCAAGCAACCGGAGGAAGAAATCAGTGACATGCATGAGAAGCTGGAGAATGCTCTGGACAAAAGAAGAATATGTAGTCTTCTGACTTCTTTTGTGCGGCAGTTGAGGAAAGAATGGTACCTATCTTTGATCATTCAGTAGAATAGTATCACTCTAAGGAGAGACGCTATACTCAGAATTTCAATATGGCTGTTGCAATGTATTGTGGAAGTACATGAATTTTCATAAATTCAAAAATAATCCCTAAAAGCTAGAAATGGAAAATGCTTGTTGGATCATTCACTCTCTCTCTCTCTCTCTCTCTCTCCCTCTGCCAGTGCAAAATCGTTTCCAACAATGTACTCACTGACAGTTTGTCCAATACACTTTTAAATGATAGATTCAATTAGTTTTTCAGCATTTTCCTCGGGAACCTATTCCAGTCTAATGCATCACTGTCAAGAAGCATATTCAGCCTAAACTTTCCATTTTTGAATACCATTTCACTATTCCTAGTTAATCCTCTTTCTACTCCCATTATAACTAATATTCCTTTGTACTTCTCCTACATTAATAATTTCCTTTTCCTTGGTGTAGACACCTGACATTTCTGCAGACAGCTCTATACCCTTCCCCTATCTCCATTAGCTAGCTCTCTCTTTGCCTCAAATATAAGTCTTTTAATCTTTGCTCATTAGCTGGTGCCTCTTGACTCCTGATCAATTTGCTTTTTGCTCTTCTTTCAACTTTCCACCAAACTGTCAATAACCTTCTGGTAATGTAGAGTTTGGAATTTAATGCAATATCCAGATGCAGTCACATAAGTCGGTAAAGAAGGGGATTATTGCTTCCTGATCTGTGATCTGATGTCTCTATACACAAAATTCAAAATTGTTATGGCCTTCTTTGTTGTCATACCACCTTGCAAATTTAATTTGCTGACCCCTAACAACCTCCTTCTACGTATGCTATAGACTTACTGCTTTCAGGTTTCTCCTAGCCACTGAGTTTGTGTGGTGTGGATTTTTTTTTTTACAGTTACATTGCACATATTCTTTTTCCCATATCAAATATTGTTTTATTACTTTCTATCCATGCTTCAAATCTCTGTATTTGTCTCTTTCCAGAGCTGTTTGTAGTTCCTCCCAATGTTCCACCATTAGTAAATTTATTTCACATTGTGTTTAATCCTCTCTTACAGCACCTTAATGAAAATGTGGGAAAAGAATAGAGAGCGCCAGTCCTGGCAGTACTCTATCATCACTTTTCTATTTATCATCCCTCATTATTAATGGTCCTTCAGCCACTTTTCAATGCACGAGCTTTTCCTATCCAAGCTCATTTTAATTTATTTTTTCTACGTAAGGTTTTGAGACAGTGTTAAATGCTTTACTTAAATCAAAATAAATGTCATCTACTTCAGTTCATCTATTAACTGATTGTGTGAAGCATATCTGAGGAAGCAGTGGAGGACAAAGAGGGGGGGAGCAGAGAGCTAACAGTTTTCATTGCCCTTCTCTTAAGACACTCAAAGTAGCAGACACCAGAGAGACGGGGAACAAGGCTTACACTTCCCTCTCTTCCTGTTCTCTTTCCTCAGAGGTAGGAAGCAGCAGCCAACAGAGAAGCAGGGAGTAAAGACTATACTCAGCTTCCCCTGAGGTACAACTATCAGCAGAGAAGTGGGAAGTAGAGTCTGCAAGTCTCTTTGGGGAATATTGCCTACAACTCTTTCCTGCCCTCCCCTGGGCAAGAAGCAGCTGCCAACAAAGAAGCTAGGAGCAAAGCCTGACATTTCCTCTTCTCCTCCTACTGCTCAGCGGCAAAAAAGCAGCGGTCACCAAAGAAGCAAGAAACAGGGCCTACAAGCTTTCTCTTCCCCCATCCTTTCAAGCAGGAAGCAGAGGTCAGAAGAGGTGGGGCCTTCACATGTTCCTTTCCTCCCTGTCTTTCTTTAAATAAATTAGATAAAAACTGCCACGGTCATAAATTTAGCAAAGATGCGTTTGACCCTGGGTTCAGTGTTCAGGCTGAAACCATATTTCCGCAGCACTGCTTACTCCCTCAAATGCTTTCTTCACATTAAGTAAGAGTATGGTTGAAGTATTCATGGGGTCTTGAAAAAAAGCCATAATGCCCACCAGCTAATCTCAGTTACTGGCTCTCAATCTGTTATACATTCAAAGACCTTGATTCGGGTCAATTACACTAAGAAGAGCAGTTTCTTGTCTCTAAGCTAAAACTTTATAAAAGTGCTTTGGTCTAAGTTGGTTAGAGATGTAGACCTGTGACTGACAGAAGTGTCAGCTGAATTATTTATTTGGGACATGACAAAATGTCCCAATAATGCTATTATATCCTGCATTTGCCTTAAAAATGAGTTGGACTATAGTTTTTGACCCTGGCTATGTCACTTAATCCTCTGTGCCAAAGCTCTAAAATATGGATATTTCATAAATTGTTTTTAGTGCTGTGACTCTATAGTTAGGTTTATTAATTTTATTTATTATGTGATCTGATATGGTATCATTTCACCTTACATTGAAAAACACTATAGAAAATTGTCAGATTAGATCAAGCTAATAAGGGATACCATGGGCTTTGATTACACTTGTAAATTGTTGACTTAAGCTTGCTTAAGTCAACTTAATTTACCCTGCGTCTACACTACAGTTTCCTTAAGTCGATTTAAGCAGCTTGCTTAAGTCGACTTAAGGAAAATAAAGTCGAGTTAATGAAAATTAAGTCGACTTTATAAAACCTCCTTTAAATTCGACTTAAGGCTTAAGTCGACTCCCTAGTGTTGACTTAAGCCAGTGAAGATGTGGGGTAGCCCTATGTCGATTTAGGGATACCCCAGGACTACACCAGTGCCCTCCCTGCCGGGGGGAGCACAGCGGGAGCAGGCATGCCCCCTCACAGGGCAGGGCAGAGCCCTGCCCACCCTGCCCCTATGCCCTGCCAGGGTCCCTGTCCCCCTTTGCCCCATTATACCTGTGTACAATGGGGCAAAGGCTGAGTCCTCTGGCACTGGGCAAGAGGTGCCCCCCCTGCTCCCATGGACCTATCCTAGGTCCCCCTAGTCCCTAGAAGTCGACCTAGAGCGTCCAATGTGGATGCTCTAGGTCGACTTTGTAAGTTCCCCCCAAAGTCGACTTTAATTTTAAGTGTAGACTCACTAAGTCGACTTAAATAAGTCGACTTTAAGTAGCCTTAATTAAGTCAACTTAGTTAAAGTCGACTTAAAATTACAAGTGTAGACATAGAAGATGAATATGAGCCAACAGTGTGCCCTTGTTGCCAAAAAGGCCAATGGCATATTAGGCTGCATCAGTAGGACTATTGCCAGCAGATCGAGGGATGTGATAATTCCCCTCTATTCGACACTGGTCAGGCCGCATCTGGAATACTGTGTCCAGTTTTGGGCTCCCCACTACAGAAAGGATGTGGACAAATTAGAAAGAGTCCAGCGGAGGACAACAAATATGAATAGGGGGCTGGGGCAGATGACTTATGAGGAGAGACTGAAGGAACGAGGCTTATTTAGTCTACAGAAGAGAAGACAGGGGAGATTTGATAGTAACCTTCAACTACTTGAAGGGTTGCTCCAAAGAGGAGGGAGCTAGGCTGTTCTCGAGGGTAACAGAGGACAGAACAAGGAGCAATGGTTTCAAATTACAGCTGGGGAGGTCAAGGTTGGATATTAGGAAAAACTTTCTCACTAGGAGGGTGGTGAAGCATTGGAATGGGCTATCTAGGGAGGTGGTAGAATCTCCATCTTTGGAGATTTTTAAGGCTCGGTTAGACAAAACCCTGGCTGGGGTGATTTAGGGGGAGTGGTCCTGCTTTTTAGCAGGGGGTTGGACTAGATGACCTCGTGTGGTCCCTTCCAACCCTATTATTCTATGATTCTATGATTCTATTGAGGCAAGAGATTTAGGTACTTTTTAGAGGTACTATTTAAAGATAC
>ML685831.1:1074206-1114925 GCA_007922175.1 Pelusios castaneus
GCCAACAATAAACTCAGGCCTTGTACACACGATCAGTTTATCGCGCATAAAAACTCATTACCGTGCGATAGCAACAACGGCGTACACACGTGCAACAGGGCTGTTGCGCGTTAACTGCCTTGTTGTAGCGCAATACAAAAACCACCTCGATGAGGGTGGTAACAGCTAACGTGGAAGAGCTATTGCGCTTTTGCGCTCGTGTGTACGCTTACCGCGCAATGACTGGCCTCTGGAACTGTCCCAGCATTCCAAAGTCGTCCTCTCTGGTCTTCCCCCCACCCGCTCTGTAGCCATGACGAAACTGTCCCCGCCCTGCCCTGAACTGATTCCCAGGATTTTCAAATTTCTCGTCTGTTTCACTTCCTGCTCTCTTCCTCGTGGAGTGTATTTGTGCTCCGATCATCAGTAGCAATGGCGGCCCGCCGTGGAAGTCGCACACCCCTTTGGAGCACGGCAGAGGTGCTGGACCTGATCAGCATCTGGGGAGAGTCCGCTGTGCAGGCGCAGCTACGCGGTAAGCAGGAGGAATTATGACACATTTGGCATAATTTCTTGGGCCATGTCAGAGAGAGGGCATGATAGAGACACAGTACAGTGCAGATCAAAGGTGAAGGAGCTCAGAATAACCTATCACCGAGCGAAGGAGGCAAACCGCCGTTCCGGATCAGCGCCTGCTACATGCAGGTACGACAAGGAAATAGAAGCCATCCTCAGTGGGGACCCCACAACCACTGCCAAGAGTCCCGTGGACACATCAGCCCCCCCTCACCCAGTCATTGCCAGAGCCGAGCAGGATGAGGACGTGATTGAGGAGGAGGAGGAGATGGAGGATGACCTGGAGGAAAGCGCAACCGTGTGTAGCCAGGAGCTCTTCAGCAGCCCCGCTGAGACGTCCACCCAACGCTTGAACTGCAGCGTGTCCTCTGAGGCGGCTGAGGGGGGTTCAGGTAAGTTTCTGCTTCGTGCAGCTCTGTCTGGCTCCTGCTAAAATATCATTGTCTGGGGTGGGGGTGCTTGCGGATCCCCGCTGTGCACGCTATTTACTCTGCATTCATTAGAAGTGCATCAACACAAGCAGTGATTGTAAAATAATCATCTGCATTTAGGTCAGTAAAGGTGTCGTCAATGTACCTCCAGAGCCTAATACTCAGGTTAGATGGGAGAGCGTTTGTGTCTATGCTCCCAAAGACGGATACTCTGCCTCTCCAGCTGCAAAGCACAGCCCTGGGAACCATGGCAGCACACAGTGCAGCAGCATACAGTCCTGGCTTGCAACCGGCGGCATGTAGGATATGTATTCTAGATGGCAGGGGCACTCTGAGGAGAGAGATATCTGGTTCCATCTGTGTGCACAGTGCAGATTGTGAGCCCCCAGTAAGCCGTCTATTAGAACGTACCTTGTCTGCTTCAGCGAAGCATAGTGTGTTGACTGCCCTGTACCTTCCAGTGGAATGTGCTACTGGAAGGTTACATTGGTTGTCTATGCTATGTGTTAACAATTTCTTTATTGTTATTTTTTTAGTAGATTTGACCTTCACAAGCCCGGTGTCTACCCCAGCTGACGAATGAGAAACATTCGGCGACGTGCTCGAAGAAACAGGGAGGATATGTTTCATGAGCTGCTGAAAGCAACACAGGAATCCGCAAGGGAGAGTAGAGCCTGGAGAGAGGAATCCCAGCAGAGGAGGCAGAAACACAGGGACGAACTGATAAGCGTCATGAAGTAGCAAACAGAACTGCTCAAGAGCATGATTGCTTTGCAGTCCCAGGCGATTAATGTCCGGGCTCCACTCCAGACAGTTCAGCCGTGTCTGCCTCTCACTCCCCGTAGTCCCTCAAAGCATTTATTTGAAGGCCACCCTTCACCCCGGTACAGGACAATATCCAGTCCCCCCCCCCCCAGCTACTTTTTTGAGACCCGGAGCTACACCAACCTGTAACCCCACCCCCACCTTTTAGGTTTGAATAAAAACAGTAACAAATACTTTGAAGAGTGGGTTTATTTGTACACATTATTGAAAAGCTCATACGGTGCACCTGATGCGTCATGGAAGTTAACTAGGGGAGGGCATCATTGAAATGCTCCCTGAGTGCCTTCCTTATGCGAGCAGCTTCTCCTTGTGCCACCCTAATACTCCTAGTGGCTGGCTGCTCGTATGCTTCCTCGAGGCGCTGTGCCTCCGTAGCCCATGTAGGGGAAAACTTTTCTCCCCTACTTTCACAAATGTTATGGAGGACACAGCACGACGCAATCACAGCAGGGATGTTGTCCTCCGCCAAGTCCAGCCTCCCATACAAACAGCGCCAGCGCCCTTTTAAACAGTCAAAGGCACACTCCACAGTCATTCTGCAGCGGCTCAATCAGTAATTGAACTGCTCCTTGCTGCGAACCAGGTTCCCGGTGTACGGCTTCATGAGCCATGGCATCAGTGGGTATGCTGGGTCTCCGAGGATGACTATGGGCATCTCCACCTCTCCCATTGTAATTTTTTGATCAGGGAAAAAGGTACCCCCTTGCAGCTTCCGGTACAGACCAGTATTCCTGAAAATGCGGGCATCATGCACCTTTCCCGACCACCCAGCATTGATGTCCGTAAAACGCCCCTTGTGATCCACGAGTGCTTGCAGCACCATGGAGAAGTAGCCCTTCCTGTTTATATACTCGGTCATGAGATGGTCTGGAGCCAAAATAGGGATGTGTGTGCTGTCTATTGCTCCCCCGCAGTTAGGGAATCCCATGGCAGCAAAGCCGTCCACAATGTCACGAACATTGCCCAACGTCACCGTCCTCCGTAGCAGAACGCGATTGATGGCTTGGCACACTTGTGAGAGGGCTAATCCAACGGTGGACCTCCCGACTCCAAACTGGTTTGCAACCGACCGGTAGCAGTCAGGAGTTGCCATCTTCCAGACAGCAATCGCAACATGCTTCTCCATGGTTAGGGCTGACCACAGTTCCAGAAAGGTTGCTTTCCGCATTCGAAAGTTCTGTTCCCACTGCTCGTCATCCCACAGCTGCATAACAATGCGATCCCACCACTCGGTGCTCGTCTCTCTCGACCAGAAATGGCGTTGCACCGTGTGTAGATGATCGGTGAAGGAGCTGAGCAATGCGGTGCTGTTGCTCTGCAGGGCATCGATCAGCCCCTGCTCCTCGGAGTCATCATCTGACTCGGAGCTCATTGCGTACCGAGCAACAAGCCGAGATGTATTCAGGATGTTGAAGGCAACAGTGGAGATCAGAGCAGGACCCATGCTGTCGCTGTTGTGATTGCTTGCAAGTGGTGTGGTGCGTCACTGCACTGTTGAAAATAGGCGCGAGTTGCTATTGGAAATGAGGAAGACGCTAGGGGAACACAAAGCACCACGGGAAACTGAGAGTTTACCCATGGCGCTTTGCGTTCCTTTCCTTCATCCCATGATTCATAGCGCCGATTCAGGGAAAATGGAACGATGGGATAGGTGCCCAGAAGTCATTGCGCTCAACCGCGATAATGCAAGGAATTTTGTTGCATTGCAAGGAGCGACGGGTGTATGCGTTATCCCGCAATAAAGGTCACGTGACTTTTATAGCGCGATTGCCATGTTGCTCTTTAATCTGATCGTGTGTACATAGCCTCAGTTAGCCTCCTATTCCGGCGTCTGAGATTCTTCTGTCTTGCTACACTATGATAGCCATGGTTAGTAACTAACAAGCTGCGATTATCTTGCATTCTTGTTTCGAAAGGAAAGCACACATTACACACTGAATGAGAAATGATTTTCATGACATTTGGAGTTCTCTTTTCTAATTTTTAAAATCTCTCTGAATCTTTGATATGTGTTACTTGCTCAAAAGGTGAAAGAGGTCTTTGGCTAGTACAGAATGCACATTTTTACTGTGTGAACTTTTTTTGGGGAAAAAAAAGTGTATATGTGTAAAAAAGCTGTACAGAGGTGTTAATGGGCTCCCATGGCAGTAGGTGTTAAGTTTCAATTCAAGATTTTTGTTTCCCTGGTCTTAATGAGATTGCAGTGCATGTATTGCATGGTTCTGATTCATTCGTTTCACTATTTCTTTCTCATGCTCTGGATTCTCTTTTCTTTACTGGCTTTCACTTTGGTGTCATTGTTACTTTCTTTTTCTCCTTGAGTGGCTTTATTTTTGCACCCTGAATCATCTTCCCTTACCTTACCACAAGTACTTCATTATGGTGGGCTAGAATTTTGTTATTTATAGACTTTTACTTATCAAATGATTTTGCTTTTACAGTATCTGTCAATCATAGGTAAGGTTTTAAAATCTCTGGTTCCAAGCACCAGGAAAGATAACATTATTTAATTAATATTTCCAAACACCCTTGTAGGCACAGGACTTAACTCACTCCTGTATTTAACCAGCCTAGGGCAAAACTGAGGGGTTTCCCTATTAAAATCAAGTAAAAATGCCCCACTGTTGGTAAAGCACCCGCACCTAGGGATGCCCCTAAAGAGTTTTAACACCAAAAGTTATAAAGTAACGACACCCAGGCACTAGGAAGTTTAGGGTGGATACAATAATGCCCAGCAAATGGTAAAGTAGATAAGATAAGCTCTGACCAGTGAATTTATGCTGATCACATGCACAAACAAAGAAGGTCATAAATAAGTTACAATTTGAGCATAAAAGCTAAAATGGAAAAGAAGCCTTAAGCAGGGAGGAGAAAACGGTGCCAGTACATGGCTGGTTAAATTTTATTACCTAGGGATATTGAATAATGTGATAGGTTTAGTAAATATAAAGGAGGAAGCTAATTTTCCCTCCATAATGTAAATGGAAAACAATACTCTTTGCTGTTGAACTGTGATTCAGCAATGATTCGCAGACTGCTAGAACTCTTATGCCGCTACATGACCATGATGGGGAGTGGTCCTGCTTTTTAGCAGGGGGTTAGACTAGATGACCTCGTGAGGTCCCTTCCATCCCTATGATTCTATGATGGGCAGAGGCATCACCAGCAGCCCCAGATGAGTGGATGTGACTGGCCATGGGTAAAGTCTGTCTGTATTTTGGGATTTGTGAGCATAACAGATTTGCTTGGCAGATGTATTCTGTGTGTGTTGCTAATAAACAGATGTTTAGAAACAGGTTTGTAAGGTTCTTTCACTAGAAAAGGATCCAGCAGACATGTAAAGCCCCAAGCCCCATGGATGGGGCAGGTACATAAATCAAGCAGGCTTTTTCCTGATCCCCCTGGGTAAGTGCAGGTGCCTTACACCCCAAGTCCTCACTAGGGAAAGGGTGGAGAGGTACACTAAATTAACTGGATCAAGCCTTGAGCCCTCAGTAAGGCACAGGCAGGGTGTTGTAGATTTTTTGCAGGTAAAAACATTGAAAGGATCTACTAACTTGATCTAGCCAAAATCATCCCCAGCTGTTCCAGCAGCACAAGTCCTATAGGGTCTCAGATTTTTCATCTCCTGGGGATTGTCCTTTTTCCCAAGAATGTCACAGATATAAAGACATAAAAACTCATCCCCAAATGTTCTCTGTGATCTCAGTTGGTGCTGGTGATTACTCTGGGAAAAGAGTTCACCGTTCTGTATGCGCATCTCTAGACAAATGAAAAGGCTGAGCACAGTTCAGGGCTGTAGAAGGCTATGCAAGTGGCCCAATTGGCTGAAAAACATGCTACATAATGCTGCAGTCTTTATTCTCCCCCCTTTTGCAGCTAATCTCTTGCTGGCAGCAAACTGGACCTGGAAGAAAAGTCCAGCATTTGAAGTGATCTATTTTTGGAAATATTTCTCCTTTGGGAAGTTTGTTCTACTTTGTCTGTCCAATAAAGATGATGTTCTTGTAAAATTAGGTTGGAGAACATTTCAAGGAGACTGTTCTCTGTCAGGGAGCTCAAACTAGGAATAATTTTCTTCTCCTTGCCCTCTTGTGTCTTCACCCCAGCAAGGTAACTGCTCTCCCTCCCATACATGCCTCACTCTGGGACTGTAATTCTGTCTCTTTAATACCTTTCTGTTGATATGCAGTGGTCAGAACAAATTGTTGAACAATTCCAATGTAAGGAGGTTCACTGGGCAGCATACAAATGGTAGAATAACTTTCTGCTGGTGTGCTGCCTCATAACAGCTGCCATACTGTGAGACATACTGAGGGCGGGGCATGCCACTGCTTGGCTACAAAAAAACAACAGAGTCCTGTGGCACTTTTAAAGACTAACAGATTTATTTATCGCACAAGCTATCGTGGGAGAAAATTCCACTTCATCAGACGCTGACGAAGTGGGATTTTCTCCCATGAAAGCTCATGCGATAAATAAATCCGTTAGTCTTTAAAAGTGCCACAGGACTCTGTTGTTTTTCTGCAGTAGACTAACACAGCTACCCCTTTGGTGCTTGGCTACAGGTGTTCTTAGCTGCAAAAAGAGCCCCTTGGGGCTGTTGGAATCAAATTTAACTTAAGGCAGTCTCAGAGTGGCTTTAACTTATTCCAGAGGCTGAGGAGACTCTGAGCAGGGTTGGAGTTATATATATATATATGCCATCTGTGCACCTCGTCTGTTTCTATGCTTCGCACAGCTCAGCTACAATCTGGTGCTGTACATTCAAATGCAATGTAGATTAAATATTATTCTTGAAGAAGGATCTGAAAATAAGGAAAAAGAGGATTTGGATTGCTTTCTGTTTCTCCGTCACATACAGAAATTCTCTGACAATCAGAAAGCCTTCCCGCTAACCTCCAACAGTAGAATTTAACATATACAGCAAAAATATGGCAAACAACTTTTTAAAAACATTTATTTAAAATGGCATCCCTTGGTTAAGATATTATGGCTGCTGATGTGTTGTGCTTCTACAAGCCTATGATGCAATAGAGAATAGAGATGCAATACAGAAAATGTACCTCTTTATGCCTTTTTTTCTGCCAAGGAGCAGCTTAGTTAAAGCATTTAAAGGTCAATAAAAAGCAACTAAAATAGTCACTTATGCTGAAAGTGTGGACACAATTTACTATGCTAGTAAAAAGAACTACAGTATAGCTGTAATCCTATTCCTAGAGCCCTGTGTGGATACAAAAATGTGGATCTGCATCCACTCAGTGTCAGCCTGTATCCGATCTGGGTTCCACATGCCAGGTTTTATGTCCATCCGCATCCATACTACTCCTGCCTAGCAGCTGCTCCTGCTCTGAATATAGAAGCAAAGCATCTGTCTGGCTGCTGGGTGTGGGTGGAGGGAGGGAGGAGAAAGTTGCTGGAGCTCCTAGGCTATGTCTACACTTGCTAAAATTAGTTCGAATTAGTTAGTTCGAACTAACTAATTCGAACTAATTTTAGTTAGTTCAAATTAGCTCAATTCGAACTAGCATGGCCACACTGGAATGTTAGTTTGAACTAAGCAAGTTCGATCCCCATTCATTTCAATGGCCGGTTAATTCAAACTAAGAAATTAGTGTGAATGAACATGGCCACATTAGTTAGTTCGAATTAACCCCTTAGTTCGAATACCCTATTTGAATTTATTAGTTCGAATTAAGGAAGCCCTTAATTCGAACTAACTAAAGCCTAGTGTAGCCATGGCTTTAGTTAGTTCGAATTAAGCCTCCTTAATTCGAACTAACTTGCCAGTGTAGACATAGCCCTAGAGTCAGAGGTGGGACTAATCGGTAAGCTGAGCTGCTGTGAGTGACTGTCCCTGATTGGCTGGCAGACCGCAGATGGAGCTGAGCTTGGATTGATTGGAGCACTTCCTTTGTTCCCTGCTTGCTCATTGCTCTCCACAGCTGCGGCAGAGGAAGCAGCCGCAGCAATCGCACCCTGGGCAGATAAAAATAGAATCCGCATCTGACCTCCAATCCACAACAGTGGATCTGCAGAAATCCGCAGCCTCATCTGCGGATGCGAATATCCACAGATCTGAAGTCGATACCCATAGATCTGCAGGGCTCTACCTGTTCCCACTAAAGTCAATGGCAAAACTCCCATTAACCTGAGTTGAACAGTACTGACATTTAATTCTACTGGACCTGCAAACACCACTATAACATAGAGAACTTTCTCTCTCTCTCTATATATATATGGGAACAAAGTTTGTTTCTGGATCTTCTCCCCCATAGTGTTCAGTACTGTTTGGACCTTAGTTCGAATATAAGACCATTTTTATAGTTTTCAAATATCATCAGTGCTGCAGAGTTATCTAATATATAGTAACTCATTTTGTTACTTTGCCTATAAGACTGTACCTGGGCCACCATTAAAACAAAGATGTTTTGTAAAAAATCACGTTAAAGTGTCATTTTTCTGTGTTTCTTTTTATTCATGACAATGAGTTATTTATACTATCAGTATATTTTTGTATGAAAATCACTTATGATCAGCCTACTGCTATTCAATTACTTTATTCTTTTATAGGCATTTCTATCACCTTAAAGTATCTTTGTGCCTCACAAGCTTTATTGAAAAAAATCCTCAGTATATGATAAGATACTGTTATCTCCATTTTATAGGCAGAGAAACTGAGAAAGAAAGAGCTTATGGGGTAGTTTGTCCAAAACGACAAAAGAAGATTATGGCAGATCCAGAAAAAGGACACAGACCTCCTAACTTCCAGTCCAGTGCTTTATCCACAAGGCCACCCACCATTCAGCATCAAACATCAGACTTCATTACCGTGAAGCAATTGTAAAATAAATGAGGCAAGAGGAGAAGACTGTTGATTAAGTGAGACCAAATGTCCATTTTCATTCAATTACCTTGGCATTTTTCTATGAAGCAAATGATAATACAGAGAAATTGCATGGTTCTATAAAATAGGCAGGACCAAACTCTGCCTTCCCTTATACCTGTGCAGCCCTAGTTAGACTGTTATATTATTTAAAATTGGCTTCAATGGAATTACTGTGGTTCCTGTGATAACTCTTGATAAATCTTTATTTTCAGTGGGGATCATGATAAATGAAGAGAATATATGAAAAATACTGGTTTTTTTAAGGAAGACCATCGGGCTAAACTTTGCATGGATGTAATTGAATGCAGTGTGGCCTTTGATTACCATATACACCTTACTACAATGTGCAGAATCCTTGGCATTGGGAATTGCTTCATAGATATAAAACAATATGTACATTTACATTGCAGAGAGTGCAGCTGTTGTGAATGTTTTGCAAAACTGTCCGGTCTCTGATGGATACTGAACTATTCTTCACCAGTCAGGCTGCATGTTTACAATACTCAATACATCTGGCTGACTTTAATTGCATTAGCTTTGCCGCACCAGAGGTGGCATAACTTTCATGTGAGCTAATTAGATTTGCTCAATTTAAACAGACACATTAATGCAGCTCAGCAAGGCTCAATTAAATGTGTTTTCAAAGCAAAATCACAATGTGAAGCATTATGGGTAATGCTATGCAAATTACCATATTGGCAGAGAAGTTGAGTGAGATCTGAGCCATGCCTATTGGCACAAAGTAAGTTTCTCCAGTTAGATTGCAGTATCTAAAACAGCAAGACATGTGTTGTACATACTCGTTCTTGTGGCTTTTCAAGATGGTACAGCCACCTTCCCAAGCAAAGAAAGTGATTTGTAACTTTGTTTAGAAAACTGATGAGCCATTAGATTTCATCCCAACCTTTGTGTCCATTGTTTCATAGCATTAGTGCTTTCTCAACACTGAGACAACAGCTGAAGCTAATAATAATACATCTCCAAAATGGTTCAGTAATACGTCTCCATAATGGGATTTCAAAACAAGCATCTTCTCTTGACATTTGAGACTTATTTTTCAGTTTCATTGGTACCATTTGCTAATACAGAAACTGAGGCTGAACTTAGAGGTTTTAAATCGTTAGAGGCCAAGTAATTTTCTTTTTAAAAAAATACTAAAAATATTTAGTTCAGAGAAACCAGAAATGGTTGGCTAGTTCTTACTTTTTGTTTCTCTTACTATCCAAAGAGGGGTGTGGTTCCTACTATTCTGTCACAGTGCTTCTTTTACATGTTTTAGGGCACACCATGATCAAGCCCAAAGAAAATAATTACAACTATTAATCATGGCTATTTGTTAGTTAAGAAAGGAGAAGAAAACACTAAATAACACTCATGACTGAACACAGATGATAAACTGCTATATTCAATTAAAAGCTTTGCTGTCTGTCTGTGGAGAGCTTTAACTGAGGTTACAAACCTGAGATTTAGGATTGGTGGGCCTGTCAGTTATTAATAATCGATAAAGTGGCAAAGTGAGAAATCTTAAATCTATCCTATGAAACTGAAGAAATTGAAATCAGTTACTTATAATAAGCCATTTAAGCTGTTTAGAGACAGGCCAGTTAACCAGTGCTAAGAATCTTAAATCCACTATTTTTCTGTTTAAAAATGCTCAGCCCTGTCTCCTCTTCAGGAACACATGGTCTAACTACTTGGTGATTAACAGGAGAAACTGTTAATATTTTAAGTTACAATAGCATTTCAATATATCAATAAAATCATTTATACAAGTTTAAATCCAATACCATGCCAGTGTCTCTGTTAATGTTCCCCCACTAAGCCAGTGGTTTTTAACCTTTTTTCCATCGTGACACACCTGACAGATGATGTTCCTCTGCATGACACACTACAAGCTGCCAGTGGTGATGGTGCTTGGGCTGGGAGCACTTGGAAGGCTGCAGCACTCTGGAGGATGCAGCACTCCAGGACCTGGGTGGGGGCAGAGTCAAGCCAGCTCAGGCTGCTGTCCTGGTGGTCTGGCTCGACGGGGCTGGGTTTATTTTTGTGGGGCAGGTGGTGCCCCCTCTCCCAGCCTAGGATCTCTGGGTTGCAGCCCCTGAGTCTCTTTACTCCTCTGGCCCTGGCTGCTGCCTGTGTTCTGCAGCAGGAGTGGACTGTTGCGGGCAGCAGAGAGTGGTTGGTGGCGGGAGCTCCAAGCTGGCTCCAAGCTCAGCTGCTAATTTTCCATAAGACACCTCCTGGCTCTTCGCGACACACTTTTTTGTCCCGACACAGTAGTTGAGAACTGCTGCACTAAAGTCATGCTGAAGTTTTAGGAAGCTTTTCCATGGGTTATTCTTGAATCTCGTCTGCCTTTCTTATGTCTGTGGGAGCTAGCTTGTGGAGATGGGTAGGATGAGTTGTGGAGTGTCTAGCAGCATGCAGGGGCGTTGCTGCCTCCAAAAACATTTGGGGCACATGGGTCCCCTCCCCACCAGCAGCTCCCCGCCCTCTAGCAGTCCCGGGCCCAAACCGAGCCCGCACTTGAGCTGATCACCCTGGAGCAGGGCCCTGACCACCAGCCACCCCAGCAGCCACAGTTCTCAAGCGGGACACAGGGAACTGCTGGGCACATTCGGGGCTCCTGCCCCCTGTGTCCTGTTGCAGCACTGTCACTAGCAGCATGTGAATATGGGGTGTTCACTTCAGAATCTTTTCTGGTTTTCTCCTTATTTCAATGAAATTATAGCAAAAACAAAGGAAGTCCTTAAAGATTAATGATGAAATTATAGGATATCACACCTCTTTCATGCTTGTTTAGCTTCAAGTTGAATTCTGTCATTCCCGCGTTGGCGCTATGCCTTCTGGGTTAACTTAAGTGACACTTTCAGCTCCTAAAAATGCAGTCTGTTTAATGAATATGCAACATTTCTTTAGCTGTTATTGTTTTTCCTGTGACAGGAAAGATACAGATAACTTTTAAGGTTATTTTGAATCTGTCTTTCTATTTAGTCCATTTTTGAGGGGTTTTTTTACTTTTATTAGAGTTTGATAGGAAATGAAATTCTATTTTTCAAAGAGTCCAAGTGTGTTTTCTGTTTCACATGAGCTTTTACTTCTCAAAATGATATTTTAAAATTAAATAACTCTGAGGCAGTCTTTGGCCTGAATTATTGACTCTACATGACAAATTTGGGAATGACAATGTTCTTGTTTTTCTGCTTTGGGTAAGGGTTTGCTTCTGCACTACGATTAATTAATTAATTCCAGATTAATATCAATATTTTATAAGTAAATGGTTTCTTGCATTAGTAAGTCCACTATAAAATGACCTTAATATATTTGTATATAAACCATCTTATTATTTATATAACAAGTTATCAGGCAGTTGTTATATGAAGGCTGTATTTACAAAATATTTGTAAATATACATGTTAAAAGAAGCTTATGCCATCTTACGCATTTGAGAAACAACAAAGGTTTTCACCTGTAAGTGGAAACATAAGTTGGAATTAACCAGTATCTTCTGTAAACACATTTCCCATTATAAATGTTCTCCAAGGTCAAAGAATGAAAACTTTAATGTGTTTTCAAAAGAAATACATTTAAATATGATATTTCTAGAATTCGTTGCACAGAACTGGGATTGGACAGGAGGGTGGGTGCAGGTACATTTCCCCTCTAGACTTATTGCTCTGATAATGCCACACTGCATTCTTTTCACAGTCAGGGTCTTCCTTAAGAGTGTGTACATATTTTATCTGCTTAATGTTTGCTTGCCCATGTCAGGTAGAAACAGAAACTTCCTGGAATTCCTTTGATAAACTTTCATGTTTTGTAACATAATTAGCTAATGGTGTGTATTGTTGTATTTCCAAATGTCATGGCTATAACTGTTAGGGCTTCCTCCTGATAGTCAGGCCTAGTTGTTAGAATGGATGTTAAAGCCCGAAGTCGGATTGGACTGGGCTGAGGGGAGCATTGGAGCAGGGGTCAGGGGCTAGTCCAGTGTCAGAAGAGAGATCAGAGTGTGTAGACAAGCCAAATCAGTAATGTAGCCAGAGTCCAGGTGCAGGCCAAAGGTCAAAGTCAGATGGTCAGAGTCCAAAAG
Source organism: Pelusios castaneus (assembly GCA_007922175.1). Lineage (NCBI taxonomy): Eukaryota > Metazoa > Chordata > Testudines > Pelomedusidae > Pelusios > Pelusios castaneus. Next base: position 1,087,000 of record ML685831.1, read on the forward strand.
TCTGCGAGCAGCTCAGCAGGTAGAAGCTGGGCTAGAGAGGGTCAGTAACAGGGATGGAGCAAGCTCACAGTAGGGGCAAGGAGTAAGTTGGAACAGGGCTCAGTCAATGCTGTGGCAGGAACAGCAATAAGATCAAGAACAGGTTGGAAGTCTAAAGAGTCTGTTGCACTGCAACAGGAAGGAAGCAGGAGGGTTTCTGGCTGGATAGTGCTGTTACCTAGATTATCTTGCAACTCTCATGGGTTTGGGATAATATATGAGCTTGGGAGTTATCTGACCCAGGAGCTACTCAAGGATGGACTGCTGCCATATGCCTGAAGGCTGTGGCATAACAGACTTCCTTGGAAGAATAAGTTGGTGTAGCTGAGTTGTTCCTGCATGTCTGAGTGTTGACTCAGGCATATTGTGCTGGAGGGGTACCTATTGAGCAGGTCCTGGTAAAAAAATGTCTGGAATCCTACCCTTTTGATATTTTCAGGCATGTCAGCCTAGAAGCCTTTTGCTGATAAACAGAGACTGTCTAAGGACTCTTAAATCAAGAGTAGAGGCTGTCTAATATATTTTCATCCCTATTTATCAATACTTGGATCCTATGTAACATCTCAGGAGTAGTTCAATGGGACCATTAACAATAAGGGGCCACAAAGTGAGTGTCTCTGATATTCCTGAGTCACATGGCTGCCATGGGATGGAGAAAGGAAGGTTGTATTAGAAGGGGATGTGCACAGATTTTACTAAATGCCAAACAGCCCCAGAACACACTTTGAGTTGGGGTTTAGGCATTTTCACTGGCATTAGACTCACTTTAGGACCCAGTAGAAAATCACCATTATAAGGATAGTAACTTATTTTTGCATCCCACTGTTTGTTACTGTGGGCACTCATGCACAGGCATGGAAGGATTCTAGCAGAGTGGCTATCAGATTTAATTTAAAGCACAAGAATATAAAGAGGCACTGGAATGAATGCAAAAAAAATATATTGTGTTAAACAATATGTTGAAGTTTCAGCTGTATTTGCATCAGATGAACTAGTATCAAGCGAAGTACTCTGTGATATGACAAATGTACAGAACAATCTAGCTAAGCCCATCAATGGCAGCTGGGGAAGGAAAAGCATTTGCCCTGGGCTTTATCATCTTTTATCTGATTCTGTGTCCCAAAAATTCATTCACTATGGCCTGACTGAACATTTCTTCAAAGCCCTGATTTCCGATTTCTACCTTCCAACTTCATGTGGTTGGTCCTCAAACTGCAGATTTTTCAGAAATAAATGATTTAAGCAGCAGTATAATATTCTTCTTAGGCTTTTGACCGGAATAGCTGTAAAGCTCATTTTCCTGAACTAGATCCATACCCAGAGAGATGATGTCTAGCAGCAGCCATGCAGTAATGTAACTGCACCAGCTCTAGTACCCATCACACTCTACATAGCCAGGAAACAATAGTCACAGATTTATGTTGTGTCACATTTGTCTCAAGATGATCTCTGCCAGTTTTCACAATAGTACCAAGGCCTTAAAAAAAGACCATAAGAAGGAACGCCCTTTCAAATCAATACCTGAGAAATTAGAGAGTTTTGAAATTCAGTGGAAGATGAGCACCTACCTCCCCTGAACATGGATGGATTACCGCATGGGCCTACAGAGCCTGTGCCCAGGGGCCCCCAAATTGTGGGAGCCCATGTATCCCTTGACCCCGCCCGCCAGCACCGGTGGGGCTGAGTGTCCCATCCCCCAGGCAGGGCACCACTGCAATGGGGGGCCCCCGCAAGGGTGGGCAGCACCAGGACCCCAAGGCCTTGATCTGGCCCTGCCCCTGAGCTCTATTGAAAAAAAATCAGCTAAATAATTTCAATTTATTGTAATGGTCCTAGGAGATTTGGATTAAGGGAAACAATTTATGGTGGCTTTATTTTAGGAGCTAATTGGAATAATTTAGTGGATTAATAAGGAATGTAACCTCTAAAACTATCACCAGAGGGCAACCAGCTCTTCCAATAACCTCATATGATATTTTCAACCATAGATTAAAGGGAAGAACACAGAATTGAAATGAGTGATAATCCTCAAAATGAGGAACATTTGAGATTCTGATGACTATCTAACAAAAGCTTTAGAAGGCCTATGCCTATATATGTGAAAATACAAATAATGTATATAAAATTATATATATATATTTATTACATTACCCCTTCCCCTCCAGATCCCTGGTATATTGCTTGACTTATTAGATTTTAAATTCTTAGTGGTCAGGGACAATACCTTACTGTGTGGGCATAGTCTTTTGCAAAAGATATTATCTAAGACTTTTTGAAAGTTCAAACAAGTAAGTATTATCAACAAGTTTTCTTTCCTTCATTATTTTGTTGACAGACTCAAAGAATGCTAGTTAATTAGAGATGTATGGTTTTCCCTCATGGAAGCCCTTTAGTTTGTCCCTATCATCATATGTTCATCAAAGTGTTGAGCCAGATCCTTATCTGGTATAAATTGACACAGCTCCATTTCTATCTTTAATTAAGATTTCCAGACACTTGCCTGGTAATGAATCAAGTCTCACTAGTCTATAATTTTTAAGAATCATCCTTAGCAACTCTTTTAGGAAAACATACAGCATTTGCACAAATGGGAGGGAAAGGGACAGGTAAGAGCAGGAAAAAGGGGACAATATTTTGGTAGAGTCTCTCTTCCTCTAAACACACACTGGCCTGCAAAGCTATCCCCCTATGGAGAAAGAAGGCATCTACATTTTGGTACGTACTTCTCCAGTTTAATAGAAATTGTATCTCCTGGAGGAATGATCCCTCCTGAAGTTCCCCTTGAGGTAGTATGACTCTACAACACACTTTTCTTTAGACAGTAGCTAATCCCTGTCCTAAATAATTTTCATTACAGTCTTAAATATTATAGGTTCACAGTCTATGTAGAGTTTCTCTATACACTAATTTAAGAAATCATTACTATTGAAATTTTAATCTATTCCACTGTAAAAACAATATGGACAAACAAAATGCAGATAGGACATTTGTAATATGTAAATACACTCTGGGAAGCATTTCCAAATGCATGTATTCTGTAATCATGCATGCAATTATTGAAAACATCTGATTTTGCATTTTGCTAATTGGAGTACTGTAGTGGTGTGGGTTTGTTTCAACTGTATGTGTGTAAATTAGACCTTAGCTTAGAACACTTTACACTCAATTACCAAGAATGGTTCAATTTCTAAGATTTCAGAGAGAAAAAGATACATCAGAGAAGAAGCAAGCATTCTCTAAGGATTCATTATGATGCTGAATTGCATTTGTTGTTTATAGAGGCAACAGTTGTGCTAGTGCCAACACACAATGCATCTCGATTGTTAAATATACACTTGAGAGTTCCTAAACACTACACTAATATTTCTAAGATAATTTGCTATGTACATGATTATATAAAGAAAGTCTCATTTGCACAGACTCATTCGCTGACAAATGGATTAAAATAGTTGTATTTTATGCCGCCGAAGACATTTTTGTTTAATATTAATTTGGATTTTGATATTCATAACAGAGCAAATGTCTCTTGGCCTCCATCTGACCTAAGTATTTTGTAAAAAAATGTTTTTAAGAACAAAGGAAGGCCATTAATTTTGTAGTAATATAGTTCTGGTAAATTGGATGCTATGAAATTATTGCAATAAGCTGTAGTATAATGGTATTTTGTAATTTGCAGACACTCACATAAAAGTAAGTCTCACTACTGAAGTTAGTGTTCTCTTTGCCAGAAAAGCAACTCAAAAACATTTAAAAGGATAAAACAAATAGGACCGGGTAGCCATTTACTCTTGAGAATAGTCCCACTGAAGTCAAAGGGCTACACACATAAGTAACCACATAAGGTTGAAGATCATCGTTGACCGCTCTGCTCTTCGAGCACAATGGAACTTTCTGGAACCAGATTAGATTTTTGACTAGAGTTCTGACACTCAGCTCTCAGACTGATGAGCTCAGTCATAACACCAGTAGGTAGGCTCTGGAGTTTGGCTAGGGATCAAAGGCGAGGCTGATTTTGTTGCATTTCACTCCTATGTAGCCAAAATCTTCTGGTTTCAGTTATTCTTGTGTCATATTTATGACAACTTGCACTGTGGCAGCCTCGTGAACAGGGTCTCATTTTATTCCACAATTCAACAGCTGCTGCTGAAGTAAATGTTAAGAGACAGACCCCGGTTCTCTGCATGCCAGGAATTCTGTGCTGCTCTCTTAGAAGCAGCTGAATCATAAGCTGAAGCAGTACCTGGGCTCCTTTTAGCTTACATTAGGGGCCAAACCAGCCCTTGACACCCCAGAATCCAGGAGATACAAAAGTGATGTATAAAGCATCTAGGTCTGAATTAAGTTTGGCAGCATCCCCAAACTGGGCCAGTTTGTCTAGGGAAGGGTGGGGAAAGGCAAGGAGGCTGTTTAATAAATGTGATCTCTTGTACAGGTGTCACCATATTTGCCATATATTAAACTGGGGGCTCTTCTTGTCTCCAGACTCTAGGAGTTATAGCTTTGGGGTTAGATTTGCATCTGTGTTCATGATACAAAATGCCATATTTCAAAAGGCAAGTGACAACGCAACCCCTCCCCTCCCCCCTCCACTCACTTAAGGGTATATAGATTAGCATCTTATCTGAGACAAGAAGTCTCTGCAGTTCATAAATAACAGGGTCAAATGGGTTAGTCTGATGCAAGAGTCACTGATGCAAGTTAATTGTATGCTACTATCCAGATTTGCAAATTACTCTCCAAAACAACCAACATAAATTATGTATGTCCAAACCAAGTTTAATTTACACTTTAATCTCAGGCTTCATTCTTAGTCCATTTCTTCCAGTGATCTCACCAGTCTTTTCCCAACTCTGGCCTTAAAGTTGCAAGAACTTTACAAATAAAGATATTATTTTTGGTTAATAGAATTTCTCCCTTAGCTGTACCTTAAATCTTGTCTTTAGTGTACTAGATCTCTTACTTAATTCCAGGAAACTTGTATTTTTAATAGTCACATATTTTGGATACATATGCGTGTGTGTGTGTGTGTATAAATAAAATGAGATATAGAAGTTATATTCCAAGAATCACATATAATAACTTCTGATTGTATGCACAGGCTAAACATTTGCAGACTTATATTAGTAGTTCTTACTCATGTAAGCACTCACGTTTAATTCAGTTTATTCAGAAGTAATATTTACACATGTAGCCCCACCCCTCACCCACCACCACATACACCGTATAACAGGGGACTGTGCCCCATGAAAACAGACATACCTTCTGAGTCCCCTGTAAGGTCCACAACAGAATCCTGCACTGCAGAACAGGGTAGGAGGATATAATCTTCTCCTACTGCCACCAATCTGCCAGCAACAGGAGGAAGCAGCCCATTTCTCTTGCCACCATATGCTTGCCCTGCAGCCACACTAGATCTAGAGACCAGCCTCCCGGCAACTTTGGACTTAAAGTGCAAGAGATTTCCATAGTTACAGTCCCCTGCAGGGCCGTATTATACAGCAGGCACTGTGCCTAGGGCCTATGAAAACTAAAGGGCCTATGGAAAAATTTTTGACCATTTTATTTATTTGTACGATAAAAACTGTAAGAAAGATCTCTTCTTGAATATATATATATATATATATATATATATATATATATATATATATATATATATATCAATGATAGACACAGTGTATACACAAAGAGGCAGAGTCATGTCAATGTCAATCTTTTTTTTCTCATAAAGTGAAAGAAATTAACACCGGAAATGAACTTTTTGAGATAATTTTGATCACCCATCTACCCATAGAAATTGATACACCCATAAAAATGCATCCACCAAAGGGCCTATGAAACAGAAGTGCCTAGGGCCTACAAGACCTTAATCTGGCACTGGCCCGCTGTACCCTTTTTCCCCAGAAGTGGGTATCATAGTCAATCCTGACGGCAAGATCCTGGGAGCCAGATGTACCTGCTGCTTCCCCCATGTCCTTGCCTCCTCTCACACACACAGGAAGGAGAGCTGGGCAGTGGCACCCACTTACTCCCCACAGGTTCCATTGGCTAGTGAGCCTGGATCATCCCTTCCACACCAAACAGTCTCTTTGAGAAGGCTGGGCCTCCATGTTGATGAACCTGTGTGTAACACCTGCAACAGAACAGAAACCCGCTCCCCTGGTGTGCAGACCTCAGAAGCATGGAAGGTGATCCCAGAGTTCATCTCTTCCCTCCTCGTGCTGCAGCTCCTGAAGGCAGAAGCCATCTCAATTCATCCTTGTCCTGGCATGCTAGGTTTAGGAAGAGAGAAGAATCCATGTGCTTGTTTAGTTCCTCTGACTCTTCCAGGGTCACCTCTGTGTTATTTTCCTCCAGGCACAGTTGAACGGCAACTTCTTTCCTGCAGCTAACCAGAAAGTAAGAGACTTTTGTAAAGATCAGACTTAGCTCAAATAGGCAAGGGTTGGGTATTGAGAGTGTGCACAGAAACCAAGCAGCTGAACCTATCCGCTCTCTCCAGACAATGGTAAAGGACAGAACCACAGTGGGGATGACTGGGTGGGAGCTCCCACCCCCCCCTGACATGAATGCATTTGGCTTCTTTCTCACAGGTCCTCCTTCTACTAACAGCAGCGAGAGGATATTCTTACAATAAGTTAGGGGAGATGTTCAAACACCTCCATGCTTTGAAGAAGGGATGACATTTGACAGGAGGGTTGCCACAGTCTTTAAATACCTAATCACTTCCTAGATTTTCCATTTTGCAACCTTATTATTCTTCTACTGTAATATTTTTGGATGTTATGTGTGTGTGTGTATATATATATAGAAGGGAATATTACTTAAAGCAAGCAATGAGAATACTGCTTACAGCATGGGTTGTAGCACTGGGCTCTAAGCTGATAACGTATTTTTCAGAAGCTTTCTGTTTGCATATGTTTGTATTTAAGACCGTATAAATAGATATTTGCATTTAGCCAAAGCCTTGCAAGTTGATTATAGAAGCATTATCTCTCTCATTTTTTGGAATCACTAATTTCTATGGCATTTTAAAAGGCTTAAATAAATTAAAATCTTAAAAATAGTATTTCATGCAGAACGAATATGAAAATAGGTTTAATTTGTAGATAATTGTTTTTAGTTATTCAGCATAATACAGTCTCATGCTACTTTTATTATGATTGAGCTAAAAGTTAAGTACAATAATAATAGCTATAAAATTCATTTACAAGTTAATTATAGCACAGTAAGTATTCTGCATCATTTTCTCTTCTCTTTTAATACCTTTTTTAATTTTTAAAAAAGGGGAAAAAAGAAAAAGAACAAACTGCTCTAAGAAAATAAGTAACCTGAGGCATGACATTCACATATCATATGTAATGGAACAAAGAGTATCTGGGCTAGAAATGATGGCACAACTCACTAGGATAGGTATTTGTGAGTTCCTTTCCATATACCGATCCTCAGCTCAAATAAACATCTTCTACTGATACAAACCTCACTATTACACTGAGCATTTTATAAGCCCCTATATAGGCTATGCAAGTTAGTGAGGTTAATGGCAAAAGCAATAACCTTCCTTTTGCAATAAACTACTTTATTTTCATCTGTAAGTTCTCTGAGGACTAACACAAGCATAAAGGGTGTATTCAGAATATATGAAATATAACCCTATTAGAGTACCCGACTAAATTACAAGAGCTCTGAAGCAGAAAAGCTGCCAGCTTTGTAAAATGATGGCGTCTGTATTCTTGAATGAAATGAAATGATAAGGCAGTTGGTTTCACTATAAGAGGTCAAACTCAAAACTCAGTACTGCACAGAATGGTCCTATTAAAAGAGGAACAGCAGTAAACAGTATTTTTAATGACTGAATGTAAGGAAAAGAGTGATGGGATTCAAACAGGAAATTTCAGAATAAGCAAGCAATGGGGTGGCACTTAAAATGATCTGTACTTCCCAACACATCTCAGAATGACACCAGGAAATATGTCAGTTCCACAAGTATATGAAGACACAGCTGTTGAAATTGCTACTGAATCAATGGGCAGTACACTCTGTGGTTTTATATTCAGCTTTGGATACTAATGAGATCTCTTCAAAGTACAATGGCTTCCTATTGCCACTCAGAGCTCTGCGTGGATACAAATACATGGATCTGCATCTGATTTGCATCTGCAGGAAATACTCCATGGATATCTGCAATGCATCCGTGGATGCGGATATAATGTGGATATCGGTAGATTTGCAGGGCTTTACTTATACTTCTAAAGGGGAAATGGGAAATGTGTCACAACATGAAAAACCAAAAGAGAATTTGTGATTGTGGCAGACAAACCCCAAACTTTCAGACTCATTCTCTACAATCTATTCTCTCTTCTCTCAAAGTCAGGATCACTTCCACTCCCTCGCAGAGACCCACAAAAATAGCAACTGTGTTCTAAAATCAGACACCATGAGCTTTTTACAGGGTGCTTATTAGCATTTCTTCTGTCTAGCTCGCAGTTATTAAAACAGCTAGTGATATCTATACAATAGCAAATATCATTAAACATTGCTTTGATACCTGTGGATGTCAGGAAGAAGTGGGCCTATCGAAAATGAAAAACAAATGTCATGAGATTTTTCTGTATCTTGTTTCTTAAGAGTCCTTCATAGCTTCTTGTTGTCTCTCTACTGATGTCTATCCCATTCTACCCAGAATAAACATCATTTGAAACTATTTTGCTGTAGCCAAGCTGAGGGTTTGCATTGTTTATTTGAATTGTATATTTTGCCTTGTTTGCAGTTTTCTGCTTAGGAAGTTATGTGCCTGGCATAATGAAGAAAACATCTGGAATGAACTTATCAGTGAATTTATTAACTTTATACTACATCACAACAGAGCACACAGTAAAAGCCGATGAAGCCTGAGGAAACAAACCAATAATGGCATTTATAATAAAATCAAATATTTTAATGGTGATTTTAAACTGAATCTAGCTACCTACAAGTTTTAAAAAGTCACAAAAAAGGACTTATGAATTATTTATACATACAGCATTATCTAAGCTTCGAATGTCGTTATATCATTAACTTCCTTAATTGCAGGTTATTATCATGGGTTGTGTTCAACTCCTTTCTCAACAATTCAGGCGTTTCCTGTAAAGAGCATGTAAAGAGCATGGCTGCACCATTGCAGTGAGAAGAAACGCTTGCAACAGATAGTATTCTTCATGTATAGGGCCAAATGGTGAAGCATTTAGTCTCAATGGAGGTTAGTTCTTCCACAAGCACTCCCAATAAAGTCACTTAATGAGAATACTTGTATACTACTCACCATCCTGCCATGGGGTTCACAATCTGGTCCACAGACATCAACCTTATCAATAAGTTTTGTGAAGTAAAAATTAACTGCATCAATATTACAGGAATCATTGATCTGGTAGCATGGCTTAATAGTGAGGAAAAACAAGAATATAAATGCTTAGATTACTTAAAACACTTTTATAATAAAGACATGATACCAATTTTACATGTGTTTAGCACTTTTATCCAAATGGTTCTCAAGTGCTTTACAAATTTACTTACTGATTATACATATCATGGTTCAACTTTTTCTCTCAGATACATTATGCAATGCCTCTCCAGAGTTATATTTGCATTTCTGAGGGACACTCTGATTCTATATATGTATGCAGCAAATCTTTTCCCCATTAATAGAATACAGCCATCTTTTGAGTTGAATGGAGCACTTGGTTAAATAGTAATTACATACAACAGTACTAAACAAATGTTTGCTCTGTCAAATATTTATTGATAATAAACACACATTTCACCACAGGTGAGTCCATAAAGAAACATGGATTATGGTACTACAAAAAACATAATTAATTTAATTTTAATAAAGACATGCTGGAAAACAAGTCTACTAGACTGCAGGGTCTAAATGCAGACGAAGTCTATCTGGCTGTGATCATTAGAGTTAGCATCAGACTTAATATTTTAAAATTTGCAACAAACAATGGGAGTCTATAGTGTGTCAATTTTGATTAAAATTCAGACACTATAGTAATCTTTCAGAAGCTCATTAAGGGCCACGCTGTTAAACCTAGAGAACACAACAGTAGAACAGCTATGAGCAGAGGCAAAACACATCATTCATGACATAAGTCTGGATATTCTAGGGATGAGGTAATATCTGAAAAGGAAAAACTGGGTGATTCCAGATAGAAAACTCATCAAGAAAAAAGGAAGTATATCCAGAATATCTGAAAACTGAAGATTATCCTAAGCAGAAAAATTAATGCAGACGGTTCAAAAAAGAACTAAAAAGAATTTTTAAAAAGCCTAAGAAAGATTGACTTAAAGAAAAAATGAAAAGCTTCAACAACATTTTCAAAAAGTAACATGAGAGGATGTTGTGGGTCAGATAAACCCCATAACCTCTTTGAGGCATTATGGCCCTAGGAACAAATCTGAATAATTGCTCTTCTTCTCCGTATGAAGTGGTCCAATGGTCAAAACAAATGGGTTTTTCCTTTAGGTTCAGTGCAGTATGGCCTAGTGACCAAAGTCAGTAGGGCTGTCCTTTGGTAAGGGGGAATGTGGATTAATGGCCAAACAGTGATGGGTCTAAAGAGTGACAGCCAGAGCATGGAAACCCTGGGCCTCGCTACTACACTGGGTCCAAGCTCAGGGCCCTATTAGCTCATCCATACCTGCCACTTAGTCAGTGGGGATTATTCTGAAACATATGATTGTTCCTGGTACCACAACTGGATCAATATTTGGTTCCCCAAGGTACTTCCTACCTTGTCTTCCTGATCCATTGTTCTCTGGTTTTTGGGTAGTTGGCAGCTGAAGTTCCTGATGACTTCTTACCCTCATGGGCTTCCATGGAGAGCAGGATACTCATCTGGTCTCTACGTGCCAGGTCTCTGCTGGCTGGGGCTCCAACAGCTCCTGAATAGGAGCCTGCAATGAATGTCCTCTCTCCTACCTGGTCAGGGCAGACTAAGTTGATCTGCTGCTTTTTATGCTGAAGTTCCAATTGGAGTATGCTCAGCAGCTATGGGGAACATAATCTCCTCAGCTCATAGCATGGGGTTCAACCTTTTTGGCCCAGTATAGGACAGATATACCCCAACAAACTGCCTCTCCCTCAAGAGGGTACCTGGTGGGCAGCCTTCCCTCTGAAAAAGACATCCATGCTAGCATGTGATCTACCTGGTCAGTGTAATACATGGAAGTCATAGGGATGGAGGGAGAGGTACCATTCATGAGCTGGGCATTGTGTCCTTTATGCTGTTAAGCCACTGAAGGGTGCCTGGTCAGTGATGAGCTGAAAGGTATTCCCCAGCAGGTAGTATTGTAGGGTGTTGATTACCAATTTTATGAAGAGGATTTCTTTTTTCATGGTGGGATAACAGATCTTTCTGGGAACCTACTTGTGGCTTAGGTAGAGGATTGGATGTTCTTCTCCATCAGTCTCCTGCAACAATACTACCACAAGCCGCACCTCTGAGTTACCTGTCTGGAGCATGAATGGCTTTGTTAAGTCTAGGTGGTCAAAGACTGGCTCTTGTGCTAGCCTCTTCTTCAGGGAGAGGAAGGCCTCCTTGCACAACCCTTCAAAGCTGTGAGTTCTTTGTCAGGTCTGAAAGAGGGCTGCTAGCATCCCGAAGTTCAACACAAAGCAGTGGTAATATTCAGTCAGCCCAAGGAAGAGTTGTACTTGTTCCCTTGTCGACTGGGTGCGGCAATACCGCAGGGCTTATACTTTATCAACCGGGACTGTAGTTTCCCTCCTCCCATAGCATACTGCAAGTAGGTGACTTCTCTTTGCCCAAGATAACACTTGGCCAGATTCGTGGTGAGCCCCTCTTCCTTGAAGGGTTGCAGCACTTTGGTGAGGTGTTGGAAGCAGTCTTCCCCTGTAGATCATAATATCATTGATACATGCTGCGGTATACTGCTCATGTAGCTTCAGTATCTGGTTAATCAGCTACTGGAATGAAGTGGCCACCTCTTGCAGCCTGAATGGCATCATCACAAATTGGAATAGGTCAAAATGGGAAGGGAAGTCTGTCTTTGCCAGCAAGTTTGGCATCAGTGGTATTTGCCAACATCCTTTGTTCAAATCTAGGGTAGAAAGGAACTTGTCCCACCCAGCTATTCCAGGAGCTCTTCTACCTGTGGCATCAGATAGATATTGAATTGGGAGATAGCATTGACTTTCTGGGAGTCAATATAAAATTAGGTGGCCCTGTTTGCTTTTGAAACCAAGACTATCGGGCTCTGCCACTCATTCTGCAATTACTCCACCACTCACAGGGCCAGCATCCTCTCAAGCTCTTTCTTGATGGCTTCCCCACTTCTTCTTATGGAGGGGCCAATAGTTACCACATGCTTTCTGATCTGGAATAGTAGCAATCTGGTGACTCATTACATTACACCATCCTAGGTGGACTGACAAGACATCTGTCTTAGTCTCTGTGGGCTGTTCCTGTTCTTAGCTAATCATTGAGGGTCTCATATTCAGAGGTCTCTCAATTAGAGCTCCCATTCAAGTTCTGGAAATTAAGGAGTAATCAGGAGGCATTCCCTGGCCTTCCATGCTTTCAGGAGTTCAACATGGTTGTAGCCCTTTTCACTGCCTGTGCAACTGAATGTTGTAATCCATGGGCCCTACCAGCCACGTCACCTCAAAGTGACCCTGCTACTTGGCTAGTAGTTTGGATTTGGTAGAGGGTAACAAGATTAAGATCCAGTTTCCAGCCTCAAAATTACGTAGCTTTGCATCTCTGTTGTACTGTTGCTCTTGTGCGTGTTGCACCCATAGCAGGTTCTCTTGGGCAAAGATCCCTAGCATTCGGATCCATTCACGCAGTTATAATATATAGTGGGGCAAACCCATGGTTCTAGTTTCTTGTTCTTCTCAGTTCTCCCTTAGTAGGTTGAGGATGCCCCGGGGTGCCTCTCAGAAAGGAGCTCAAATGGAGAAGGTCTTCCCGTACCACAGACAACAGGGCTGGTAATAAGGTGTCCCAGTGTCACAAGTCATCCTCCACAATTTTTCATAGCATTACCTTTATGGTTCTGTTGGACCTTTCCAACAGCCCATCCATCTGGGATTGGTATACCAAATTGTTGGATGTTTAATAGATGGAACAATTTGGCCATTAATCATGAAGACAAAGGGGTAGCCATGTTAGTCTAGTTCAGCAAAACATACAAGGAGTCCTGTGGTACTTTTAAAGACTGACAAATTAATTTATTGCATGAGCTTTCGTGGGAGAAAATCCCACTTCGTCAGATGCTTTGATACTACTTCCAATAGTATCCCAATCCTAGCAAACATATTCATGAGTTTGTGGCAACGTTTGGTGCTGTGGCTGCACATAAAGAGATGACTTCAGGATACCAAGTCACGTAGCTGACAACCACAAGGATATAGTGGAATCCTGCCCTGATATTCTCCAATATGGGCCCACTCGGTCTACACCGATGCATTCAAAGGGTACCCCAACCATGGAGAATAGGATTGGTGTGTCTTGGTATCCCCTTCGGACCAGCTCATTGGCACTCAGGACAAGAAGTGCTGTAGTTAAAAACCTCACAGTGTATGTCTGGCCAAAAGAACCTTTGTGCCATTAGCTGGAGGATTTTCTCCTTTTCCAGGTGCCCTACACAGGGTAACAATATGATAGGTGCAAGAGGCCCAGCTGCAAACTCTGTGGGACTAGCTACTGCCTGAAGTCTTCCTAGGTCTGTAGGTCTTTAACTAATTGTTGAGGCGAATCTCGAATTGGAGTCCTTGCAGAGGACAAAGCACCTTATTTCCCTTCCGGTCTGGGGTCGTCGCCCACTGTAGCCTGATCTGTAGATTTTATATATATTGATTATGTTTATTACTTAAGACTCCTCAACCTTATGCTAACTTGCTGAAGCTAATGTCTTAATGTAATGTCTTACAGCATACAGGCCTTCAGGTTCCTTGCATTACTGCTGAATCTAATAAAAGTAGCTAAACGTAATGAAGGATATGCAGTGACTATAGTAAAGGAGAGCTAGCCCTCTTGGCTATACTGCTCCCAGGCCCGTCTTAGGGTCACTTCCTCCCTCTATTCCCTGAGGCAATCCCTGTTGTGTTCCAGCTCGGCCTGGGTCTCTTTCATGGGTGTCCTTGTTGTGTGCCCTGAGTAGTCCTGTGCCTTGGGAGGATTAGAGGGCCCTTTCCCAGGACCAGGGTTTGGCTGGTGGCCTAGTAACCCCTCATTTCTGTCCCCTCTTTCTCCTGCCTGGGGGTTTGCTGCCACATTCTTCTAAGATTTCATAGAACAGGGTATGCCAACATGGAGGCCAGGTTGACCTGGTAGACTTCTTCATGTCGAGTGGTTTCCAGGCATACCCAAGTAATTGGGTATGACTGCGTATCCCTTTGTATGCACTATAAGTGTATCTTGGCTCCTGCCAGTTTGGGGGCCTCAATCAGGCCAGCTTGGTTAAGTGTCTAGCTACATGCTGAGTCAACCAGGGCTGTCACTGAGCTTCCATTCACCCATACAGGGACCAAGATTTTCTCCAGGCTCTCTTCTGGATCCGGGGAACCTCCATCCACCCCAGTCATAATTGCAGTCCACAAATGGGCATTCCTATCAGAAGTGCCCTCTTGTCCACACTCATAACAGAGATCTCAGGACTTCCTCATTGTTGGGTCTGATTTCATTGGGATGGGTCCTCCTAGCAAATCTTTTTCCCTCCAGGTCAAGGCCTGCCAGACCAGTCACCTCTGGTCAAGGTCTGGTGGCGATCCACTCAAATATCATGAGGAATGCTTCAAGATCATTGCTGGGCCCATCTTTATGAGTTGTATGGAGAAGCCGGCCAAAATGTTCCCAGCATCTGACCCCACTGAGGTGAGAGGGGGTGGACCAACCAGCTGTAATAGCATGGCCAGCTGCTGGACCATGTCTTCCTTCTGCGTCTAGTTTTGGGTGGCCAGCTCCTGCATCCTTTGCTGCTGCTTCAGTGCAGTGATCTGTTATAACGGTTGGGTCTGGTGCTGCTGCTGTTGTGTTGCTTGTTACTGCTGACTCTCCAGTAGCCACTTCAGAACCTTGTCTATCTCCATCCTGATCAAGCTAGACTGACAACAAACTAAAGAAAGAGATGTGTCCTGTTGTCAATATTCTCTTGTTCCGGCCTTTTAGCAGGTTCAGGTTGATTCCCACTTTCTCCACTAGGTGACATGGGACAGATATACCATGTTACCCCTTTGGGTATTATGGCCCTGTGGCCAAGTCCAAATAACCACTCCTCTTCTCAGGGCAGGGTGGCCCGATGGTCAGAGCCAATGTGTCTGTTCTTGGTTTCAGGGCATTATGAGCTAATACCAAAAGTCTATGGGATGGCCCAAATGCTCAGGGGCCATATGGCACAATAGTTACAGTTGATAGACCTGCCCTTCTGTGCAGGGCAGTGTGGCTGGAGTCAGTAGGACTGTCCTTTGGTGCTGGCCTGCATGGCCTAGTGGCTCAAGTTGATAGGACAACCCTTCAGTGCAGGCCAGTGTGACCTACTGGCCAAAGGTGGGGTGGCCTCCACCCAGAGGTTTGAGCTGTGATAGGTCTTCCTTACTTCACCAGATCCCAGCTCAGGTCCTAATCAGAGAAGAGTGTACCCGTCACTGAGTCTGTGGGGATCCTTTTGAAACATGCTGACACTATTTTTGTACCACAACTAGATCAGTATCCCATTCCCTCGGCTACTCCCTACCCTGTTTTCTTGTTCCATTGTCTGCAAGTCATCTGGTTCTCCAGTGTAGTCACTCAATAAAGTCCCCTATGACTCCTTTCCCTCATGGTCTTCCATGGACAGCCAGGTATTTTCCTAGGTCTCAGCATGCCTGGTCTCTGCGAGCTTAGGGGTCCAACAGCTCCCAGAAAGAAGTCTGGAATGCATGTCTTCTAGTCCTCCCCAGTTAAGACAGACTGAGCTGAGCTGTTCCCTTTTATACTGCAGTTCTGGTCAGAGCATGCCTAGCAGGAGCTTGGGGGGCATGGCCTTCTCAACTCATAGTATTGCAGGGGTGGGCAAAATACGGCCCAAGGGCCAAATATGGCTAGCCTGAGGTTTCTGTCTGGCCCACTGCCCCTGGCTGGCTCTCCCCTGCCCCTTCCACTCCCATGGCCAGCTCTATGCTACTCCAGGAGTGGCTCTCCCCCAACCTCTGGGGCAAACTCTGCACCACTTACCTCCCCAGCTTTTCACTGCCCCCCTGGATGGCTCTGCACCATCCTGGGGCTATGTCTCTGCCACTGCATTGGGGCTGGACCCCCGTCCCCCTGGCCAGCTCTCCATTACCCATTGCCCCTAGCCAACTTTCCCTGCCCCCTTCCACCCTCCCCTCCAGGGTCAGCTTACCCCCACTACTCCCTGGGGCCGGCTCTCCCCATGCCACTCCCCATTCTCTGCCCCTTTCTCCTCTTCCCCCCACAGCCCTGGGACTGACTATCCACCGCTACCTGGACCCACCTGTAAATATTATTGCCCATCCCTGTAGTATTGGGTTAACCCCTCCCAGCCCTCTGCAGGGCAGCTATACCCTGTCACAGAAGGTTTTTTCAGAAAATCAGATTACTGCAAAAGATTTCACCTGTAATAAATCAGTGATGCATTGTGCAGGAAAACTATACAGTAGATAAAGATCAAAAGTTTAAAATATGGAAAAAGTATTTTCATCAGCTATTGAATGTGAATAGTCAAGTCAACCCAGCCATTCTTGAGGGTATAATACATGAAAGTGACAATGAAGGAGAAGAACAGACATTGGAAGCCGAAATTAAATGCTAAATCAGGTCCCTGAAAACAAGACATCTGTTCAGATGCAAACTCCTTTGCAAAATATTTAATATCATTTAGATGAAGGATGAAGTCCCTGAAGATTAGATTTAAAAGGGTGACTCAGCAGATTGTGACTACCAATAAATCCTGTGAACATTTCTAGTAAGGTATTCTTTGCTTCTCAGCTAAATGAAAATATGAGCATAGAGTCTGAACATTCCATCATAGATCAGATGTTGATTTTTTGGTCAAATCTTGCTGAAACATACAGTTCAGCAAACCCCTGTTTTGCATATTCATTGATTTTAAGAAAGCATTTGACACTGTTAACAGTGAAGCTCTGTGGAAAGTATTCAAATTGTACAGTTTTAGCAGAAAGTTGATTCAAATACTGCAGAGTCATTATAGAAAAGCTTGAAATGCAGATTTAGTCAGAAGTGAGCTGGTGGAGTGGTTTGAACTGAAAACTGGAGTCAAACAGGGATATATACTCAGTCCAATACTTCTTTGCTTTACATTTAGAAAATATCTTGTCTAAATCCTTTAGTAAGATTGGTGGAGGATGCAGGATATCAGGGCAAATAATCAATCACCTTGACTTTGTAGACAATATTGTAATGATAATCCCTATGGAAGAATACAAACAAGAAACAGCAATTAACTCGTACCCAACAGTCAGAGAATAGGGATGAAAAATGAATGATCAAAGGAGCAAACTAATGATAACAGAAAAAAAACAGGCTAAACTAGTTATTAACGATGTACACACTGAAAAAATAGACTATTTCTTTTACTTGGGCTCCATCATAGCATGATAACTGCTATAGAGATGACATTGACAAGCAGATAGCTGTTGCCAGTAGAATGTTCATGTGCCTGAATAAAAGTGCTTGGAACCTTATATTTGTGTCTGTGACATATTATATATAATGCTTATTATATTCATATTACTTTATGGTTGTGAAATAAGGCATCTGGAGCAAAAGATGCAAACCTTTGAAATGAGGTGCCTGCGGAATATCCTAGGCATAACAGGACTTTATAGAATAAGAAATGATGACATTCTTGGAAGACTGAAACTGCAGTACATGACTACAATTATCAAGAGGCACCAGCTACTATAGTTTGGCCTCGTTGCTCGAATAACACCATACCAACTACTTAAAGTTGTTCTCTATAGGAGAGTGCATGGAGGGAGAGGCCATAGATGTCCAAAGAGATAGTGGTATAACATGATATATAAAATCATCTTGGCAACACCCCCAACAAACTCCACTTATGGCTTAAAACAGACGTGGATGGAATCTTCTCATAATCTCAGCCTTACCCACTGGAAAACTATGATGATGAGTAGGATGAGGATGAGGATGATGATAAAAATGGGAGATGGGTTTCCAGTAAGACCTATAATTTGATTAATTTCTGACTAGGAATTATATGAAAAATCATAATTTTCCCAAAGAGTTGAATTTCATATTTTCTCCATAAAAAGTTTTGTTTATCAAAACCCTTTTGTTTGTAGCTGTGGGAATTATGGGTCCAATCAAATTCCCAAAAGAAATCAATGAAAAGACTCCCACTGACTTCAATGCAAGTTGAATAAAACCCCTTATTCTATTGCTAGATTCCATTTTAACCAAGGTAGTAATGTTTTCTATTGTAAATCTAAACTCTAGCAACACATAAAATGGAGATGGTATAAAAGTATTGACTCAAGTAAAAGAGCTACATAATAGTGCCCAAAACCAATCACAATACTTCAGATTGTATGAATACATCTAACACAAAGTCCATGGTTAAGACTTTTAGTATTAGTCCTCATGTCCTGATTGAATCCCACTGTGATTTCATTTGCAGTTTTATTTTAATACAATATTCTTCTACGTATCCCTTCCTAATTTATAATGGTGCACTCCAGAATCAAGGAATGGCTTTATTTAATTTGTTGGTTAAGTAATCCTGCATGTAACACGTGAAAAAAGTTTTTGTATTCTTTGCAAAGAAAGGCATTACAATAAAACCTTGATATATCAGATATGTTCCTTGAGATGTGACTGACATTTTCATCCTGAGAAGATCCTAAGGAGGACTAAGGAAGGACTAAGCTGTGACAGAGTTCTAGTCCTGCAGTTTAAAAATCTACAGGAATGTGGAACTGCAGAACCAGACCTTGGGGAAAACAAGATCTTGACCATTAGGTTTGTTTGGTCAGGTAGGTATGAAGATAACTGGGATTTTACTGTGAATAAATAAGATATCATCACTGTCATTTAACTACCAGTACTCCCCTTATTGCTTAAATCCAGTTCCATAGTGAATTTAGTTCCAGCAAAGAGCTCTTTTCATCTCGAATTATTTTCTTCTTTAACTATCTTTGGGATACAACAGAGGAATGAATGACTTTAGAAGTGGTCAAAAACTGCGGTGAGCAAGAGTGTTTATGTAGAGCCCAATTAAAAAGGCACTGATTGTCACATAACTTCATAATCAATGGACTCCAGAAGGCTTTTGCTTACTCTTTAATATCTTAAGCAATATAACAGCCAAGGATTTTAGGTGGAGTAACTCTGGAAGAGACAATGCACTTATTAGCAAAATCCAAAGAAAAGAGATCTATTCTAGAAGCTCGCATTTTTAGTTTCACAAGATTTTATGACATGTACATTTTTGCCATTTTCATCCCTGTAATTTCCCCAAATTTTGCTTAATTCACAACACCAACAAAATAATTACTTTTGCATTGAAAAAAAATAATGTAATAACATGGTAGAAAGAGTTAAGGTGATTTGAATTCAGTTCCTTTCTTTATCACAGACTTCCTGTGTGACCTTCAGCAAGCAATTTATGACTTTATTTTTGCAAATTTTGGACTTCAAATCTGTGTTACAGTCCTCCATATGTAAATCAGGAATACTAGTAGTTCTTGTCACACTGGTATTCTGACATTACATTAATTAATGGCTTGAGATGCTCACATAATATATTGTTGAAGGACATAATAGTAGATAGATACAAGAAACACAGATTCCTCTGTTTTCAATGAAAATGGTACCTTCACTTCAAAAACAAGCCATGTTCCACTTGGAAGTGACTGTAGACATAAAAATTCTGAACCAATATGTCTTCGTTTAATTTCAATAAATTAAGACATTTTCCTAAATCCTTGGAAATAGGATTTGGAGGATATATCACTGAAATAACTTTTGCATTATCTGGGATAAACTGATTAAAAAAAACCTTTTTGATAGACTTTTTTTTATAAAACTAATATATTTTTCTACTGTAACTCACAACGTATACTGCCTCAGCTCTCTGTACACTCACCTTTTGTGTTTGTTACCCTTTTTATTAATACTTGTTTGAGAAATAATTTATACTATCAACAATCCTGTTTATTTTAAATAAAAATTCAGTAACTAAAACAAAGGACATTGTAAAATTAGAATTCTATGTTGCATTATTAGACATTTAAGTTTCCAAAACAATTAGAATTATGTTAAAATATTAACTGTGTGCTTTAAAACATTCAAAGCAAATGACTCAATCCTTTCAAAGGCGCTTACTTTGATCATCAAATAATTTTGATGTTTCCTGATAATTCATTTAGAAATGCGCTGTTATTTCCCCTAGAGCTACTCTACCACAAGACTGCATTCTGATGATAAATTCAGTTGTATTTTTGTTTTTTGTTCGTTTAGAATACATTTTAAAAAATCTTTGTTTCTAACTAATTTAGAAAATGATGCTCTCTGCTGGAAATTTTCAAATAGGAGGCTGGCCCACTGGTTTGATTTGAAATTGATTTTCATATGCAACATCTAGCCTAATAATTTTTAGTATGGTAAGCTTAGAAGATAACAATAGAAACAACTGCATACTTATTTTTCATTTTAACCATTCATCATTTGATAGACAGATTTACCGTAGAAAAATCAGATTTTATAATAAGGGCCTGTTAGATCAGGATTAAAAGAAAAAAACCTATGAAAATTAATTTTCACACAAAAAGCATATAATATAACAGCAAATAATTTAAATGCAAATGCAGTAACCAGTCATCTCACATACATCCAAGAAGAAAGAAATGTGAAAAAAAAAGTGTCTCACTCCAATTCAGACTAGGGACACTACTAAAATAGGAGTGTTAAATGATAACTTGACCCTATCTTGGTGGCTGGAAAAGAGCACATTTGGGATTTTATACTCCAAAAAGAATACACAAGAAAGAATGTCTAGGGATGAATTAAGTACTGCTTTGTAAGCAAGTTTTGTCATAGCAGGAAAGACAACTCCAGCCTCGGGATAGGAAAGAAGATAAATTAGAGAAGGAATAGAAGTAAAACATTTAAAAATGGACAAAGTCAATGCAAACGATACTATGGCAATTAAATAAAATACATCTTCTTTTTTGGGGGGGAGGGGAGGAGGAATCATTTAACTGATCTCCATTGGAGATGGTTCAGAGGTGGACAAATCTTGGCAGCACCATTTTTCTGCCAGAAAATGTAGTATTGTCAAAATAAAAACACTTTCCCAAATTGTGTGTGTCCATTTTGATGAAATTTTCTTTAATGTGAAAACTATTTTTTAAAAATGAAACATTTCAGAACAAAATAGTTTTGGGTTTCAAATGACTTTTCATTTCAATTTTTAAAATTTTTTGTATCAAGTCTTACATTAGAATATAAAATTAAAAGGTTAAAATAAAAAGGAAATATTTCAATTTTGTTAGAGGAAATGTTTTGATTGATCCAAAATTAATTTTTTTTGAGACTTTCTTTTCATTTTGAGGGTTTTGTTCTGATTTGAAACAGAGCCAGATTTCCTATTTCAAACCTCTTTGTAAAGTAGAATGTCTGTCATCAACACAGCTCTATTCTTCCTCTTAGTTAACTGGAATTACAATGCCTTTTCTCCTCCCAACCAAATTGATTAGTATGTACATTTCCCCTTCAATACACTCTCACCATTATTGTTATTGGCAAGGAAATCATAATTAAACCACCTAACATAGATGTTCAGAGTATGGTATGAGTCTGTAGTTACTACTTTCTTCCGTTAGGCTTAAAATTTGCTATTTAGCCACCAGACCAAGCAAAGAGTGGCACAGAGCTCCCAGAGAGGTCTGGTGTTCAGAGAGAATGTGCAAACTACTGCAACAACCTTTTTCTTGAAATGCACCCATCTTACATTACTTGGTCTCACCCCTTCATTATGCTTCAAAACCCCTTTGGAGCACAGTGTATACCCAAGGATGCATGGAGGGAGGTACACTGAGACAACAGTTGTTCACAATAAGTTGTTCACAAATGAACTGACTTTATGTTAGAGCAGAACAGAGAGATCATCTTGTTAAGTCTAATGGAAAGGTCCTTGCAAAGAAACAGAAACAATACCATATGACCACCTTTTTTAAATAAAAAATAATCAATGCAGCTCAGATTTCAAATGCACACCCAATTATTTTATGCCTTTCCAATTAAATCTACTTGAATAGAACTCTTTTTGGAATGGTTGGAAATATGGATTTTTTTACCTTGAAAATCTGACCAAAAAAATCAAAATTTTCCATGGAATATTTTGACTCATCATCAAATCAACTGAAATTTTTCAGCTGCAATTTTTTTGGTTGAAAACTGAAAATTGGAATTTGGAAATGCTGCTACATGTTTCATTGCAGGGGCAATTTGACTGCTTATGCCTCCATTCTTCTCCCTGAGGATTGGGCTGGGCTCCCTGGCCTGACTATATCTCCCATGATGCTCCAGGTTATTTCCTGTTCCTGAACTGCAATACAGCATGGGAAATGTAGTTCCTCCTCCCTGCCCACAGGGGACATTGATATACAAAGTATTTCAACTGCAGCTTCCATGTGTTATTGCACTGGCATTCCAGAATTATTTTTTTTTAATCAGATTTTAGTTGTTTGGGGTATTTTGATAAAAAGCTGAAATTTTCTGCAGAAAGCAGATACGTTTCACCAAAAAAAAAAAAAAAAAGTAAAAAATCCAATTTTCTGTCAAACAATTTGAATGGAAATCTCTCAACCACTCCTGCTTTCAATACATTTTTTCTGAAATATTATTTTAAATTATTTATTTTTCCACTCAGATCTATGGCTAATTTCTTTTTTCACTACAGGAAAATCAAAGCAAAAGCATTTATCTGAAGTCCCTGTCATATAAAATGATAGCAATAGTGACTTCTGGTCCCGTGATGAGCCTTTACTTAAACTTTCCTAAGACTAGTTTAAACAATGCTTCCAACTAATCATCCATATGCACAAAGCTAAACTCTAGCTCTACCTGCAGGTAGATGGACACCTGTTTGCAGCAGTATTCAAGTAGTTCCAAGATGATATAATTAATCCATGGCTTGTCTAATTGACTAGAACAAAACATATTGTTTTTTACTGCTACAGTATGGACTACTTTTAAATATGCTCATATTTGTTTTCAAGTCTTCTTGAAAGCTTAGTAAAACATGCTGGTTTTAGAGTGTTCTCTGTGGAATACCCAGAAGGTAATGCAATTCATAAAATCACTGACACTAGCTTATATAGGTAAAATCTCTCTAGCATTAGAAGACCAGGCAAACAAAATAGTATTTGTAAGGAGTTAAAAGCTCACTTAAAAATGTGGTAGATGTAGTTCCTTAGAATTTGCCTTAATAGCTTTTTTCAGTCCCAGGGTGAAAAAAGCAGGTCATTTGCTATAGCAGATTATTTGTTTTTCAAATGGAGAACCGTAGAAGGGATTTAGTTTACTGACAAAGCAAAAAAGTAAAGTAATTTCATTAACTATGTTAATTTAGATTCCCCTAGAAAAAAGTGCCAAACTATATTTTATTACATTTTCAATTACAATTAATCTATTTTTGAAGTTCTAATTAAATGCCTGAGTAACACACACATTTTTAAGAGAGTGGTGTTTCCATTTTATGCTGCATGAAACAGACGTTTGATTCATTCCAAGTTGTAGTAATTTAGCAGATTCTATCCCAGAATTACATTCACAGGGAGAAGCTTGTGGACTTGGTAGTTCTATTATGCTCTGTTTTTCCATTCTAATGCAAATTATGTACATGGTTCTTTTTTCTCTGAAGGACTTTAATTTGGTAGCATATCTGTCCCAATGTATTCTACACACAGTGCACCCAATATATTTATATGCAACCACACCCTAGTTTGCATTTGCATGAATGAATCTCATGGCAAAGGTAGAATCCTCCATCTTCAGTCAAGCATGTGTGGCAATAACCAGGAATACTACTCACACACATTGATGCCATCACAGGTGGTCTTAGTGGGTGGGCAGCGTGGGCAGTTGCCCAGGCCCCATGGGGGAAGGGGCCCCACTTGCTGCCACTTTAAGTATCACCGCTTTATGTATCCCGGCAGTGCGCAGGTGCACCAGCCAGTGCAGGAGCAGCAAAGAGCCACTCAGCTAGGCGGTATGCAGCTAAGGGGGTGGGTGGCAGGAAGGCTGCAGGGAGGCAGGAGGGGACGGGTGGAAGCGCGGGGGCCGGGAGGGAGTATGCAGGGAGGAAGCGGTGGAGAAGCCACAAGGGGGAAGTGGGGAGGCCGTGGGGCCGGCATGGGAGCTGGGAGGCTGGGAGGCTGGCTGGAGGGCTGTGGGGGGCCCTGGCAAGGTGAGGAGGGACAAAAGTTAAGGGTGGGGTCCCGCGCATGGTGTGGGGGCCCCATCTCTTGACTTCTGCCCTGGTCCCCAAAATTCCTAAGACCACCTCTGGATGGTATAAGACTATGCACACATTACATGTTTAATCAGTGTTATCTAATGCAGGGATGTCAAGCTCATTTGCTGTGATGGGCCTGATTTGACTTAAATGTATTTCAAGTTGGGCATACGTACCATAAATTGAAATACTACAGCATTCTTGCAGCATCCTGGAGTGCTCTCTCTGTCTCTCTCTGTTAGGTGAGAGTGTGGTCTCGTGGAGTGTAGTCTCACATACCCAGCGCACTGTGATGTTGCGAGACCTGACAGTCTCACAGCATTGCATTCACGGGCTAGATGGAAGAGGTTCAGCCTGCGGGCCTCATGGAAGAGACTTATGGGATCCATTTGGCCCATGGACCACATGTTTGACACCCCTGGTCTAATGTATAAAGTGGAGTCTATTCCTGATTTGGCTGGTGACCTGCGCTATAACAATGGGTTACTTTACCACTCTGTGTCTTTGTTTTCCCTTTCACACATTGTCTCTCTTATCTACTTAAATTAGATTATAAACTCTTGGGGGCAGGAGCTGTCTTTACTATGGCCTTGTCTACACTAGGAAATTATATTAGTATAACAATGTCTCTAAGAGATGTGAAAAATCCAAACCCTTAACTGACACAGTTGAACTGACATAACCCACTGTGTAGACAGGGCTAGATCAGTGGGAGAATTCTTCCCTCAACCTAGCAACCTCTTCTTGGGAGATGGATTACCTACGCCAAGAGGAGAAATGCCCCTGTGACATTTTAAGTGTAGACAAGCCCTCAGTGTATGTACAGTGCCACCATAATGGGACCATGGACCCACTCCCTTGTACCTTTAGGCACTACTGAAAAACAAATAAAAATCAGTCCTGGCTTACCGTCATACCTTATATAATATTTTACCAGAATGCCTTACAACATCAATATAAAATATTAAAACTTTTGTCTTTTCTCCATTTCTGAGAAGCGGTCCTAACATTGAGTCGTGTGTGCACAGAAATGACATATTACCTTAAAAAGCATTTTCAAAAGAATAAATAGATAATTTCCTATAAGAACCACTTAGTCAAAGGTCCACCTACCATTTCCCCATCACAAACTGGCAATAATGAAATAATTTTAATTTGGTAGCGTTAAAGCAAAATCTTTTCTTTGATCAGATGGTATTTCACAAGCCATCCCTCCATCCATCTTTCTTGACTACATAAACTTATTGTGTCCTCAGGGCTGCAGAAGACTTATGACTATCTATTCCATTCTACTGAGAGCCTTGTTTGTTTACAATGTACTATATTAGTGATTTATGTGTTAAATCATGTCTTCCTATGGGTAAAAATCTCATGTGCAAGCTAGAGTTAGTTGGAAAGATCTCTGATAACAAATTTCTATGATATTGTACTGGAGAAGCGAAGTAGATTTTACTACAATGTGGGCAGGGAACATGGGCCTCCAACTCCTTGTAACCTCGGGACATCCAAGGAAATTTCATAGATTTATGTCAGGCAGCCAATCTCTGCACAACAGCTTGATCCCATCCCAAGTACTTCTCCATTCCTTTCAGACCCTTCCTCATCCCGTGAGGAGATTTAATAACAGAGTTGGAATCTGAGGACATTAATACTAATTTAGTCAACCTTACTTTATATTATTTCCTTATAGATTTGCTGAGGAGGGGATTCTGTCATGTAGAGCAGCTGTCCATAACCTCAATGCATCCCTACCCGGCGACATTCCTCCGAAAGCCCCAGAAACTTAAACATATGTTCTGTATGTGTAGATATGATTGCGAGGAAGGGAAGATGATGCTTCAGCAGAGGGCAATTTTTCGAAACATGTTTTATTTGTTTTTGTCATCCCTCCTGGATCTAACACTTAGAGAAGGGAATATTCTGGTCTTTTAAGTCTACAGTCTCTTACCTATATAGGCTATTAAAAATTTGTAAAGCTTTGAAATTCACCTTTAAATTGAGTAGATATATTGCATGTTCCTGTTTTGTCCCTTGCTCAGAATATGTTCCTATTCTGATTAGAAATATATTTTTAATTGATTTAATTACTTTTAATCTGCAAGAGATATGTCTGGCCTATATTCCATGGTATAAAAGTTTTATTTTAGCCCTTAAAGGATTGGTATAAAAATCAATTTTACAATCATAAACTGTAAAACATATAAATTTGATTTGTCCTTTGCTTTATAAAAATTGCATCTACCATCTTTATGCAGAAAATGATGAAGGAATCTCTAGAGATTTTAAAGCTACCTGCATTTAAAAGGAAAAGCACTAACGAAAAATGAAATGGGAGGTAACTCCTTACATTAGATGAAGATTGATTTCTGTAATTAGGATAAAGGCCCAATAAGCAACTATCCTGGGGCATTAGGCCTAGTCTGGACATGTTTTTTTTTCCTTCTAGGTTGATGTATTGATTTTATATTGATATTTCCATTATCCTCACAGTTTTTCTTTAAGGATTCATTTGTTGATTCAACTTCTTACTCAGGCAGAAGCAGGAGATATTAAAAAATGAAGAAGCCATCTTGATAATGGCTATTCTGCTCACCAGGAACACAGAAACTTCTAAACTCCACCTTGTCTCAGTTTTGCAAATTAAATTGACAGTTTGTTTTTTGTTTATGTTGAACACAAGCACCAGTTTATTGTAGCCATAAGACACAGAAACAATGCTCCCAAATGAGAACCAGTTTATATAATTCTTGTGTATTTTCTGCAGTGCTTAATCTGCATTTGTTATTGTCACATAATATAATAATGACATGCACGCAAATGACAGTATGCTTGCTGCTTGTTAAAATGGAAAATGGCTTACATATAGCTAGGAAAGCAGCTACCAGCTCTTAGCTGTTTTGTGTTTGAAGGTGCTCTACAGAAAATCAAACACAAGTGACAGACAGGGATCCTTCAACTGTTTTCAGATTTAATGCAAACCTGTCAGACGTCCTGGGAAAAGGAGAACAATCTTTCTATATATTTTTTAACTTATTTATCTATTTTCGACCCTTTCCAAACAATAGAAAGTGACAGATACAAATAGAATATATACACCATAAAACAGATAATTCCACAAATATAAGGAACAACATCCTAAAAATGGATCCCTAGAAATAAGAAATTGGGAACGTGAGAACATTTGGAAAAAATGTGTAGCAATGATTACCATCGTAATTGCAGATGACTTTTAACAATAGAAAAATAATGGATGAGTGGACAACAAAATGGCAGATAAAATTCAATACTAAAAAATGCAAAGTAATGCAGTAATGCACACTGGAAAACATAATCCCAACACACACACACACACACACACACACACACACACACACACACACACA
>ML685831.1:1114935-1154349 GCA_007922175.1 Pelusios castaneus
ACACACACACACACACACACACACACACACACACACACACACACACAAAATGATGAGGTCTAAATTAGTTGTTACCACTCAGGAAAGAGATCTTGGAGTCATTGTGGATAGCTCTCTGAAAACATCCACTCAACATGCAGCACCAATCAAAGAAAGCTAAAAGAATATTGGGAATCATTAGGAAAAGGATAGATAATAAGACAGAAAATATCACACTGCTTCTTTATAAATCCATGATACATCCGCATCTTGAAAACTGTATACAGATCTGGTTGACCCATCTCAAAAAGGCATATTAGAATTGGAAAAAGTACAGAAAAGGGCAACAAAATTTATTAGGAGGATGTAAAAGCTTCCGTCTAAGGAGAGTAAGACTGGACTTTTCAGTTTGGAAAAGAGACAAATTAGAAGAGATGTGATAGAGAGCTATAAAACCATGACCGATGTAGAGCAGGGGCATCACTGCCCCGAAAATAGGTTGAAGTCCCAGCTGGACTCAGGCCACTGATGCTGGGAGTAGCCCTATGTCGATTTAGGGCTACCCCAGGACTACACCAATGCCCTCCCTGCCAGTGGGGGGGGGGCCCGGGGGGAGCCTGGCATGCCCCCCAAAGGGCAGGGCAGAGCCTGTGTGATGCTGTCTGGATTTAGGGAAGCATTTATGATATTATTTTCTATTCATATATCCTAAATGCTCTATAATCCATAAGAACTATGTCATGTTTGGTATCAATAGAAAGGTAGTAATTTGCTGGGAATGATTATATAGTTTATGTCTAGGAATTCTATTTGGATTAGAAGTTAGTTTAGATAGGAATTTGGTGTTCTATCTATACTTTAACTTGTGTGATTTTGTGGAAATATCTGAGAGGGGCGGGTGTGTCAAACCATTGTGTCCTTAATGTTAAGGAATGTGCCAGGTGATATGGGCCCATTGTGTCCTTAATGGCTCATCAGTTTACTCCCTGGGCCCATTGTAGCTGGACAATTCCTAAACATTAAGGACACAATGGATTGACACACCCGCCTCTCTCAGCCATTTCCATAAAATCACACAAGTTAAAGTACAGATAGAACACCAAATTCCTATCTAAACTAACTTCTAATCCAAATAGAATTCCTAAACATAAACTATATAATAATTCCCAGCAAATTACTACCTTTCTATTGATGTCAAACATGACATAGCTCCTATGGATTATAGAGCATTTAGGATATATGAATAGAAAATAATATCATAAATGCTTCCCTAAATCTAGACAGCATCACACCCTGCCCACATGCCCTGCCAGGGTCCCTGTCCCCCTTTGCCCCATTGCACGCAAGGGGTGACCCCCTGCCACCGTGGATCTGCCCAAGGTCCCCCTAGCCCCTAGAAGTCGACCTAGAGCATCCAGTGTGGACGCTCTAGGTCGACTTTGTAAGTTCCCCTTTAAGTTGCCTTTAATTTTAAGTGTAGACACACTAAGTCGACTCAACTATGTTGACTTTAAGTCGACTTAGTTAAGATGACTTAGTTAAAGTCGACTTAAAAGTGCAAGTGTAGACATAGCCAAAGGGAGCAGAACAGTATTTCAAAGTGACTGACAAGTACAGTTTGGCTGACAAAATTGTGCTTGATGTTAGTTTTCTAATCTTGGTTGTAGCTAGTATGATCTTGGCACTATTCCATTGCTCAGGGTGGAGAAGACAGGGATGTTTTCAAATCAAATGATAGTAGAAACAATGCCATGGACTATCCACTAGCAATATTATAGCCTGAGTATAGACCTCAAATCTCTACAGCTGCCCATAACTGTGTTTGAATGTGATTTCAAATACTATTACTATCTGTCATAGTTTAGTGACAAGTCCACTGTGCCAGGTCTATGGATTGAAGAGCGGGATTTTTTTTTATTTTTTTTTTTCATTTTAAGAGCCATATGCCAGTGTTTCCAAGTCAGGAACAAAGATATAGAGAAACATTTCTCAAATTGTTTTTCTTTGATCTATTCTGGTCTTTGATATATGGAAGGAACTGTTTGGCTTCATGGGACTATCACAAGAAAAACCTTTCACTCTTACCTCAGGTAATGTTCAAAGTGCAGCCAAACTGCAGCGAAATGGAAAAATACCTCAAAGATACAGGTTTCTGCCTCCATATCCTAATCTCTAAATCATTAACAGTTCACTCTTACTTCTTTCCCCCAGCTTTAATAACTCTCCTGTCTCCGTGCTTTAGTTTGTTCATATACCATCCACAAAAATTCAATGTTTTGGGGTAATTTATTGCTCAGATCAGAGTAATTCCAATCTTATTCCATGAAAAATGAAGGGTTTAGAGCTTTGGGGACTCTGTACTGAGCACTGAGTAATGAATCAGATTCCCAGTTAAGATGATTGGAAAAGTCTGTTATTAACTAGGGAATAGCAAATTGCATCCTTTACTACAAGCTTGGTAGGATATGATCTTGTAGAATATACTAACATATACAGTGGCATTATGACATTCTTAGCTACTATGATAACACATTGTGTAAAATATTTGATAGTGACTTTTATATCAGTAGAATTGAGAATCTTTGGTTTCCTCGTTCTTAGAAAATGCTTCACCTAACACATCACAATTTCTATCTGTTAAACACTTTGGGGTGAATTGTGACAGCCCATGCACCCTGGTGCAAATATTGTATCACAGACAGGCCTAACAGAGTCTCTGAAAGTGTGGGAGAGTATGGTGAATGCTATAATTTTTCAAAGGATGAAGAGTGAGTCCATCCCTGCCCCCCCAATTCTCCACTTTAGGCCCTGACTTACCCTGCCTTGCTGTGTGAACCCCCATTCCTGGGGCAGCTCACACCCAACCTCCAGCATATAGTTGGTCTCCTAGGACATTGAAGTGTGCTCCCTCTGGTTATATCTACACTAGAAAAATTAAGTTGACTTTATTAAGTCGACTTAACAAAAATCGACTTAACTTTTCTAGTGTAGACAAAGCCCCTTTTCAACCTGATTAAGTCGACGTAACACTTTAAGTCAACTTAATAAGGTCCATTTAGGTGCTAATCCCCATCCACACTGGCTTAAGTCGACCTAATAAGGTCAATTTAAGCATTACATCGACCTAAAAAGAGGTGTTATTAAGTCAACTTAACTTTTCCTTAAGTTGACTTAAGGAAGTGCTTAAGTCGACTTAAGGAAAGCCCACTGTGGACGCGGAGTAGTTTAGGTTGACTTAAGCCTCCTTAAGTCGACCTAACTTGTAAGTGCAGATGCACCCCCTGTGACTAGCCACTCATGGAATGGTCCCCCATTGAGCACCCCCAGACACCAGTTGCAACCCTGGAAACTTCTATCTTGCAAGGTTCAGTGCACACCCACTGGGCATTGCAAGCTCATTTAGCCTTGTCTGTCAATTTAACAAAGAAATTGATACTCAACACCTTTGCTCTCAGTCAGGCCTTCCAACATACTCACTCTCAACATTGGTACCACTTTAGATAAAACAAACACAAAATTATTGATTACAACAAGATTTTCAGTGAGTATAAGGCAAACTAATCTAAAATCAAATATTAATTCAGTCAAGGAGATAATCACCATCAAATAAAAGATAACACATTCTAAACTATGATCACTGTTTCAGTCATGTTCAGCTTACCCGCAGGGTTTACCACTGATAGTTTTTGGCCAGAGTCTGCTTTCTCTCCTGTAAGTAAGTTTTCAGTCCTTGTTGTTGCGTAGAAGATGCTTTTCAGGGAAGAGCCTTATTCAGTCCAAAGTATGTCTTTTTTCTCTTTTCAAACCATCTCAGCCCCCTCTTCTTGTGGTGAGGTGATTCTTCCCTCTTGAGCTAAGATAGACGAGCTGCATTGTTCTTTTATGCATGCTTCTTCTGGGTGTGTGAACCTCTGTTTGCCTGCCTACACTTGAGTCATGTGGAATATCTTTGGGGACATGTTTCATGTTGTAGGAAACATGCCACCATAACAGTACTATAGAGCATGCCATGAGCATTCCAACCCCCCCTTACAAGACATTTTTTGTATTAGACCACAAACAGTTACAGTGCAAGGGTGAACAGGAAAGATACCCAGATCACATTACAGAGGGGTGCAAGGGTGGAGGTGCAATATGTCACACCACAGCTAGCCCATGTCAGCTGACTTGGGTTTCTAGGGCTTGAATTGTGGGCTGCTTAACTACAATGTATATGTTCAGGTTTGGGCTGAAGCCCAGGCTCTGGGACTCCACATCCACTTTGGTAGGTTATACAAAATGATCTGGATAGCTATTCTAGCCCAGCTTCTGGTAAACACATTTCTATATCATTGTGGGCACGAATTGGAACCCTTTTGACCAGTCTTAGTAGAGAGGCCAAGCTTTGAATGGACATGAAAGCTGAACTTAACTGTTGGAACAATTTAACGCAGGTCATAATGGATTTTTCATCACTGGCAATTTTAAACTCAAGATAGGACATTTTTAAAAGATCTGTGATAGTTCAAAAGGAATTATTTGGGGGAAGTTCTATGGCCTGTGTTACAGAGGAGGTCAGACTAGATGATCACAATGGTCCCATCTGGTATTGGAATCTATGAATTTATAAACTTTCACCTCACCCTTAGAAGTGATCAGTACAGTGTGGAGGCACGTTGACAGAACTGTGTGAAAAAGCCTTTCTTCTGTTTTGAGAATTTAAAAATAAAAACTTCCAATTCCAGTACTGTTAGTCTGAAATCTTTTATGAATACTAAAGAAAGCTGAAAAACAAAACACCATATGGGCTATGTCTACACTGGCAATTTAAGTTGATTTAAGAAGGCTTAAATCAACTTAAATGAAGCCACGTCCACACTAGGCTTTCATTAAGTCGACTTTGTGAAAGTACAATTGCAGGGTGTTGGCCCTGGGGCCACTCGAGTCTCTCCCATAGGTACCGCAAGGGCAAATATGGCAGCAATGCACCAAAAAGCCACAGTCACGTACGCAGCGCCATGGTGCTAGCTGTTTTTAGCTGGTTAAGCTGCAGTCACGTACACAGCACGAGCTGTGGTATAAAAGGGAGGTCCTAAGCAGGTACAGTCAGAGTCAAATCAATGGAGGAAGATGCCGCTGAGCTGACGAACTGATCACCTGGAGGCAACTCCCCGGTCCAAGAATCCTGGGACCGAGCATGGCCGACCAGTATCCAGATCTAGTGACTGCTAGCAAGCAAAGCCCAGGTAAGCGTTCGTGAGGCGCTGATGCCCACCCAAGCCAAGGGTAAGAAAGTCCAATTGGTACCTAATGAATCACAGCACCCTGAATTGTAATTGCCCAAGGGGGAAAGAAATAGAAGTTTTAGCCCTGGGAATCCTGGGAGTAATTGTTGTGTTAATCATGGGGCTTTGCTTATTTTTGTTGTGCCTCAAAGCCATTAAGAGGATACAAGAGTTCGAATTGTAGTTTAATAATTTAATAAACGTTACATAAATTGTATCTAACCAAAAAGAAGAGGCTCCAGTCTTCTGTCTGATTGGTCCGGGTTGGTGCCCGGTGTCCCGCCCATATGAATCTACCACTGCAGCCTCGTTCTCATAACAGCAACAGACTTGTGAAATTCCTTAAGTCGACTTAATGAAAGCTTGACTCCTTAAGTTGACTTAAGGACGGTGTGGACATGGAGTAACCCTTAAGTCGACTTTATTAATCGACTTAAGGGTGATTAGGTCGATTTAACAAAGTGGACAAAGTCGACTTAAAACTAAGTAGACCTAGTCCACTTTATTAAGTTGACTTTAATAAAGTTGACTTTAAGTCGACTTAAAGTTGACCTTATTAAGTCGACTTAACAAAGTCAACCTAACTTTTTCTAGTGGAAACATAGCCATGCAGAGTTGAGATCTGTTCATGCATCTGTACGTGAGATGAAGAGGTAACCCTTTGAGGCCCAAATATCCAAGAGGCACAAGAAGCCATGAAGTTAAAAATAACATGCCACTAAACCAGGGGTCGGCAACCCCCGGCACACGTGCCAGATTGGCACACAGGCGAGCCTGAGCGGCACACGGAGCCGCTCAGGCTCCCCTGCTGCCCCCACAAACTGGCACGCGGCTGAGGGTCCCTGTTGGCTGCACCCCTTTGCTGGATGGCAGGAGGAGAGGAGAGTAGAGGGGAGCGGAGTGGAGCGAGTCACGTCGCCCTGGCCAGACCAGAGCCGTGCCACTGCCGACTGGGCAGAGCCAGCCCCGGCCATGGTTGGCAAGAGGGCAGGTCGGGTTGGCCCAGCCGGAGGTGCCGCTGTCGGCGGGCGGCCTCCGGTTCCTGGCCCCGGCTCCTGCCGGCAGTGGCGGCTCTGGGTGGGCTGAGCCGATTAGCCCTCTTGCCGACCATGGCCCGGGCCAGCTCTGCCCTGCCGGCAGCGGCGCGGCTCTGGGCTAGCCGGGGTGACATGACCTACTCTGCTCTCCTCTCCTCCTGCCATCCAGCAAAGGGGTGGGGCCAGCAGGGGCCATCAGCCCCGTGCTGCCCCTGCGGACAGAGCTGGGAACCAGAGGCTGCCCACCAGTTGATGCCAACCCAGGCCTTGCCATGGCCGGCAGGGCACTTGGTCTGGCCTTGCCCCCTTTTGGCTCCGCCCCTGGCACCTGCTGAGGGTGCAGTGGGTGGGACTGGCACGGGGCCGGTGAAGGTTGCCGACCCCTGCACTAAACTGTGATGAGTTTTTAAAGGTTTATGTCATTTGTCCAATAGGCTGGCTTTTCATTACAAATCTGAATTTACCATTAAATTCACTATGAAAAGCAAGTTTAAAAACATAAAAAATCTATGTCAATAGTTAGATGGGAGGTATGGGAGTCAAAGAGTTCAGTGAATGGTATCATTCATCATACAGTCACTTTCTTATTCTATGCTATTCTTTTCCTACTAGTATGAGAATGAGGCCTTAAATTGATTAATGTTTGTTCTAAGTAGAAAGCTGAAAGGAAGGAAATGAACACTGGAGTACACACTGTGGCTATGTCTACATTTTGAAACTTAGGTCGACTTTATTAAGTCGACTTTATTAAGTTGATCTTATTAAGTCGACTTAAAGAATCTACACAAGACTCTTAAGTTGACTTAAAGATGACTTTATGAAGTCGACCTAGAGAATCCACATTAGACTCTCTAAGTCAACTGGTTAAGTCAAAGGGGAGTGGAGACTTTGGAGCCTAGGGGGCTTGTCCAGGAGAGAGCCAGCCCCATGGATGGGGGGGGAGGGGCTGGCTCTCTCTGAGACAGGTAAGCCTCTAGTGGCTTGTCCGGGGGAGAGCCAGCCCTCCGCAGGGCTGGTTCTCCCAGAGACCGGAAAGCCACCGCCGGCTCTCCTGGCTCCGTTCTCCCCGGGACCACTCAGGTCCCGGGGAGAAAGGAGCACGGGCTCTCTTCTGGCCCAGACAATGGGGTCCCAAGCGGTCCTGACCAGAAGGAAGCACTGCTTTGTTCTCCCTGGACTCGCGGGGTCTGGGCAAGAAGGGAGCGTGCTCCAGCCGACACGGGATACCCAGGGTTTCCCGTGTCAGCTGGAGCGCGGGGCTGGCAATTGCTGGCCCCGTGCTCCAGCTGACAGGAAACACCGGGGATTCCCTGTTGGCTGGAGGGCCGTGCTGCCATGGCCCTCTGGCTGATTGGGAAACCCCAGGGATTTCCTATCTGCTGGTGCGCAGTTCTGGAGAAGGGACCGCGGGGCTCCCTTCTCCCCGGGACTCCCTTTTCCTGGCCAGAGGGGAGTCCCGGGCTCCTTTCTCCCCAGGACTGCTCAGGGCTGGTGGCTTCCCGGTCTCAGGGAAAAGTAGCCTGGTGTGGGACTGGCTGTCCCTGGGACTAGCCACGAGAGGCTTCCCGGGGAGAAGGGAGCCCCTGGGGTTCTCCAGTCAGGGTTCCCACTGGAGTCCTGGCTGGGGAGCCCTTCTTCCCAGGACCGAGCCTCCTCTGGCAGGGAAGCCATGGGTCTGGGAAGACGGGAGCAGGGGCTCCCCAGGGAACAAGGGAGCCACAGTGGCTCCCTTGTCCTCCCGCCCTAGCTCGACTAAGTCAACTTAGGGCATCTACACTGGCTGAAGTCGACTGAAGTTGACTTAAGCTCTGGTTCGAATTAAAACGAGTAGTTATTAATTCAAACTAGTTTTTCCTTAGTTCAATTTAAGGAGCAGCTTAAGTCAAATTAAGGAAAGCCCAGTGTAGACATGGAGTAAATTATGTCGACTTAAGCCTCCTTAAATTGACTTAATTTCTAAGTGTAGATGCACCCTGTGATGTTAGCATTTTAAAGTGCTTCTGTCCCTTAAAATTTCATGGAGGTAAAAGAGTAAAATGGTCTGAATTTCCATGGTACCCGTAAGGTCCAGAATCTGAAAAAACATGTAAATTTGGGATTTTCCTTTACTTCAGTGAGACTTAAGCAAATATTACAAGTTAAGCATCCACTTAGATGCTTTCCCAAAATCAGGGCCTCAGTTATTTTCTTTTTCTAATATAGATTCATAAAGACTGACGAACAGAGGCAAGCACAATAACAAGCTTAATGTTGAATACCTCTAAAGTAGAAATTTAACCCCTGATCTTGCATCTCACTCACCATAGGATTTAAGGATTAAAACTGATTAGTTTTATGGTTGACCTTTATATTACCTTAAACTCTTTGCTAATCAACTGAGATATTTTTCATGCTTTGTTTTTGATGCAATCTCTTTTACTATTCAAGTTTATCCAAGCTCACCCAGCTCTGTTTAAGAAAATGGCACTTCACAAGCAGGCTTTTGTGTATTTCACAGGCATTTTTCCCTGGCACTTGACAAATGAGAGTGGATCTGAAGGAGGCTTAAATGAAGAAGATCTCTGAAGACATACTATTAATTGATAGTCCAATTTGCTCATGCTCAAGAGATACTTTCATCAACTAGTCACTTTTTGTACAATGCCTGTCATATTTTAGTTAAAAAAAATCCCAAGAAAGCTAACTCCTTTATCTTATTTTATATTACTTTATTGATTTGATGCTGTGCTCATCTCAAATGACATGGTTACACCTTTGAAAAGTATCATGGCACTTTGGTTACAAAAAAATATTTTCTTGTCTGCTTCTGATTACAACTCATCTAAAGTAAGAAAATATAATGCAGTACTTACGTCTTCGGAAAAAGATTTTTATTCAGTAAAATATTATGACTATCAGAGAGAAAGTTTAGTAAAGTTGGACAGAACCACACTATGTATCTAGGTAAATTAGACACATCACACTGCACTGTGGCTCAGACTTTCAAAAATGCTGAAGCTTTTCATAACCGTGTAGCCTTTGAAGTCAATGGGAATTTTACTACTGACTTCTGCTGGAACAGAGTTAAGCCAATGTTAAGAACTTCTGAAAATCCCACTAAATAAGGGCAGAACAAATTGCACTGTGTCCTGCATGTTTTCTTAGTAGGTCTGTTTCTATAGCTGTGCAATTCTGTTCAGTAGAGGCACATGAACTAAAGTTCCCTTGAAGTGACAAAGGACAATGCTGGCATGACATTCTCTGTGAAGGGTCTTTGGCTTTGGAGAATTTGTTTCCCTTTCTTGTCTGCCAATTGTGTCAATCTTCCAGATACACTGCAAGGCTTATCTCTCTTTTGGTCAACTAGATAAAAGATTGGTTGACAGGATGGAAATGTCCTGTGATGCTTACGCACTGTTATTTAAGGTTAGAATTGCTGAGCAGTTTATTAAACCAATTTGAATTCACAGAGTGTCTTCTTTCTGTTATTTGAAATATTGTTTATTTTAATTTGTACAGCATTCAAAGCTTAGGATAAATAAATCTGGAGGTGGGTAGATGTTTACACCTGTGCATAACAGCCAAAGTATGTATGATCAACACTCATAATATAGGGTTTATTTTAAACTTTGTATTCTGTTCCTGATTACTATGAAAGAAATATATAGATTCAGAAACCAGAAGGAAGCATTGTGATCATCTGGCCTGATTTTCTGTGTAACACAGCTATCTAACTTCCCCAAAATAATTTCTAGACCATATTTGATAGAAAAAGAAATCCAGTCTTGCCTTAAAAGTTGTCAGCGATGGAGAATCCACAATGACTCTTGGTAAATTGTTCCAATGGTTAATTACTCTGACTTTTAAAATCTTATGCTCTATTTCCAGTCAGAATTTCTCTAACTTCACCTCCTAGTCATTGGATTGTGTTACACCTCCCGCTGCTAAACCAAAGAACCTATTACCATATATTGGTATCTACCCATGTATAGATAGTAATCAAGTCACCTCTTAACTTTCTCTTTATTAAATTAAATAGACTGAGCTCTTTGGCTATGTCTACACTTACAAAGTTAAGTCAACTTTGTTAAGTCGACTTAACAAATTGACTACACTTTAAGTCAACTTTGTTAAGACGATTTAACAGCAGAGATAGCCATTATATTGGCTTTAAGTCGACTTAATAAAGTCGATTTAGCGTTAATCCCTGTTTAACCTGGCCTTAAGTAGATTTAAGGAGTCGATTTAAGGCTTAAATTGACCTAAATGGAGGAGTTATTAAGTCGATTTAAGAAAAGCCCAGTGTGGATGCATCCTTAAATTGACCTAATTTGCTAGTGTAGATGCACCCTTGGAGCCTATCCCTATAAGACAAGTTTTCTAATGTTAATTGTTCTTGTGGGCCACTCCTAACCCTCTCCAATTTATCAACATCCTTCTTTAATTGGGGCACCAGAACTGGACATAGTATTCCATCAGCAATTGCACCAGTACCAAATACAGAGATAAAGTAACTTCTCTACTCCTACTTGAGATTCCCTTATTATGCACCCACAGATCACATTAGCTGTCTTGGACACAGTGTTAAACTGGGAGTTCATGTTCAGCTGATTATCCACCACAGTCCTCAAATATTTTTCAGCATCACTAATTTCCAGGATATATAGTACCCCATCTTGTAAGTATGGCCTGTCTTCTTAGTTCCTAGAGGTATCCTGTCACAGTTCTAAGCCACTGCACTTTCATTTCCCAATGGTGATTCAGCAAGGGCATCCAGTCTTGACTTTCAGTTCCTCAGCTGTTTCCTCTGTAATGTGAAGACATATGTCTCTCTCTGTTTTCTGACTTAGGTCTTGTCTTCACTGATGGCAGTGAATTCGCAGTCATCAGATCAATCTGTCTGATTGACTATTGGGTCTGTGAAGATCCGCTCAGCCGATCAGGAAGCCGACACTGGAAGACAACCCTTGCAGAAGTAGCCCTGAGTCAGAGGGAAGGGGTTTCCCTCCGGCTCAGGCTACAGAAGACAGTGTGGTAAGTAGAAGGTACGCAAGATGTTTTAAGTACTTTGTGTATCTCCCTCTGATTTCCGCCAAAATCCTGCAGCAGTATAGACCAACCCTGGGGTATTCTCAGGATAGAAAGTTCCCTTCTCTTCACTGTGTCATTCCTAGCACAGATAGGTTGCCCTAGGACAGTGGCTTGCTTTAGCTTCAAAGACAGATAAAAGTGTAATTGCTACAGATATAGATTAACACAGAGTTCTTTCCAAGCAAGCCTCCTTTATTCTTAAGGTAAAAACATTACAAAGAAAACTTTAAAAAAATCAATGAAAGAACCTACACCAGAATTTATCCCATCTCTTACATGGGCTCTGGCAAGTACAATCTTTTAATACCCCACTCCAGGAGCATCTTGCAGTTACAAGTTCATTGGAGCTTCAGCTTAGAACAAACACCCAGTGTTATGAGGCTTCAGTTGGCCAAGTCTTTCCAATCCCTCCCTAACAATTGGAGTCTGTCCATTTGCTGGATGAGGAAGGAGCCTTAGTCTGAAACCCAGGGTTTTATCTTTATCTTTTATCTTTTTCTTTGTGTGGGCCGGTGCACAGTGTGTCTGTGATTCCTTTCATCAGACAGGGTGTTGGGCGGAATCTCCTCAGTTCAGAGTACCAGTCAGTCTGCCTTTCTTACCTTAATCTTTATAGTCCTGTTCTGGAGATAGAGATGTTAATATCTGTCCAACTGGCATGTACAGACTTCCCCTTATATTAGTGGAAAGGCTTATCTGGCCTTTGCCCTAGAACATTGTTTCTCAATGTTTAGTGGACCAGGGAACACCTAAAGGTATTAATTACCTTACACCTGATGAAAACATTCTCAAAAAAGTTGGTAAGAGTGGTGGGAGCTTTAAAATACCCCAGTTGCAGCAAAACTTCCAGGTGTGTGTCAACATCCACTGCCACATGGCTGGAAGCTTTGATGTGGCTGGGGCATTAAATTGCACCTTCCACCTTCCCACTCAGACCCCTCAACAGGGAGGGGTCAGAGTGGGTCATGGAACACTTGCACTGTATCTGAGTAGTACCTGGAAGACGGGCTGAAAAACACTGCTCTAGAGGGCCATGGAATGCCAGTTAAGGAAATCCAGGCCCATCCACTCTACTCTGTTCCAGCTCAGATCCCTTAATCTATGCAGGCAGTATCAGTCCTCCACACTTTTCATGTTATACCCTATGCAACGTCCCACTTTCCCCAGACATGAAGGTTTCTGTAGCCTGTGGTTCTGGTCATTCCCTCTTATTTTGGATTATTGTCATTCCAGGAAAGCCTCTTGCCAGGTTGCTTTCTCCTGTCTGCTTGCTCCTCTGGTGCCACCATGACTCTCAGGTTCTCAACCTTTTTGTTGTCCTAGCTGCTGTGTGGCTGCCAATCAGCACTGGCCAGCACTTTATAAGAACATAAGATAACCAGTGGTTCATCTAGCTTCCAACAATGGCCAAAACCAGCTGCTTCAAAGGGAATGAACAGAACAGGTAATCATCAAGTGATCCATCCCCTGTCACCCAGTTCCAGCTTCAGGCAAACAGAGGGTAGGGACACTTCAGAGTATGCTTTTGCATCCCTGTCCATCCTGGATAATAGTCATTTGTGGATGACTCCCTCCATGAACTTATTTAGTTCTTTCTTAAACCTTATGGTCTTGGGCTTCACAACATCCTCTGAAAAGGACTACGACAGGTTGCATTGTGGCATTGCATGAAGAAATAATTCCTTTTGTTTATTTAAAACCCGCTGGCTATTTATTTCATGTGGTGACCACTAGTTCTTGTGATATGAGGAATAAATAACACTTTTTATTAACTTTCTGCATATCGGTCATGATTTTATAGATCTTTATCATATAACCCCTTAGTTGTCTCTTTTCCAAGCTAAAAATCCCAGTCTTATTCATCTTTCCTCATATGGAAGCTGTTCCATACTCATAATCATTTTTGTTGCCCTTTTCTTTACCTTTTCCAATTCTAATATCTTTTTTGAGATGGGACAACCAGATCTGCACAGAGTATTCAAGATGTGGGCATATCATGGATTTATAGAGTCAATATGACATTTTCTGTCGTATTATCTACCTCTTTCCTAATAATTCCCAACATTCTGTTAGCTTTTTTGATCACTGTTGCATATTAAGTGGATGTTTTCAAAGAACTATCCACAATGACTCAAAGATCTCTTTCCTGAGCGGTAACAGCTAATTCATCATTTTATATGTATAGTTTGGATTATGTTTTCCAATGTGCATTACTTTGTATTTTTTAGTATTGAATTTCATCTACCATTTTGTTGCCCA
Organism: Pelusios castaneus; assembly: GCA_007922175.1. Lineage (NCBI taxonomy): Eukaryota > Metazoa > Chordata > Testudines > Pelomedusidae > Pelusios > Pelusios castaneus. The sequence continues at coordinate 1,128,545 of ML685831.1, forward strand.
GTCACTCAGTTTTTGTGAAATCCTTTTGTAACTCTTCTCAGTCTGCTTTGGACTTAAATATCTTGAGTAGTTTTGTATCATCTGCAAATTTTTCCACCTCACTGTTTACTCCATTTTCCAGATCATTTATGAATATGTTGAATAGTATTGGTCCCACTGCAGACCTGGGGGAGAGCACTATTTACCTCTCTCCATTGTGGAAACTGACCATTTATTCTTACCCTTTGTTTCCTATCTTTTAACCAGTAATTGATCCAGGAGAAGATCTTCCCTCTTATTCATGACAACTTACTCTGCTTATGAGCCTTTGGAGAGGGACCTCATCAAAGGTTTTCTGAAAATTTAAGTGCACTATATCCACTGGAGCACCTTGTCCTGATGCTTGGTGACCCCCTAATAGAAAATCTAGTGGATTGATGAGGCATGATTTCCCTTTACAAAAACATCTTGATCCTTCCCCAACAAATAGCATTCATCTATGTGTCTGATAATTCTGTTGTTTACTATAGTTTCATCCAATTTACCAGGTACTGAAGTTAGACTTACTAGTCCATAATTATTGAGATTGCATCTGAAACTTTTTAAAAATTGGCATCGTATTAGCTATGCTCCAGTCATCTGGTACAGAAGCTGATTTAAATGACAGGTTGCATACCACAGTTTGTAATTCTACAGTTTCTCATTTGAGTTCCTTCAGAACTCTTGTGTGAATGCCATCTGGTCCTAGTGACTTATCATTGTTTAGATTATCAAATTGTTCCAAAACCTCCTGTAATGACCCCTCAGTATGGGACGGTTCTTCAGATTTGTCACCTAAAAAGATCTTTCATGTTCTGCATTAACCTGTTTGTCGATAAGCGAGCATGAGGTATATACACCCCATGACACTTTGCCTCTTGGCCTCTGGAGGATCCAGTTTGAACAACTATAATTGTATCTCCTTGGGAATGGAAGTGGTTTCAGAGCTTGATAACGGATCAAGTTCATTAGCATCCCTTGTCCCCACTAGAGAAGTTTCATACCATATTACAATAGTACATAGACAATTACATTTTTAAATACAGTGCACCCCAACAATGTTAATCCCAATTCAATAAGGTTTAATTTAACTCAGTAAATCTTATGTTCCAAAAGGTTTGTTCAGGATTCTGTCAGTCTGACATTTTTTAAAATATATTTTTATTTAACCGTATTAAAATGCATGTTGTTTACTTGCACCCAGTTTACCAAGCGATCCAGATTGCTCTATGTCAGTGACTGGTCTTCTTCATTATTTACTACTGCCCCAATTTGTGTCACCTACAAACTTTTATCAGTGCAGATTTTATGATTTCTTCCAGGTATTTTGTTTTCTTCCAAGGCACGCAGCCCTGAAATACAATATACAGCACCTAACCAATATGTAATTTATAAAGAAGCTGTTAAAAATAGTCCACAGAGTACAAAATCAAATATATTGGAGGAAATAGGTTGAAACACAGTATTTTCTTTGGTTGGTTAGAATACAGTTCTATTTTGCAGTATAGAAGGGATACAACTCTGTTCCCAGGTATATATTGTGTAAACTAAAAGATGGAACATGTGATGTGACTGGCTGGCCTGAACACAGGTAATTTAGTAGGGTAGCTGTGTTGTGCCTTTCCTCTCAAATGAAAAAAATGTCACACATGGCTTTTTACTATGGCATTTTATTGACTGGCATAATATTTTACAAAATGCTGCTATCTCCTTATATATTATGCATGCATAATTTTCTTCATTTCTTATTCTCATACACAAATTGTTTCCTAAAAGTTAAATCATTTAAATGATCATTATCGTTTTGGGAAAAAAAATGATATTTTTATGGCTATTAGTCAGCTTTGTTATGTAGTAAATGAATGTTATCTTCCTGTATTTTGGTGGCCTTTAAATGTTAATAGTAAATAAGAAGCACAAAGAACATCTTTCCCCTTCTGGTCCAGCTTTGCTGTCACAGACACAGAATCTAAAGGTTGAATCTAAATGATATCGCCAAAGTAGCAGAATTTTAAAACTTCATTGGAAAAATTAAGACTGTAACCAAACATAGACAGCCTATATTAGCTTTTGAGTAGGTCAGCAATTTAAGTCCCCAAGAAAAACTTGGACAAAAATGAATACTTTGGTTTAATTAAAATTTGTCTTTGAATAAACCCCCAAACCTTTTTTTTTAATTTTGCCATTTGAAACCCAAAATTAAGATAGCTTTTTTTCCTGAAAATGAACTTATTCAATCTTTCTATGAAAATCTGAAAATCTTTGATAAAAACATATATTTTTCATGAAAGAAGCAAGGTGGGTATGGTAACATGTTTTGTTGAGTCAACTTCTGTTGGTGTGAAGGACATGTTTTTGGTCTTTGTAGGACTCTTCTTCAAGTCTGGGAAGGGTAACCAGACTGTAGCTTAATATAATTGGGACAGATTGTTAAGCATAATGTTGTAGGAAACCACTTAAAATGAAGTGGGCAATTAAGAGTTAGCAGGCAATAGGATGTGTTACAAATTGTTATAATGAGTCACAAAATCAGCCTCTCTTAAATTCACGAGTTTTGGTACCTGGCAGAATTAGGAGTTTAAGTTCTTAGTCTCATCTTTTGAAGATATGGCACAGGTTTCTGTTGAAGATGAGGACTGAACATTTTTCATGGATACTTCTATTTAGTCAAAAAAGTAATTTTGAAACCATGGTGGAGCATCAAAACTACACTTTGATGGAAAAATTTTGGCCATCTTTATCTAGGTTTTTAGTCACCTGGAACAGTTCCACTGGCAGATGTTATTTGGGAGTGACAAAAATATTTTCTTTCCTTCTTGTACAGCAGAATATATGACTAAAATATTCATTATTCTGCTGTCAAAATCAGCACATGGCTTCCGTCAGTGGTGCTATAGCTTCTGTCTTCTTACTAAATTTATCTTTATTGATCTGTATACTGCAGAGAGAATGAAACCAGAGAAGAGGACAAAATAGGTATGTCTACACTGCAATGTAAACCCAGGATTAGTGGGACTTGAGTCAGTGGACCCAGTGTTTGAGAATCCAGAGATTGAATATTTATTCTCATTGCCAATCCTAGGTTAAGAAATTTCTAACCCAAGCCTGAACCCCGGCATGCCGCATCCACACTTCAGTATGTAAGATCCAAGTCCAACCAACTGTATTCTAGACTTCTTAGTGCTCTTCTAAGAAGTAGCCACTACTCTTGCCCTGCACACTGTGGGCAAACCTGATTGTCAACACCATGCATTACAAGAAGTTTAAAAGCCCACCTACACATCGAACTGAGCTATCATTTTCATTTGTGAACCCCCAGCAACCGGAGCGAGCAAGATGGAGGAGTCACTATATCAAGAAATCCTCGTTTGCACTTTTACTCATGCTTCAGAAAATGGAGAGTGCATCCAGGAGCCACGAGTGGACATTTTAAAAGCATTTTCTGATCTGCTAAAGGTGCCTGATAGAGCCAGTGACATAGCAGATGGAGGAAGGCAAGGACGAGGACGACACAGACACGGACATGGCAGACTCAAACTGGCTGATGCTGCTCATGACAGTCAGTGTAGCTGCTGATTCCCCCTACAAAGACAAGTTGTTCTCAAGCAGGGTCACAAGCATAGAATGGTGGGGCCACATTGTCCTGCAGATCTGAGATGACCAGAATTGTGTTCAGGACTTCTGTATGAAGAAATCTACATTGTTTGAGCTTTGGGTGAAGCTTGCCCCTATACGCTAGGTTAAAGACACATGCATGATGATAACTGTGCTGGTCCAGAAGTGCATTGTTATAAATATTTGGTAGCTGACTCTCCCAGACTGCTACTGGTCCATTGTTGACCAGTTTGGTGTTTGGAAGTTGACTTTGGGTAAAGTGGTGGCAGAAGTTTCTGAGGCAACCGGGCTTATGGTTTACCCCAACATGGCTGGCATAAAAGAAATTCTTGAAGCAACTGCTATCTTTGAGAGAATGGGGTTTCCAAACTATGCTGTAGCCAATGATGGGATTTATGTGCCCACAGTTTGCCCTTCACAAGCATCTCATGAGTACATACATTGCAAAGAGTGCTATTCCATTTTTATTCAGGCCCTTATGGACAACAGAAGCTGATTTATGAGTGTGTGGCAAAGCATCCCCTCAGTCTTCGCAGGCTAGCACTGCCTCCCCTGGCAGGATGGGCTGGGAGTAAATCTGCCCTTTGCTGGATGATTCTTTTTGGCTCTCCTCTGTGTCTCTGTCCTAGAGTGTTCAGGCAAGGCCTTGATTTGGACCTGAGGAATGCCCCTTTGACCTACAAGGAGGCATGTTAAGTCTAAATGCCCAGTCCCCAGTAGAGTACCTTTCCTTGGCTTCTTCAGTGGGGCAGTAGTTGTGGTGGCAGCCCTGGGGAGAAGCAGTATCAGCCCTTCCTCCACGCTGGTACCTGGGTTTTCCTTTCTATTTCCCCCCATAAGGAGTAGTACTGTCTCCTGCACTGAGGAAATCTTGATCCCTACTTCCACAAGCCTTCTGGCAGCTTGTGCCTCTCTCTTCCCTACTTTCTAGCAGAGAGGGGTTTTAGTAGGCCTGAACAGCATTTGATTGGACCCTAGTGCCTCTAATTGACCTGCGGTAATCTCCCCCTTGCCTGCAGGAAAAAAGGGCCTTATACATTCTAGAGCTGAAATATTGGCCTTCATATACTCTCTTGTAGCCATCTGGCAAGACTTTATTCCAAATGTCAATGCTGTTGTACTGGAAAAGATCAAGAGACCAGTGTTTTCCAACAATTGGGAGTCTACATTCATGGACAGGCTGGGATACTATTCCCATCACATGACATTGTCATAAACAGGGTTACTGTCCCCACTGTTATTCTGGGGACCTTCACATACCCCTTGCCTTGGCTTGTGAAACAGTATCCCCATCCCAGAATCCCTGACAAAAGAAGGTTTAATTACACTCACAGCAGGTGTAGAATGATGTTTGAATATATTTGGCCAATTGAAGTGTCGCTGGCAAGGTTTACAGACTCATTTGGAAGCCAGTGTCATCAATGCTGTCTGCATTATTCTGGCTTACTGTGCTATGTACAATCTTTGTGAAGTCAGAGGTGAGCTATTTCCCCCTGAATGGATCTATGAAAGTGAAGCACTGCTGAATCAGTATGCTCAGCCACAAAGTGCACCTACCTCAACTGGAGCTGGATGCACCCATGCAACAAAAATTACAGATGCGTTGTGGACATTATGGACTAGCATGGCCCAAAGAAAAAGGGAGAATTAATATGCTTGGGGGCAAGGGGGAGAAAGGGGGTTGTTAATTGCCATGCAATTTCTTTTGAATGACACGACCAGTTATGAAAGGGGGTGGAGGGAGGAAACAGTGTGGATTGGTGTACATAACTGATGTAACTGATATCTGGATTGATGAATATAGCTGTACTGAGACATGGGTTTTGCTTACAGCCTCCCATTTGTTCCTGATCATTGTTTACTTTTGTTATTTGAAATGCACATTATATGAGGTGTTGAAGTGAGGGCAAAAACATTTCTTTAGAAAATAAAAATCTTTATTTAGACACTTGTATTGGAAAAGCACAATACCAGTACACCAAAACACTAGCAACACCAAAAGCTTTAAAAGTAACCAAGAACAAAGAGCATAAACAAGTGCAAACAGTTAAACTGCGTACAAGACATCTCCCCTTTCCCCCAACTATGTTGTGTCCTCTGGCCCTCCTTTCTCCTTCCCCTTCTTTCTATGTTTGCTACACACTTGGCACCAGGGCAGGGAGCAGAGGTACCCATGGAGAAGGGTTCAGCACTTAGGACTGTGTAGGGCATGGTTGAGCGCTTACAGAGCCCAACTAAATGAGCCACTCAGCCATGGAATCTGGAATGCAGGCCAGGACACCACTGAAGGGACACACGTGTGGTGTGGGCGCTGAGGGAGCCTGTCCTCCTTCACGAAGTAGAAACTGCAGGTGCTCAAACAGTTCTCTCTGTTGTACTTTATCTGCTTCCCTTAACCGCTGTTCCTGTTCCAGGAAATACAAAGCAAGCACTTGCTTCTTCACTACTACCTTGTGAGGCTAGTCTGAGCCTTTCCACTTCTCTCTCATATATTTCTTCTTGTCACAAGTCCCTTTGCCTTTCATACTCAACTTACTTGTTGGCTGTGTCCAGAACTTCATCACAGAAACACTTCCCCTTCAGACAGTCCATGAAGACAGTCCATCCTTCTGCAGTCTGAGTGAGCTGCGCTGGTTGAAGGGCCTAGAATAGGGTAAGACACAGAGGATTATTGTGTCAAAGAGCTGAGTGCAGGAGAGCAGAAAAGGCCTTATATAATTTCAAGGACAGAAAATGTTACCTTTTTAACCTCAGCTTCTATGTATTGGAGAGGGCTGCTTCTGACAATAGTTCCCTGGACACAGCTGTGGTAATCACAGTGAAATAAATGCTGAAAGAATGGCATGTTAATAATCACATTTTTTAAAATGTTTTCAATAAAATGGAGTTTGGCAGTGGTCTCTCAGTGCTACATAAGACTTCTCTACAATTTCAGGCATTATACCTATTGGAAGACATAACAGTATTTTTGTTGCCTGAGTGGCTAAGAGAGGCTTTATTCCAAGCTGTCAGTAGGAAACCAGGTGTTTATGTCACTGAAGTATTCAAATGTATAGTGATAGAACAGCACAGGTGTGAGTGAAGTGTTTTAGTGAACTCCAATGTGACCCTGAAAAATATGCCCTTCCCTGAAATATGGTGACTTAGCTGGAGTACCTGATACGGGAAAGGTTTGCAGCTGTTAATGCCTGAGACTGGATCAAAATTCATGGGGGAATCAACAGGATGTCATGGTAGTTTCCACATGGCTTAATGCCTTTCTATGGTTTCCAGTAAAGCCTCTTAAAACTACATGCAAACACACAGAACTCCACTGCTACACCCTTTCTCCTCCCTGGCAAATTTCAAACTCCTAAGTCATATATGAGTCTAATGATTTTGTCACCCATGGGATTCATTGACTACATTTAACAAAAATGGACTGCAGACAAACCTTTCTTCCCCTTGTACAGTTCATTCTTTTCAGATGGCTCATTATATCATTGGGTTGGTGCTGAGTGCAAGGTAACATAAGCTTTTTATTTTAACAAAGCAGAATAAACTACCCAAAATGTGGTCCTCCCAGTAAAAATTCTTTTTTATATGCTCTTTTTACAGTATATGTGACCCAGTATCCATTTGAATTCCACGTGGGGAGAAGGATGGGGGAATGCCAAGTCTTGGACATGCAATTGGCCATTAACAGATACACTGAATTGGTTCACAGAATGGAAATCCCTCCCATTTCTATATTAATGAATACAAAAAAAGAAACCACAAATGTACCAGGCTGTTAGGCAGCATCTCCCTCTTTTGCTTTTGCTGACAGATCGATAATGGGCTGTTCTCCTGTAAGTGGGGGATCAAGAAGGTCCTCCAAGTATGGACCACAGACAGGCTGCAACTGTTTCAAGGGCAAAGTCTCCTTAGGGCTGGTTTCATCATCAGAGTCACTTCATTTGCCTCATTTGGCACCTGCTGCTGGCTGCCCTCAATTCCCAAGCTGGTTTCTGGGCTCTGCAGGGCTCCATCCCAGTGGACCAGGTCATGGAGCACTGCTGGTGTCTCAGAGCCCAGTGCAGTTTCCAGCATCTGGTCAAACTCATCACGAAACAAGCACAATACTGGGCAGCTGTCAGCAGTAAAGTTGTGGTCTCTAAGACGGCCAGATTAAGGGGCTTTGGGGACCCAAGCTGTCTACTACGGTGGGCCCCCCCACCTGGGTCGACAGCCCCCACCACTGTGCGAACCATCCTGCCTGGGGCTCCAGCACCCCACCATGGCGGCATGAGGGCAGTCTGGCACTTGGAGAGGTCCTGGGGCCAGAGGCCATTCTCCGCAGTGCTCCTGCTCCAGCCCCAGTCCTGCTGATTTGCCTCTGGGGGCAGGACTGGCTGGCGTGCTATGTGGAGTGAACACGCACCAGCTTGCCCCATCCCCGGGATGGACCAGCTGGCCCAAGGATGGAACAAGAGTGCCACAGAACCCAGCCTCTGGCCCTAGGGCTCTGGCCCCTGCTCCCCCAGTGCCGGCTGTAGTCCTCCCACCAGCACTGTGCTGGGCTGAGCGGGGTGGTGGGAGCTGGATCACAAAGGGGCCTTAGGGGCTTCAGCCCCTATAGCCTCTGCGTTGATTGCACTCTGGTCTCTGGTCTATTGCAAAATGATAGGGTTTGAACTCTGAGTCCTGCCTTGACTAAAGCTTGAACCCTTCACCATTGTGGGTCCTAGGATCTTGTGTCCAAGCCCAAGTCTGAGAGATTTGTGTGTAGACAGGCCAGAAATTAGTCCCATGTCTCTAAATAATTTGCCTTTAATGTTAAAATTCAACATTCAAATAACTAAATACGCTGTCTAATAATAATTTTCTCAGGTAGGCAAGACATGCATGACATTTGTGGCACACAATTACACTTGGATTAAATGTGCCGCTGATTGTATTTGTATTTACTAAGAATGGATGGGCAAACAACTCAGATACAATAAGAAATGAAAAATGTTTGAAAGCATTTTGTTTATTTATCATTTTCAAGCATCTTTGGACTTCCTTTTAAATTTGGAAGCAGAAGTTTCAAAATAGGTGACAAAATTTACAATATTTGAAATAGAGAAACCTTAGGCCCGATCTAGATTTGAACATCCCCATAGTAGATTTGAGGATTTTGCTTGAGCTGATCTCCAGAAGAAAAAGATGGCTAAACTCATCCTAGATAGTAGATGTAAATCCATTATAATCAGTGTGATGCACTAATTTACACCACAGTGAATATGGCCCCATTAAAAATTGACCTCAGAAAGGAGTTTGCAGTGCCTAGAATCAACAACATTAGTGAACATACTCACTTATCAACAATGGTATATATTTTTATGTGCCTGTAGACATTTATTTAACTACCGACTATACTGACTGTATAAAGATGTATCTCTTACGTAGCAGTCTCATAATAGTGCTAATTTTAGAGCAATGTATTGAGACTATCTTCATGAGAGTAGCCCTCTTATAATAAAATAAAATAAACAACAAAGCCAAGGCTGATGTGAATACTTAAAAGGAATTTTTCTGTGAAATGGATTTTTTTTACGTTATATTTAATATATGCAAAACACTGCAGCTATACAACTGGAAATCCTATGGGTGCCAAAAGCTTCAACCATGTGATAACATAGCCAGTGACAGACATAGACTGAATATCCAGCCAAAGTGTCTTATGGACCTGTGTAGAGATTGATCCACCTGGCACTTGATCAGCAAAGAGGCTGCTTCCATTTGGACTTTGCCTTGATGATGAAGATGATGACGATTGATGATGAAAACACTGAAAAAAGGAAATAATTAAAAGTTCACATAGATAGGGAATCTTCTTTCTTGAAACATGATCTTCTTGTGATTGGTTTCAAGTTTGAAATCCTGTTGACTGGAGAAATACACAGGTCTCTTAGAGACAGTCAAATTAACTAATAAACATATAAGCACACAATGATTTGGGGGTGAAATAATATAAAGTGTACTTCTATCCAGGGCTTTGTGGACGTGAAAAAGCTAGATCTAAAAATTAATGCCTGTTTAAGAGATTTAGATTGCAATGAAACATAGAGAATAAGGCTTCAAATGACATGAAATAACATATAACTAAATCTCACAAATGGAATGCATTATAAATTGGCACCGATTAGCACAAATTCATAGGATGTGCAATATATCAACTCATTATAAAATGAAAACAAATTCAGTTTCCTGTTCTCATTTTATGGCAATGTACAACTTCCATCTACAATGGTGAATTCTGCCACCTAATTCATTTCATTTTATCTTCTGATGTTGGCAGGTCAGGTGCCCATTCTCCCGAAGGCTTTAAGCCTCAGCTGAGCCCTGAAACATTCATTGCTAAAAACCAGGCTGTTTCACCTGCGTATTAATATACTTAAGATGAGTGTTAAACTTGTAACAGTGTGTGTAGTGTTTTAATGTTATGAAATGTGTGTAATTTGCTGAATGCATTAATCTTACTTATAAAAACTATAAGGCAATATTTAAGTTTTTGGTTTATACCTGTAAAGAACATTTTCTTTGAAACCATGAACCCAGTCAGGAGGGATTATCTCATACTCATCAAAAAGGCCTAGCAAAACTAAATAGACCATTATGGGACATCACCATACAAAGACTTTGTTAATTGCATCTTTTGACCCATGAAGAGGCTATATTCAAAAGGGTTTGTATTATCAGCTTGAATTCAGGAAGAAGGAAATAAAATAGCTGACAAGAAATTATTTTCTTCTCCTTTGTTGTTTGGACCCTTGCAGACCTGCAGCGATGAAACAAAAGCAGAGATTCCCAGGGTCAAACTGGGTTAGCCCACAAAAGGCATTCAGAACTGATAAATTACTACATCTCTCTCACCTTTTAAAACCACAAAGAAGGTTAAAAAAAATAAATAAAACCTCTCTGGTTCTGTGCCAGTTGTGTCCTTAATTATAATCTAAACAGAAGTTAAAACATGACACAATTGGTGGAATAAAACACAAAAATAATGGGGTGAGCACAAGGGAAAAGTAAAACCATTATTATGGCTATTACTGTAAGCACTAATAAGAGATTTGCCTGAGTAATGGCAGCAGGATTTGGCCTTCTGATTCTGAAAGTAACTGCAATAAAATATTGCCACAGAAAAAAATGAAAACAAACAAAAAACAACCTTTCCCAAATGGTTCTACTGTATCCTGTACATGCCTGAACTCTTTTAACCCAAAGGCAAATATTTACCCTTGAAAATAGTTTAGTAAGTATTACCAAGATAGGGGCCACCTTTCTTCAACACACACCACCCGCATATGAATTTTCTAGCTTCAGCCCTCCCAAGCATATTGAATTTGACAGTTTCCTGTCATCCTTGCTCTTGTTGTCACTGTAGACCACAGGTGTCAAACTTAAGGCCCGCGGGCCGGATCCGGCCCGCAGAGCCCTGCACAGCTCTCCAACGCCCAAAGTGTCAGGCACCGGTAAAGTGCCTGCAATTTTATTTTTTGTCAGCAGAAGGTGCTCCTCCACTATAGAAATACATTGGAGGTGCGTCCTCTGGTGGCGAAAAGTAAAAACTGCAGGCGCCTTTACCAGCAGCTTGCAGATTCCGGGGGCTGTGAGCAGTGGTTTTTTTCAGCGGGATGGGGCTTGGGGGGTTCCCTAGCTGGGCACCTTACTTTGAGGCTGGGTACCTAGCAGGGCAAAAATTTTGTTGATACCTGGTCAGGGCCTTTTAAAATCTGCCACCCTGCACACCCAGGCAGTGGCCCAGGGCGGGGAATGGCCTGGCCAGAGAACTGACTCCAGGGGTTGGATTGAGCCCCTTTGAGCCAGGTAAGTGGGAGAGAGGGGGCTGGGGAGCCAGATCCACGGGGTGGGGGGCTGGGGAAGGGGTTAGGGAACTGGCACAGGAACAGGGAAGGGAACGGGCAGTGCAGCAAAGGGGAAGAGGTTGGGGAGCCCGTGCAGCAAAGGGGAGCCCGCAGGGCAGGGGAAAGGGAAGGTGTCAGAGAACCTGCGGGTTTGGAGAAGGGAAAGAGGAGCCCACGCTGTCCCAAGCACAGCAGGGGAAGAGGTCAGGGACCCCAGGTGGTACTGTGCTGGTAAGGGGTCAGGAAATCTACCTGGACATACCTCGGCCCCCGGATGGTCCTGACTTCCAGTGTGGCCCCCGACACGGAATGTGGTTGACACCCCTGCTCTAGACGTTTTTCAAGAAGTGGGAAAGGTTGCAAAGCCATCTCTTCACTCCTGTCCGAAGATATAGCCTTTGGGTTGTCCGCAGGCACTGGAAGTTAGAAGGAACTGATTTATGGTTGTCACCTTTATACAGAAATTCATGATGCTACCATTACTCAGTGCTGCATCTGGGCCTGCTGTGACTCTGAAGCCTACACCTCATATATCCAAGAACCCTGCTTTAATCCCCCTCCCCCCCCCACCCGCATCTACATGTATAAGAGGTAATATTTGAGCCTATTACTTATTATAAGTTGTTTTACTCCACCCAGTAAAAACTGTAGCAATTGAAAATATTGAGAAGATGAATTGCATATGTTGTTCCAGTTCTCTTCTGTGCTTCATTTTTTTTTTTCTGCCTTGAGAAATTGCAAAAAGTTAACATATTGTATTTATTTCCATTTCTAACTGTGGTCATAACTAGTGCTTACAAGCTACTATCATAACCTTGCTGAAAATTAATTGAACAAAGGATTGCTATGACAGTAAGCAAAGTCACATCTTTTTTTCACATGTTTAGCCTCAGAAGAAAAAAGCACTTGAGTCCATCTCAGCAGCAATCTCACCAAGTTCAGAAGGGAATAGTATATGCCATTATGAAATAAGTGTAATAGTCACAATGAAGAGTCAATCAAGAGTACCTGGGCTGTCCTGATTTAATCCTTCCCAGCTAAGTAGTTGTAACTGTTGATAATTGCTGCTTTTATAATGAACTAATAATGGTTTAAGAGGGGAACAGTGCAAATATATTTGAATTTCAGTTTAAAAATTTCAAAGGCGTTATATTTTTTATGTGCATATGTGTCTGTGTGTTTAGCTTTCATAGCGGGGCAACTACTATAGTTAATAGCAAAATTGTTTAAGTTATAAGCTATAATCCTCTTTTTTATTCACTCAAAACATTTAGAACAGAAACCTTCTATGCCTTTGATCACGTCAGCCCTTCTCATTCAATTTTCCTCTTTAAATGATCTGTCCCACCCAGAGGATGACATATTATGCATTGAGCTTTAAACAGTGCACAGATGGGGAGAAACGCGTAAGTAGTTACAACATATCTTATTTTCACTCTCACTGCTTGAAAAAAGAAATCAAGCTGAGAGAGGAATTTTTTTAATTGAGAAAAGATTGTGATTTATCTCAATGGTTGAGAAGGGCAAGAGGCAATGTGCCAGTCCTTTGTACGGTAGGAGTTGAATTATGGAGAAAAGAGGCGAGGACTGCTGCCTAGAACCCAAAAGTTTCATTTCAAGTAATTATATTTTCAGAAACATGAAGAATATTCAGAACCAGATTCTTGGCTGGCATAGATTGGCATACTTCAATGGAACATTGGTGATTTACACCAACTGAAGATCTGACCTAACTCTTTATTTGTGCTCTTATCAAGACGAAGAAATCTTCTTAAGTTTAGCATAAACCTCATGAGTAACCTCAGAAAGAAAGCCTAGATGATGTTTTATCTGCACTGTAGGCATCTGTTGGATAAGTGATGCAACCTATATAGCTGAAATTCAGTCACCGGATACATTTAGCGCACATAATTCACACAATGCAGAAAGAGTATAATGGCTATTTGAATTAACTGTCTTGCCTTTTTATCATAGCTAACTTGATTCATCGTTGAATGAATACCAAAACAAATTAATGGTTATAGCTACTGCTTTTTAGAAAGCTAGCCTATCTTTGATGTTGCTAAGTTTAGAAACCACTTAAGATTTTGACCTTTAAAAGGTCTTGTGAAGATAACACAACTGCCATTTTCCAGTTGTTCATTGTGACCCAGTGCCTGCCATTTGTAGACAAATGTTCTACTCAACTTAAATCAGCATTATTTCCTGCAGGGATAAACTTTAAATGACTGGCTTCTATGTGGGTGAAATTTACTGGGGTTTAAGTGAGACTTAAATGATGCATACATCTTTGTGCTGGCTCTCTGAACAAGGAGCAAATTTCACTTCTTTGGTGCACACAAAGTTGCTTGTGCATTTTCACATACCTACACTTGTCATGTGGAAATACATGTGCACATACTTTTCATAGTTTAACACCTGCATGTGTACAAGCCAAAGCTTATAATTACAAATACAGCCAAACACAAGCTCACATATATCTAGGAAAAATATGTGCGGAGTTGACTGTATCTTGGAAAAGAGTGACAATGAAAAGGACTTGTTTTATTGTAGGTAACCAATTTCACATGAACTCCCCATATGATCCTCTGGCAAAAAGGGCAAACACAATATCTGGATGTATTAAAAGGGGAATAGCAACCAGGAGATCTTACTACTTTACAAGGCATGGGTGAAGTAAATCCACATATCCTGGAAATGTAAACACCTCCTATAAGCCCAATGGGTAATTTCCCACTATTTTTGTTTCTTTATTCTCTTCTGTTATGTAACCTTAAAGAGTAGCTGCTCTTTTTAAAATGGAATATATCTGTTTATTTATATCCATCCATTTTCTCTTCTCTTGCATTTATACTGCAAGCTCTTCGGAGAAGGTATGTGCATGCAGAGTGCTTAGCACAATCGGACCCTGATCCAGAACATTAAGTACAAATGCAATAACAGCAACAATTACCTGGGACTCTGTATGACTGGCTAGCAGATGTTTACCTTGTATTTATTTTTGTTATATAAAATAGCTACGAGTAACATTTTTTTTTAGAAAGAATAACATTTTTAGTGATTTTTAAGGGTCTCTTTTCTTTTTGCTACTCAATTTGAGACACCTTGGGCCTGACTTTCAGCCACACTCAGCACCTTCAATTCAAGGGAGCTGTAAGTGCAAAGACTAGGGTTGAAATCCTTCCTCCATTAAAGTTAGTGGGATTTTTGCCACTGATGTCAGTGAGGCCCGGATTTCCCCCCTGGTCCTGAATGTTTCAAGCTGGGCAGCCAGAAATCATTCAAAATCAATGGAGTCTATTGGAAATCTGGGTTCAAATATTTAGTTTATTTTACCAAAATATATCTTGGCATTTGAACTCTGATTTTTGGGTAATCAAAATCAGTTTGAAAGCTATTTTTCAGAGAGAAAATTCATTATGTGTAGCAATGAGCTGGAGATGCAATATCCAATAACAATGATTAAATACAAAATAGTCTTTAGCAAATGAATAAATCAACTCATCTTTTGCCTGATGTTCTATTATGACATAATCACTAAAACATGACTAGCTAGGTCTGTATTATGGGCTATGTTCTGCATCTTCACTCTCATGGCATACAAGAAAAGAAAATCATCCAATAAAAAGATATAGAGAATTGTGATGAAAAAAATGTTTCTAAACTGTAAGAAGTATGGGTTTCCCTTCCGAATAAACCTCATAAAAAAGAAAACCAACATGAAGCCTGTTTATTCTCTGAGTACATGATCAGTTGAACATCTTTTACACTGACATTTTCAACACACATCTGACTTTGTAATTTTTCAAATAGCAGCTGATTTTTTTTTTTTTTAAAAGGAGGACCCTGACATTGTGCAGAGAGAAAGAAGTTCTTTGGGACTAAAAGTACTCCATCATAGGTCAGTGTTTCAGCTAGAACCATTATTCCTTCTTCTCCCATAGACTGGCAATTAAATATACTGGAGGTTCTTTTCTTTGGCACCGAGAGATTAAGGACTACTATAAAATCAATGTGTTTTTATTATAATACCCACTCCCCTTAGTTCTCTAAAATGTATAGTTCTCTAAAATAAATAATTTTGTCATTTTCTTACTCCTCCAAACTAACATTAATCACCAATATCCTTTATTTTCATAGAACAAACAAGAAATCTTGTGGCAATTTTAAAGACTAACACATTTATTTATTGCATGAGCTTGCATGGGAGAAAATCCTACTTCATCAGTCTCCCCTGTTCTGTTCTTTAAAACATGAAACTGGATATAGAAGCACCAGTAATATCATGTCCTGAAACAGAGAAAATTAAACAATGTGCTAAATATATTCAAATGGTGCAATACTGGAAGTGTGCCTCCTTCATTTATTTTGAAGCTAACAGAATATTATAAAATTGTAGTAGGAGTAAGGATTTTAATCTATGCATATATTTTAAATGAACCAATCAGCATAAACCAGTTAGCAGGCTTGGTCAGAAAGGATTATGTCACACTTCAGGGCTACTTTGTACCAAGGACACCCATTCTTAGACTTCTTGCTCCGCAACTGTCATTTAACTTGGGAGGAGACAAATTTCATTCCTTCCTCCTGACCAGAGTATTTTGAGGCTGCCCAGTTCCTTCTCTACACTGTAAATTCTCTGGAAAATCAGACTGCTTCACAAGCCTGCTTTCCCTCCCTTCCTCAGAAGCCATAATGAGTGTAATGGTAATTGTTACCAGACTGCTCTTTCTAAACAAGTCCATTTGTTCTTAAGGTAAAAGCATTACTGAGAAAACATGTTAAAGACAACAGAAAAACCTACACACATGCTCATGAGCTTACTAGAGAACTCCCCTAACTCCAAGGGCTTCGGCTGCTGACCAGTTCTTCCAGTCCACTTGAGGGTGGGTCACAAGTTCATAACAACTGTTAGCTCAGAAAAAGCACACTCATGAATTTGTGAATCACTTCTTTATAGAGTTTGGGTCTTTGGACTGTCTTCATGTAATAGATGAGCAGCAGACAAAAGTTCGCCACCTCAGAATGAAGCTTCAATAACCTGAATTCTTGCATAACTGGAGGGTTATATTTTAGTACACCTTCCCTTAGAGATTTCCTGGGAAACCTATTTAATTTTTAAAGATTTGCATTGTTTCAGACTGTCCTTTGTAGCTCAAGACACTTTTCCAGGGTCAGAGACATTACATAGAGTCCCACAATATGTACATATTTGTTTTTTTAATACAATGGATTTCTAAAATACTTAAACTTAATTCAGTAGGATTTTTGTAGGAAATTGCCATCACAATCGTGCAGTTACAGCAGAAGAAAGGTTGTCTTGTCATTTTGCAGATTTCTTTATTGTAAGAAGTTCCCCATACCCTGGTGAATTTGGATTGGTGCCCCAAATCAGGCCGTTTTTGAGCTCATGCTGATTTATGATAAGATTTCATAAATCTCCAGTACTTAAACCAGGTATTTGGTATGAAGGTATCCAACATCTGTGTTGGGAACTGGATGAATTTGGATTACAATCATGCAATGCCATAGTTTTTTATTATATCACCATTGTTCTAAACGTCTTTAGTTTTAGTTAAAAAAACAAAACAAAAAAACAACAAAGCACCAAAAAGTGTATTCTATTGTGAATGCATAAAAATATATAACCATTTAAATTAAAAACTATGTTACCTTATTTCACACTTGGCTTATTTTTTAGTTTTTAATGAGAACTACGGAGGTAGCTTAATTTAAACAAAATTGGTTTAGCTCTTTTGGAGTTATGCATATTCAAATCTGAATATATGATGGAAAGTGCATGATTCATTTAAAAATATACTTAAGTTAAAATACAATGGGACCAATTTTGTTCAGACTTTCCATAATGTCAACTTCTGGCTAATACCAAACATAAAAATATCATACAAGAAGAAAGTGTTTCAGAAAATTTTGAACAACTAAGAAAGGGAAGAAACATGGTTGTTGTAATGGAATATATGAATGAACCATATGCATTATCCATGCCTGCTATAATACTGATTCATTTTGGAAAGCAGTTCCTTGGACCAGGAGTATATAAAGACCTTTATTGTTGATAGTTCTATAACAGAGTTTTGGGTTGGCTGTATTTGGATCAACAAAGATAATTCCCTGATTTAGTGCATTAGTATGTCAGTGGACAGGTAGCTGAGTGGGAAAAGATACTGGGGAAAATATAAAAAGGTGATAAAACATCCTTAGAGTTACCTAAAGTTTGACTCGGTAGTTATCCTGATGCATTAAAGTATTTATGTTCAATATGTACACTACACTGTCATGTTGTCACATGATAGCTGGCCTCTGAGGGGGTCTGGAATATAGCCTACATGTAATAGGTCCTGCTAAGAAAAAGGAGCCACCTATGCTGGGTAGCAGTTAGTTGGTTAAGCAACACCTGAGACTAATAAAAAGACTTAGGTGGGCTCCATCAGCAAGCCCCTGAAGAAAAGGATTTCTGTGAGGAACTGGTTAGAGTGCTAGGAAAGATACTTCTGAAGGGAGTAGATTCCAAAAGGACTATAAGTAATAAAGCCCAAAGATGGCCAAGTCCCTACAAAAAGATCTTTCCAGACGGTGGCGTGAAGCCCAGATCATCTGGGAACTTCAAAAGAGCCAGAGAAAAGTTACAGAAATTTGCCCATCATATCACAATGCAGAATGTTAATATCTGTCCACATAAAAATCACTAAAATTGAGCCATAGTCAAGAACAAAAAAAATTAGGTACAAAATCAAAGCTGAATTCTAAAAATATCAACTTTCAAAGATAAAGAAAAATTTTAAGCAAACTCTTGTTCTGAACATTGAATGTTTTCCATTGTTTGGCGCTATTGTATACAGTAGAACCTCAGAGTTACAAATACCTTGGGAATGGAGGTTCTTCATAAAAATGTTTGTAACACCAAACTCAACATTATGGTTGTTCTTTTGAAAGTTTACAACTGAACATTACCTTAATACTGCTTTCAAACACTATTATGCAGAACAAAAATATTGCTTTTCTTTTTTTTTAGTAGTTTACATTTAACAAAGTACTGTACTGCATTTGCTCTTTTTTCTGTCTCTCTGAGGCTGCCTGATTGTATACATCTGGTTCCAAATGAGATTTGTGGTTGATTGGTCAGTTTCTAACTCCAGTGTTCATAACTCTCAGGTTCTATAGTACTTACAGTATCAGTCAAATAACATTACCACCACAGCAGATGGTTTGGATAAGATTCTTAAAATATCTTCTCTGATGCTGCAATTGATTTATCAGGTAATGCAGATTTGTTGAAACCAAAACTATTTCTGGGAAAGGGTTGGCTTCATGAATTTCAAGTTTGATTAATAATCTGAAAAAATCTTTGACATTTTAAAGAACAAAAAGGTTTCAGTTTTGGGTTCAAAATAATTTTCTTTCAAAACTGAAGTTTAGTTTAAAAATATTTATTTATTTTATTAAAAAATATATAGTTTAAAAATATTATAAATCAGTGCTTTTTTGGTAAAATAAAATAAAATAAAATAAAAAGGTGCAAATACTCAGCCAGGGACGGCTGGCGGTGATAGCAGGAGCCGGGGCTGCATCGCTGTGAAAAAAAAGGTGCCGGTACTCAGTACCCCTGAGTACCATCACAAAAAAAGCCCTGTTATAAATTAAGGGTCAAAGTCCCATCCTACATATCCATACTCTGGAATTAATTGTTCTTCCAATATTTCAAGGGTCTCTATGTTTAATATTATAATTTCTCAGCTATAATAATAGAATTATAGGACTGGAAGGGACTGCCTGATGTCATCTACTCCAGTCCATAGCTCTTATGGCAAGACTAGGCATATTTTAAACCATTCCTGACAGATGTTTGTCTAACCTGCTTTCAAAAAGCTCCAGTGATGGAGATTCCATAACCCCCTAGGCAATTTATTCCAGTGCTTAATTGTCCTGATAGTCAGGAAGTTTTTCCTAGTGCCCAGCCTAAACCGCCCTTGCTGCAGTTTAAGCCCATTGCCTCTTCTTCTGTCATCAGAGTTTAACAAGAATATTTTTTCACCCTCCTCCTTGTAACTACATTTTATATATTTGGAAAGGGTTATTATGTCCCCTCTTAGTCTTCTTGTGTCCTGACTAAACAAACCCAATTTTTTCAATATTCCCTCACAGGACCTTTTCTAGACCTTTAATCACTGTTGTTGCTCTTCTCTAGACTTTCTCCAATTTGTCCACATACTTCCTGAAATGTGGCACCCGGAACTGAACACAATACTCCAGTTCAGGCCTAATCAGTGAGGAGTAGAACTGAAGAATTAGTTCTTGTGTCTCACTTATGACATTTATGTTGATAAATCCTAGAATGATGTTTGCTTTTTTTGCAATAGTGTTACACTGTTGACTCATATTTCGCTTATGATCCATATGAGCCCCTGATCTGCTTCCACAGTACTCCATCCTAGGTAGTCATTTCACATTTTGTCCTTATTGATTTTCAATCTATTTATTTCAGACAATTTCTGCAGTTTGTCCAGATCATTTTGAATTTTAATCCTGTCCTCCAAAGCACTTGTAACCCCTCCCAGTTTGGTATAATCTATAAACTTTATCAGTGTACTTTCTATACCATTATCTAGATCATTAATGAAGCTATTGAACAGAATTGATCCTAGAAGGATTCGATATGTAATTTCAGCTTGACTGTGAACCACTGATAAGTATTCTCTGGGAATAGTTTTCAAACCAAGTATGTACGTTCCTCATAGGAGCTTCATCTAGGTTTCCCTAATTTGTTTATGAGACAGCCATGCAACACAGTGTCAAAAGCCTTATTTGAAAGTCACATTATACCACACCTACTGTTTTCTTTCTATCCACAAGGTTTGTTAACTGGTCAAAGAAAGCTATCAGGTGGTTTGACATAATTTATTCTTGACAAATCCATGCTGACTGTTCTTTTTTATCTTCTAGGTGTTTACAATTTGATTTCTTAATTGTTTTCTGTATTATCTTTCCAAGTACTGAAGTTAAGCTGATAGATCTACAATTCCCTAGGTTGTCCTTATTTCCCTTTGTCCCTGACAGATGTTCCTCTGTGCCAGTTTTTGCCTCCCTTGTTTGTGTGGCCACCCCTCCCAGGCTGCTCATGGGAATGGCTTTTTACAGCTTCTTTGGTGCCATGGCCCTGCCTAGGGAGGAGGCCCCTTAACTATTGTTCCAGCCCTGGCTCGGTGTAGGGTGGACAATGCCCAGGAGTGCAAGACCAGAGTGGCTTGTTTTTCACAAAGGGCATGAGTCACACACCAACACCTGTGATATGAGTCACATACCTGCAGCCCCAGACTCTGCCCAGAGATGTCCCTTGTTTTGCTTGCAGTTTTCCCTGCCTCCTGGCCTGATCAACCCGGGGTCCTTGGGGGACCCTTTCTCCGCTCTCGGCTAATTTTTGATTGAGCGTATCCCCGTTTTAATTCCCCTCCCACGAACAACGAATTTTCTCCTGGAGATCTCCCGAACAACGAACTGCGAGCTGAACCGAGTCCTCTCTGCACTCTTCGATGCTGTTGCTGCTTCTGCTTCCGTCCTTGTTGCTCTCCTGGGGATTGGTAAGATTCCCCTCTCTCAGATTCTCTCTGCCTTAGGTCGTTGGGATCGTTTTCCCCAGCGGGCAAGCTCTAAATTTACCTCTGGGTCTGTACCGGAGACCCCTTCCTGCTCCGCGGTTCCTTTCCACCGTAGTAGCATAAGCCGTGCCGCTGCTGAGCCGTCTGCCTCTGTGGGCCCTGCCCGGAGCTCCCTGCTCCCAGCCGTTCCAACCTCACACTGTGTTAAGTTTTACTATTGTAAGTTTGTTGCTGCTGATTTGCTGCTGGTTTTTCTCCTTAGCTGTGTTAAGTTTTACCATTGTAAGTTTGTTGCTACTGATTTGCTGTTGGTTTTTTCTCCTTAGTTTTATCTTTGTTATATTAAGTTTTTACTATTGTGCCCCATTATAGATCTGTTAAGATTCTTTCCGTGCCTTTCCCGAGCCCTTTGCCCACCTGGCCGTTGCCTTCCCTGTCTCCACGTGCTTTTCTCCGAACCTCCTTGCCGTTGTCCGCCTCTCCGTTGCTCTCCCTTTGCTCCCTCCACCGCTTTCCCCACCTTTCCCGAACCCGCTGTCCACTCCCTTTGCCCCCCCCTGCCACTTTCCCTTTTCTCCCTCCGCCGCCTTTCCCCGACTTTCCCGGACCCGCTCTCCACTTCCTTTGCTGCCCTCCGTCATTTTCCCCGACTTTCCCGAACCCGCTCTCCACTCCCTTTGCCCCCCCCCACCGCTTTCCCTTTGCTCCCTCCGCCGCCTTTCCCCGACCCACTCTCCACTTCCTTTGCTGCCCTCCGTCGCTTTCCCCGACTTTCCCAGGTCCATTCCCTCGCTGCCTTTTCCTTCTGCCGCTTGCCCCGAACTTCCCAAACCCTCTTTCCATTCCTTTGCCGCTGTTTTTCTGCTGCCCGAAACCCCTGTCTGGTCTTCCCCTCAAACCCCCTGTGTTTTGCTGCCCAGATCCACCCTAGACCTCCCCTTTACCTCCATTCCCTTGCCCAGTTTCCCCACGTGCTCCCTCCATGTGTTACCCTGCCCCCACCTTCTGAGTTTGCTTCCCTGGTCTGTTCCCCTGCTCACCTCCGCTCCAAGCACGCTCCAGCCCGTCTTTGGTGCCTCCACACCTAGCCTGCAGACTACCTAAAGTCTCCCCCTGCAGGGCTTCGAGGCTTACTGCAGCCTCTGCTGCTGCGTTTTTCCTTATCCCTCTGTTACTGCCTGCCCATACTCCCTGGTCATTTCCCCTGACCTTACTTTTACTGACTGTCTCTCATTGGTACAGTTGCTCTGCCTCTCATTGGTACAGTGGCTCCGTCTCTCATTGGTACAGTTGCTTTGTATAACTGCAGTCATTACCTTTATTGTATTGGTTTATACTTGTAAAAAACCCCATTGGTTCACATTGATTTACATTGATTTATCATAGCATTTACAACTATACTATCCCACTGTGACACTATACTGTTTTATAGGGAGACCCTTCTCCCGGTATCCTCCATCCCAAATTCTATATACCTTACTGCCCCATTCCATTTACCCTTGTTCACCCCAATAAAACACCTATTGACTTGAACCTCACTAGTGTGTGTGTGTGGCAGCTGCTCCCCAAGATCCTCTACCTGCTGGCAGGGTCACCCTTTTTATAGATTGGCACTATATTTGTCCTTTTCCAGTCCTCTCAGATCTCTCCCTTATTTTTCAAAGGTGCCTCAGATAGCTCTTCAGTCATGTCCTTCAGTGTTTTAGGATGCATTTCATCAGGCTCTGGTGACTTAACATCTAACTTGTCTAACTAATTTTTTAATTTGTTCTTTCTCTACTTTAACTTCAGATCCTATCACATTTTTACTGGCATTAACTATGTTAGATGTCCATTCACTATTAAACTTTTCAGTGAAAACTGAAACAAAAAGGGTATTTATCATGTCTTCAATTTCACAGTTTCTGTTATTGTTTTTCTTTCCACATTGAGTAATAGACCAACCCTGTCCTTGGTCTGTCTCTTGTTTCTAATATATTTGTAGAATATCTTCTTATTACCCTGTATGTCTCTAGCTTTATTTCATTTTGTGCTTTGGCCTTTCTAATTTTCTCCCAATGTAATTTTGTTGTTTGTTTATATTCATCCTTTTATATCCTTGTTCATATCCTTTATAATTTGACCTAGTTACCATTTTTGTAGGGCTTTTTTTGAGTTTCGGATAAATGAAGATCATCTGATTAAGAGAGGATGGTCTCTTGCCATACTTTCTATCATTCCTTCACAATGGAATAGTTTGTTGTGCCCTTAAAAATGTTACTTCGTATAACTGCCAACTCTCTTTAACTGTTTTTCCCCTTTGACTTTCTTCCCATTTGATCTGACCTATCAACTTTCTAATTTTGTGAAAACCTGACTTATTGAATTCCATTATTTTTCCCTTCTACCATCCCTTAGAATCATGAACTCTACCTATTCATGATCACTTGTATCCAAGCTGCCTTCCACTTTCCAGTTCCTTCCTATTTGTCAAAATCAAAGTTAGAATAGCTTCTCCCCTACTAGCTTTCTTCACCTTTTGAAATAAAAATCTGTCTCCAACTCATACCAAGAAATTGTTGGATAATCTGTGCTCTGCCATGTTACCTTCCCAATAGACATCTGGGTACTTGGCATCTCCCATCACCACCATGTTCTGCGCTTTGGATGATTTTGCTAGGTTTTTGGTTTTTTTCAGTTTTTCTCAATCCTTCATCCACCTCTTTTTCCTGGTTAGGTAGTCTGTAATAGACCCCTAGCATAACATCATCCTTGTTTTTTATTCTTTTTACCTTACCCACAGACTTTCATCAGGTCTGTCTCCTATATCCAATATTACATACGAAATAATTGCATTATATACTCCATATACGATGGCATATTTATAAGGATGAAGTACCATGTTAAGGAATTATAAAATAAGTAAACAACTCACAGGATCACAGCTGGAGTTGCTAACTTCTTTTGGCTGCTATGTATGTGCAAAATTGAACCAAGTAAGGAAGGTTTGATCCTGCAAGATGCTGAGCACCCGTACTCCTATTGATGTATCCTACCAAGATCTGTGTCTCTAGAATGTAAATCCTTTGAGGTAGGGATTATATGTTTTCATGTTTACTGTATATCCAGCAGAGTGCTTTGGTTGCTCATATATTTAATAACACGATTAAGCCTTTCCTGCAGAATGCATTTTTAATCAAGTCACTCTGTGTTGAAAATAAAAACATCTGTCATAGGTTGTGCCTGATCTGCAACTACCTCTTACTGAGTTAGTATGGCACCACACATACTCCCTGCCTCAGTGTCCCTTTCAGGGAGCCAATAACGCCACTTCACATCCTTAACTCAATATCACTTTGAGGCTTGTTTATTACAAAACCTGATACAAAAGGATTCATCCCAAACAAACCCAAGTGTTTCTGGTTTTCAGGGTTCCTCTGAAGCTGTACTCTAAACTCTGTTCCCAGTCCCCTCAGGATTATCTCATCGGTCTTTACCACTCTGTGTCAAGAGTCTCCCTATTTCATCCTTGACTTGGGCTGCAATTCATCTCTCAGTCTCTGTGCCTTCTTCTGGCAGGAGCCCCAGCCCATCTCGGAAATCTGGGGTTAAAGCAATTATTGTTTTAGGACTACTTCTCGGTCTCTGTCTTTTCTACTTATGGCAGGAGTCTCTGGTTCTCCTCCTGTAGTTGGGCTGCAATTTGTCTCCCTCAGCTGTTCCCAGTTAGTCCTCTGACTTATAGGGTTTGACAGCCTTCTCCCAGTAGTGTTTTCTCCCTGTTAGCTCAAGATCCTGCAGGAGCCTTCTCAATTGTCTGAGTGCCTGCAAACATCTGCCCTGCCATGAGGGAGAAGTCAGCATTTATGCTGGTGCCCTTCTCCCACCTCAACTTGGGAGAAAGGGGAGCCTTTCTTTGCCCTCTCTGCAAAGCTCCTGGAAGTGGGCCCTTAAAGAAACAGCACTAGGGTTTCTTCCCAAACCCTACTTACTCCTGGAACCACTTCCTGTCTCCCAGTATCTCCGAAGACTGTGTATGTATAATCAGACTTTTCAATTTTTAAAGAGCCATGCCAGTTGGCAGGATGGACTGACCAGTATATAGAACTGCCCTGAAGAGGTAGACAACCCTGTCAGAATTTCATACTACCTAGAAAAGTTTCTTTCCTCCAGTAAGTGTTCTCTTTCTCAAAGGTAATCAAGTTCAATATACTAAGAATTGCATGTTTTTTCCATGAACCCTTTTACTGAAATTATTGGTTTTTAATGAATTACTAAAAGGTATTAATTAATTGTGATTATGTGAGCGTTAGTAATTTTGATACGGTTGAAAACAATTTACAGATAATGTACAGAGCAACTAAGGTAGAGTTCATTGACATTGCTGGCAAAATTCACTTAGTAAAATTAGCTAATGCTGATGTATTTATTTAGTAGCTGATGCATTTATTTAGTAAGTAAAACAAATAACCTTCTCTTAATGTAATGCTACTAATTATTTCCCTCACATTTGTGTCAAAGTCTATGCTTATTTTTTCTTCAAACGCTTTTTTAAACTTTGATAATTTTGCAAAATAAACTGGTGGTGAAAGGGTCAGTTCAACCTTCAGCTGCATAAAGCAGAGGCATTTATGTTTTTAATGGAGCAAGAATATAATAGACCCTATCTGTATGGCTCTGTTGAGACTTAACATGGGATATTGCATTC